>CM032666.1:38171188-38333236 GCA_019095985.1 Streblospio benedicti
GACATACATCACATGGATCATTAGTATGATAACCTGGTGATGTAAAGGGTCAAGTTTATAGTGATTATCATATACACGTGACAGGCCAACTACTTTAAACTCCTTTTTAAAAACGTATTTGATACTTAAATTTAAAAAGTATTTCCCAAGTGATATATAAAATCAGAGTAACTACGGTTACCCATCTCATAATATTATGCTTCATTTATCCATCCGGGCTTCCTCGGTTGCTTCCTCGGTTGCTTCCCTCTCAGATTCAACGTCTGAACGTTTACAGACATCCATTATGCGTTGGGTTGTTTATGGGTCTTCTCTGATCTTCTCTGCACTGGCAGGCTGCATTACCAGAAACTCACAATCTGCAACTGCCATCCCTGTCTTTTGCTACCTTGGATCTTACTCTGTTCAAGGCTACCCATTCCCTCCTACGGAGGTTTACTCCAGGTGGAAGTGCTTCACTTGGTTATGGTAGAGCTCCATTGTTGCTTTGGTTCAACTATGTCATTTGGTTCGCTGGAAGATTGATTAGATTTTCATCAAATCCCCAATACTTTCCGCTCGATGTCTCACAGCAATCATGCCAAGTATTCTGCACTACGGTTGTGTATGTATTAATTTTTTTCCAATGCATCTGAATTCTATCTGTTTTGTTTCAAAGTACCGGAGACATTATTAAATAAATTCGAATATACCCACTCGCAAATCAAGGTGGTTTTGAATTTGAACTCAAAAAGTAACCGCGAATTGAATTTTCTTCATTTTTTCCACATTGACTTATCATACCCCAAGACGTGGCTGAGGTGGGCAAGAATTTGAAAATTAGATTTCCGTGACAGGAATATGCACAAAGATTGTTTAAAGATGTACAGGACATTTAGTATAAAGCGGCCCTATATATATTAGAAATATATATCATATGAGAGAGGCGCTCATCTGGCTATACAACCACCCGCTTAATCTTCAAACGTATTACTCTTGCCTAACCAGGGTTGCAAATAAATATGAGTTCATTTGAACAACACCGTATTATATTTCATCAACTTTTCAGTTTGCTTTTTTCAAGGAAAAAACATCATGGGAAAGTCTGAATGACCCCACCCTATTTCTCTTTTCTCCTTGTTTGGTTTGCAATAGTGTAGTCTTCGATATACACAATGAATTAATTAATCTATTTTCTGATAAACAGGTAACGGTTATGAGAGTAGAATTGGTTATGAGACAAATTATGACAATTATTAGGCTCGTGACATTGATCATTTGTTGTATACAATAGGTACAAATAAAATATCTGGTCCAATAAACTCACAAATCCTGTGTTTGTTAATATATAATACGTTCAAACAGGACCACCCCAAATTACTGTGCTATTTGTCAACATGACGGAACAAGGCTGTGTAACACTAGTTTTGCTGGGTGAACAAATGCAAGTATCTGAATCTGAGTGGGTGTGACGGCGAAAACATCAAGTTTGATGACTTTATCGCCCAACGTGGTTGTGTTATGCACAAAGCGTTAAAAAAATAGTGTTAGTAAGAATGGACGTGGGCTGGGTGGTTTTTTAACGTATTCAGTGTTGATGCGCTGACCACCTCTGCTGGCAGATTGTTCCAGAGAATGACTGTGCTCGGAAAAAATGAATGTCTATAATAGTCCGTCAATGTTGGGATTTCGAAGTAGGTTTGGTTGTGAGTTCTTCTGGATATTATGGTTGCTGGATGAATATGATGAGGCATTGATAAATTGACAAGATGGTATTAGTATTAGTGTGATCGTCCTGAAAACACAATGCACTCATATTATAAAAAGCATATAGCATCGATACAAAGAAACTGACTGTCCGAAAAACATAAAGCACCCACAAATTACTCTTGCCTATCTAAATATACAAAAACAACCCAACAAAACAACAACAACAACAACTAACAACAACAACAACAACAACAACAACAATATATACCTATGCATGAATGACAGTCCTGTTACCACAATGCACTACAGCGATTATTTTCCCCACAATATTGATGACGTATATTTTTACACGCTCAATCCCATTTTTTCCACATAACATCGCACATCCCGGGAGCACATCCTTATGTTGCCAATATGTCATTGGGCTATATCCACATAGTCGAAATATGTAGGCAATTTCAAAGTGAGGTTTTAGGCATCACAAAATTCCATATCTCAGTTTTTGTTTTATTATTGCATTGAATATCATGTCATATCAGTATGTGCAGAGTTTTGTGTATGTTAAATAGCAGAATATGAAGCAAATACTAAAGGTAAACGAATGATCTATAATCTCAATTTAAACAGGTCCCTTAGACAAACATTCTTTCATGCTTTTACTGAAATGACCCTTAGAGATTAATCTTATAATAAGTCAGTGTAAACAAACAACAGAAACATTTCTAATTACATGTATTAGCCAATTATTCACGTACAATTTTATTTCTTATATGCCGTGGTACCAAATTTTTCCTTCAATGCTAGATTCCCGACCATTCCACATTTGGCACCAGCAACTTGACATCCAAAATCTATGGCCTCAGCCAGCGTCCAACTACGACTTAATCCAAATATCGAAGCTCCAATGAAGGTATCTCCTGCTCCTAGGGTATCAACAGTTTTCTCAGGTGTATATGCTGGAACGGTCAACAGATTTTCTGATCCTTCAACTATTGCTGCAGCTCCACGTTCACCCCATGGTACAATCAGTGTTGCCCTGCAAAAATTACTATATTCTGAAGAAAGCACCCATGTAAAACATGTCGGATCCAAGAAAATTATCGTGTGATGTATTTTGAAATCACTCATGATGACGGATACAAAAATGTAAAATGGATGATAGCCAGTGCGCGTGATTTTACAGAAATATGATAAATGTTATATTCACGAATTGAGAATCTTGATTTCAAAAGACAGAGGTTACAAGTGCTTTTCACATTGAAATATTACTGTTCAGAACCGATATCATTTTAAGCACAAAGTAATTCATGAAATATTCTGCATTGGATTTGAGACAAATCTCATATAGAAGTATAATATATATATATATATATATATATATATATAATTTATATAATTTATATATATAAATGACATTGACCAGGAAAATATCATGTTGTTTCCGTCTATATTTATCTTTCTGTAAAAGGAAATATTTGAAGCATCTTTTTCTATTTACAATGTACATGTATATACTTAGTACCTGTTTTTAAAATGTTTAACTTTTTTAAATACTTTTGTTCAGCCTACCCTTTCCTACAGCGTTTTATCAAGTTTAATGCTGCCGTTTCCATTTCATGAAAACCTTGATGCCTCGCTTGATCCTTACTAACGAAAACATAGCCTGCCTTGTCATATAATTGTTCTGGAATGAGAAAGCTTTGTATGTTACTAATCATACAGACAAATTATGATGCATATTTTATAGAATGTTCAAATAAAAATGTTTATTCAGCTGTTTGTACCATTAAGCTATCTAATATCCAAATGAAATAAATGGTTCTTTAAGTAAAAGTTCACAATAAAATAAATTTCATGTATCATAAAGAACCTTTCATTTAATTTGGATTTCTAAATATACTACAAAAGTTCATGATAACATAACATTTTAAGTACTCTTACCTGCAGAAGCAAACGTTTTTTCTATTTCAACAGAAGTTTTAATTTTATCTTTTGGATGTCTTGTCATTGTGTTTATCAATGTACGACAAAATCTGAATCAATGTTTCTACATTTCTTCTTGTCTGAAAAAAGTTTCAGGTGAACGTTAATGTACATAATACTTGCACAGGATTTTATGATTGTGAGCAGATGTTAATAAAAAAGCACATACATAATTTTGATAAAAAAATAATTAATAATAATATACCTCAATATGAATCCATCCATAGTTATTAGATAGGAGATCAACAGTCAAGAAATCATGGAAAGTCAAATCTGGCAGTTTGCTTGTAAAAATGGGGAATCATTATGTAGAAATACCAGCAAGAAAATTAATTCTAATATCTAGTGTATATGTTTTAAATGTAAAATTAATCATCTTACTGTGGGTAAAACAATATAGTTCTTGAACCATTTTGCTGATTGATAATTACTAATGCTGTGGGATGCTGAGTTGCATTGTGTTCTATTAGAAGTTGGTCAGAAATACCATATTTCAACAGATCATCCTTCAGGAACCTTATAGAAAAAATACATTAATTACAAATATTCATCATCAGTTTCACGGCTTTATCAATCACACTGCCATTATGGTCCATTTTCATTTTCAAAGGTCCATTTTCATTTTCAAAGCAGCAAGTTAAAACAGATTGATCTTACTGTGGAACAAGCAGCAGTACTTGGCAGCGTACCCAGAATTCAAAATCATGTTATTACTGATTTCAAAGCAGCAGTGGGTTTTTTGATTGGTTGGATTTTGTGACCAACTTCCACTAATACTGAAGGCTTAGAATAAATAATTAGAAGTTTCTGCACTTTTTTTTAATCATGGTATAAATTGGTATCCAAACTTTTTTAATTATTGCTTATTAATTTATTACATCAAAATGCGCTGCAGAAACTTCTAATTATTTATTCTACTTGTTTTGAAATTGCATTTTGAAACTTATCACATTTAACCATAAGCTTTTCTACTTATATCCATAACAAGATGTCATAAATTTAGGAAATAAAATTAAAATATGTTGAAAATGTGATTTATCAAAAATTTACATGCCCTTTCTCAAAAGAATTTGCAATGGTGGCCAAAAGTTCTGTTTTCGCGCCTAGCAAAGATAGAACACTACAACTGTTTGAAGCATTTCCACCTCGTTGCCAAATCTGTTGTGCACACCTTGAACAGATTTTCATACATGTATTATAATTTGATCTCTAAAAAAATGTTTAAAAAAATGTTTGTTTTCAAGGAAATGTAAATTGTGATTTCAGAGCTAGTTGATGCATTTCATCACCTTGCCATCAACTACATGCAAATATATATTTGATTTTGATTTAGAGTTCAAATGTTACATTATAATATATGATTCAAATTATCTGCCTAAATAAGTTTGTTAGGTTGGTTTTATATACATACAATGTAGTTTTTCTTTTCTTTTTTCAAGACCTTGATATGAGAATTCAATATTTCAAAAGTCAGTGATTTTTATGGCAAAAACATTCATATAGTATTGGATTATTTCTTAAGAATTAAACCTTTTGAAAAATTAAATAACTTTTTTACCTTTGATCAGAATCTTCTTCAGGAAAGTTTTCAACATAAGCGATTATATCAAGACACAATAAACCTACACAAAGTACGCATTTGTCGTCTTCACTCATTTTCATACATGTAATATTTTGGAACCTGTTAAAAAATAATAATTCTATTGGTTTGAAATGTTTTTATCAAATTCATTAATAGGCTGTAATGGAGAGAAGGGATGTCATTTTTCTTGCCTGTTGGGGAGGTTGAGGTATAAAACTTTAGAGTAGGGACTAGGGACACAATTTTTCTCAAGTTTTCTTACATTTAAAGCAGCACTTATGAATGACATACAGTGGTGGAATATATCATCTCACACCCTCCAAATAACAAGTTTGGCATAATGAAAAAAAACAAGACGTGTATATATAATAGTTTCTCTCACATGTTTACAGAGCCTGATAGAGGTATCTTAACAGTGGCAAAGAAATTATTATAATTTTATTTTATTTTCTATGGTATATCATTACTTATTGTTGTAATTTTTGGTATACTGCAATAAAAAATATCTTATCTTATTGTTGCAGAATACCAGCTTCATCAAAATTAAACGTCTTTTTCAATGACATTTTTTCACAAAATTTCATTTTTCAGTGACTGAAATTTGTTGACTTTTCATAGCTCTTAAAAATATACGAATTTCAATGACTTTTCAATCATCCATCGGATCCCTGAATAAGGAAATGGAAGATGTAGCGGTTTTTAAAATAAAATTTTACAAATGTATTTTTTCTGGACAAGAACTCTTCAGTTACTAAAAATAGTCAATTATCTTAAGTCGTTGTTTTTTTAAAATATTTGCAAACAGTGAATATTTGGTAACTTAATGATACTGGGTTTCACGTCAGGTTTTAGGAAAACAAAAATGATGACATTTAGCACTCAAAAGGTGTAAATTCCCAGATGTGATTTTATTTTGTTAATTATGCTTTATTGAAGTGCTAGTCCTGCCACAGCAATGAAGGGATGCGACAAGAAGCTCATTCGAAATTTTGCAAAGGGTACTTTGCACCTTTCCTTTTGACAAAAGGCAAATTCTAGTCCATACATATAAATAAAGAGCTTTGTAAAAGAACAAGCAAATTTTTTGGGACGAGTAAATTTTTGCCTGTTACTTTTTCTGCTGACAAAAACTTTTCCAGCTTATCTTGATGCTTTTAACAAGGATAGGACAAGCTACTTTTCAAAAAGTTTATTTTTTTCATTATTACATAAATACATAAATTATGTCTATTATGAAAAAGTTAAAACATGACACCATAGGCCTTATAATAGATTGGGTTGATAAAAATGTAAATGATAAAATTACATTTCTTTTTATGAAATCATGACTATGGTGACATGACAAAAACATAACAAATCTTTCCAATTTCTCGAAGGTCTAGATCTGACTTTCTTAACAAATGTTACAAAATAAACAAGCTGCTTGTTATAGTTGAAAAATCATAGGTCTTTGAGACTTGCACAGCTGCAGATAGATATGCAAACTCACACAATATCCATTAAATTTACATTATCTTGTAATTTGTTTTTATTTTATTTTTTCAACAAGTTATTCATACATTTTTTTTCCAAACATATTAACAGATGTTAACAAGTTGTATGATACACAAATTTCCATTTCAACAAGTTATCCATACATTTTTTTCCAAGCATATTAACAGATGTTAACAAGTTGTATAATACACAATTTTCCATTCAAAGATATTAACAAATTATAGATGCACAATTTTACATTTACGCACTATTTTTGAGTTCAGCGACAAAATGAACCAAATATCAATATCGGAATTGACATTTTATTACACTGATCAAAAATATTTCCGTAAGTTCAATTTTTGCAAACTGTCAACTTTCACAAATGCTCGGTTCACTGTACCAATTTGTGAACCATTTCTTCCTTTGTTATCAGATGTGTTGCTTTATTCACTAATTGCATTAGTTGATTGGCATTAAAAGACCATTCATTAAGAATTTCATTTGGGTCCTTGGATTTTTGGAAATGTATGATTCCATCCAGACGATCAACTTTTGCAGAGACTGTTTTGTTTACAACAAGATTGGACAGAAATTCTTCAGTTTCCTCTTCTGTCAAATCAAGCAGTTCTGCCATCCTCTTCATCTGGATCCGTGTATAATACTTTGCCATTACTCGGATGTTATGTTCAACAACTCTGACTTTAAGATCTTTCCAGCGTTTATTTCCTTCTTCGGTCTTCCCACTGAATATGGCATTGCCGGGATTATTGGTTCGTAGCTCAGTCTCGTATTGCGCGGATATTTCTCTCCATCGTATGAGCTCTGATGTGGTGAACAGCCTTATCAGTTCCTTATATAATGGAATATCTTCTAAACTCTTATCTTCTTGTAGTCGGTGAATCAGATCAGATTGCTCATTATTATATGGGGCAAGAATAAGGTACAAAATTGCACTCTTCAAAGACTCCTCTTTCTTTACTTTGTCTTCCTGAATATTAGGGGTTTCTGCCATGGCTCGGTAATGTTTGCATATAGCAAGGTAATTACCCTCATGTTGGTCTAGTTCAATCATCAACTGATAAAACTTGATCTTCAATTCATGTGTGTCTTTATCATCAAAGAATTTTGAGGATACTTTCTTGCTTATGATTTGTGTCCGAATATAGTCTTTTTTCGCTAGACAGAGCCTCATTTGTTCTAATATGAATTCCACCTTTTCTTTCTTCTCCATAGAACCATACGTTTCAACTTGTAGTTCTTGTAAAACTGTAGCTGCTTCGGACAAATTACCTTGATCCTCACGAATTTGTGCCAAGGTTCTGGTCAATCTCGCTCTTTCGATCTCCACATATATTTTTCCTGCAGTCACAGTTCTTAATGTATCAATAAGTTTTAATTTGATATCCAGATTTGGTGTTTTTTCTACGTAGGTGCATGCTTCTTGGACCATTTTAGTAACTGATTGTTTAATCTGACCTCTACGTTTGGTAAGCAACACAATATTTTCATTAAGCATATCCCACTTTTTGTTTTCAAAGCAGAGTCGAATGACAGCAACTAAGAGCCTCCCTGTGGAATGAGTATCTGATGCTGTTCGCGTTTGCTTTTCTAATGAAAGTAGTATATCAATTGCATCTGTCAGCTTTCCTGCCTTTGCTAGTTTTTCACATTCTGGTATTTTTTCATCCACTGCGGATGAATAGTCAACCTCCATTTTCTGTAATTTCCCTTCGTCAGCCATTTTTTTCAACTTACTATATTTTCAGTAAGTAGAAATATCTCGCGTTAGCTGAAATAAGTTATTTGTTTGTTTCGACGCGTTCAAAATTGCAAATCATGAAGTAAGTGAGTTAACCGGTACATCACCTGCTAGTCTCCTTCACAATGTATTTTTAATACGCTACAAGTCATGTCGAAAAGTAGACAATTGCTGTAGAAGAGACTACTATACTAAAATCACGGGTTTCAGAGATTTTGCCACATACACATTATTTATCCATTTTCTATTTATTTTTTATTACATGACTTTATGTACGAAAATAAGTGAATCATATCTGTTTAAATCATCAGTACACTAGTATCTATATTCCATTTTTTCTGGAAAGAGACTAGCTATTTCTACAGACTCGTAACTATAAACTGTGTCTATTTTTACTGGGAGATTTTGACAGTAAAGGGCTCAGACCGCCAATGAATGCTCAATTGTAAGATCTAAAGACAACGCAATAACTAGGCCTCCTCTGCTTTGCTTAGCTTTGAGTGTTGGCAAAAAATTTATTTTTCTTCAGTAGAAAATTCAATTTCCTATTGCTGAGGATAAAAATTATATGGGCATAACGACCTTCCCAGAGCTCTGGCAGCCATTGAAGAATGAAGAGACATACCCCCCCCCCCCTCCCCCCTGAAATCCTCTCTAGTCTAGCCTATCTACATTCATATATAACTGGCTAACAGCAGGGTATGAAATAGAGCCGGCCCGAGGACCCGGCGCCGGCTGATCATGGCCCGGGTCGGTAATTACAAAGGTTCACGGCCCGGCGTGCCGACAATGTTTTTCAAGCAGCATACTGCTCGATATTTCCGTGATTTCCTTGTTTCATGCACCGACCATCGTGCCTGTCAATCAAATGGGGTTGGTGAAACACACTACACCAAACAGCTGCCGTTATAATGGTTTCTAAGGTAATATGTGAAGTAATATTAGGCGAGTATTAGCGAAAATTCGTTTGTAAATCAATATACTTCATTCATCGACTTTTAGTAGTATATAAACAACTCGGTGTGCATATATAAGTATCACAATAGTTTTTAGTCAAGGATAACACTCAGTTCACACACTAAGCTTTCAATGGTATCCGCCATCTTGTTCACAGTGGTTGACGTCATTCGTCGTCACTGGGACCTCGGGAGATTCCCGGGTTGTGCGCCCCCTCCCCCTCTCGGGTGAGGACATTGTTCCAGATGGAAGGAAGCTGGTACCTGCCCCCATCTCTATTTAGTGAGGGCTTGAGTTTACTGATATTAATGGCCTCCTTCACGCCACGTTCAAAATATTTAGGTTCTACACATAAAATGTTGGTCCCTTCGAACGAGACACTGTGTCCTTTTCTGTCAGTGTGCAGGTGGCCACGGAGGGGGAGAGCATGGTGAATGCTGAGAGATCCCTTCCATTTCTTGACACTTTGATCCTGGTGAACAGCGATGGATCTCTTCGCACACGCATCTACAGAAAGGATACACATACAGACCAATATCTGAATTTCTGTAGCAACCACCCAATGGAACATAAAGCTGGAGTAGTCCGGACTTTAAACCACAGGGCCGAGAGTGTGGTTAGTGATGCCAGTGAGAAAGAATCTGAGAAGAAACATCTGGAGAAAGTGTTAGGGTTCAATGGATACCCCAAAAGTGTGATGATAAAGAGCAAGCCGAAGGGAAGACAGACTGCACAAGACACAGTGGTAAAGGTGGATCGCCCCAAGAGACCTCTGGTAGTGATACCATACATTCAAGGAGTGTCTGAACACATAAGAAGGGTGATGCACCAATACAGTGTGCAGGTGTTCTTTAAACCTGTGAACACTATTAGGCAGCTACTGGTGAGACCCAAGGTGCCCCCCGTGGGAGAAAGAACGTTCTGTAGACCCAGTTCAGCTGGACCTGTCGCCACCTGCACCAGATTAAGTGTGCCAGGATTTTTGTGAGGCCTAAATATTTTGAACGTGGCGTGGGAGAGGGACATGAACACACCTCCTCTAAATTTTCTTGACATGTTGCACCTAATAACTTCCAATCTTACGACGCGTTTGGTTCCTAGAACACCGCCAGACCCAGTTCGAGCTAGGATCAGAATTGTCTTGTTTACAAAACATTGGGGTAGGTACATTTCCTGGTACATTTCACAGACAGGAAAGGACTGATTAATTAGTGTCTGCATATAGAAGGGATGTATATATTCAAATGGCTCAGAGTACTATTATTTGGCATAAAAAGTTTATATGGACATGAAAGGATGTCCATTAATATCAGGAAACTCAAGCCCTCACTAAATAGAGATGGGGGCAGGTACCAGCTTCCTTCCATCTGGAACAATGTCCTCACCCGAGAGGGGGAGGGGGCGCGCAACCCAGGAATCTACCGAGGTCCCAGTGACGACGAATGACGTCAACCACTGTGAACAAGATGGCGGATGCCATTGAAAGCTTAGTGTGTGAACTGAGTGTTATCCTTGACTAAAAACTATTGTGATACTTATATATGTTACATCCAGGATAAATGAATTTCCATCAAAAAAAACCAAAAAATAAATAAAGAAAAAAAAACTCGGTGTGCGTTTAGACTGTCATTTGCGACCCAGTAGCTTGGTCAATCAATATCTTTGGCACGTTTACCATGGCCTCCCGTTATTGATATCCAATGATGATTTATGTCAGGTTTAGTAGCAGGTATTAAAGTAGTATATTGTTTTCAAGTATGGATCAGACATGGCGTCAAATTCTTTAAAGCAGTCAAGTATAAGTTCATTTTTCGGCTGCAACCCTCCCAAAGCACAAACACAAAAAAGATCACATGAAGATGTAAAACTGTATAATGCCAAGTATGATAATACTAAGAGAAAACGCATCATTGTGCCTTCTTTGAAGGAAGATTTATTAAGTGGCTGTTAGTTGAAAAAACAACCAAAATTCTTTTGTATATACACAAAATTAAATGAGTAAAAAGATATAGTTTTACAGTATTTTTGAATCTGCAAAAAATTCTGGGCCGGCCACTTTTCACCTGGGCCGGCTACTTTTAAGAGTTGCCAGCCCAGTGGGGAGGGAGCAAATTTTCATGAGTTTCATACCCTGCTAACAGCTGATCATTCACACTAAATATTCAATAATTTAAGTAAAATGACTGGTTTGGCACCTATCTAGTTTAAGCCTATTTTATTTACATATCTATAATCAGTAAATAATTGGAACCACGACCCTTTTCATTTAAAATGACATATCCAGGTGCACCAAAATCTTCAGACCGAATTTTTGCTGATTTTGCATTGATTTGGTGGTCAGAGACCTGAAGTGTTCAGTTAAAGTTAGTTATTTTTTTCATGGGCTTTTACATAATTTGTTAGAAACATGACATAGTAGTTATGTTTGAGGCAGCTACTGAGCAACGCCCAGCTTGGTGTCGCCACCGTCTGGTGGTAATACTGTGATGTGGTGACACTCTATGTGGAGATCGGCAAATCAGTTGCAGACGTGCAACGTAATGTTTTTGGCAATACTAAGTCTGCTAGGGACGGACCATAAACTCACAAAGTAGGCAAATCACGTTTTGAGGTTGTACGCTCTAACCATTGCACCACTGAGGACTACTTTTCTGTGTGCATGTAAGATAGGTCGAATATAATCACATATACTTGTATATCAAATAACAATTCATAGTTACTGTCCAAATATATTTACTTTTATGTTGAGACTTTCGTCATGGTATCACAATAACATCTTCAGAATAGAAACTAGACAGGGAATTCCTTCTGCAGGATGACGTCATCGAAAGTATGTGACAAATTGTAACTTCCCTTATCTCTGTTAAGTGTGTAAACTTCTTATCCATATAGCCTCTCTTACTTGACGCTTGCGCTGGTTCCCCTCCCTGTCCGCAATCTTAACACCTTTCCAATCGAATAATTGGTTTTCCCGAGTGGTGTGGTCTGCTAGGGGTAAACTGTTCTCTCCTGTCTCACTCAGTTTCTTGTTGGCTCTAGTGTACTTTTGAGTCATTGCACGGTCTACGTTCTGATCTTCCGATGTTCCTCTAACCAGGTGCTTAGTTGTCACATACTTTTTATTTACGTCATCCAGCAAGAAATTCTCTGTCAAGTTTCACTTCTGAAAATGTTATCGTGATACGATGACAAAAGTTTCAACATAAAAGTGAATATATTTGGATAATAACTATGAACTGTTATTTGATATATATGAAACCTATCCTGAAGAAATGTCACATATATTTGTCTTTTAATAGTTTCCAGTTTCTAATTGAAATGAAGGTGTATCGGTATGTTAATCATTATTGTTGGGTATGGGCAAATATTGCTTTGATTTGCAGACTAGTTTGTGCTGTTACACATTTTTATTGTATATAAATTTAGAGATAATATTCATTATTATTTGGAAATTAGTTTCGAGGTGTGTGAAATTTGCAAATTGTTAGATGTAATGGAATTATAATGTAACAATATTTACTAATCATAATTATGCAAATGGTACATAATATACATCTATTTTACAATGTTGTTGTGATACATCATCCAGATTCAGATACTAAGTACATCAGTGATATATATGCCATCTTTATATTGCCTTTCAAGATCTGTTCATTTTATCACAATCATATATGCATTTGTCGTGCCTTAGATTTTTATTGATGAAATATAATTTATGGTCATATGTCATTGAATGTTTAGATAGTTTGATTTCCAAAATAAATTGTACAAATCTACATACCATCTTTTAGCATAGGACTATTGTAATCATGTTTAATCCTAGATTTACAAAAATACACATCAATGCATTGTCATCATTTTCTTACTTAGCTTAGATATTTTAATTTTATTGATTTATGTTTATCTTAAGGATAAGTATGCTATACTATAGACACACGTTGCCCCCCCTGCCCCCCCTTTGAGTATTTTTCCATTGTTGAAATCAGCTAAATTAACATTGGAGGAAGAAAATATGTTTATTGCATATATTGGATAGTTAATCATTTAGACGAGAATATAAAATTGATCAACCACCATTTACGTGATCATACATTATATTAAAGATCATTCTAGCTATGTCACATTTAATGTGGTGGATTCATAAATTAACAAAATATGGCAAATGCCCGATCTGTAAGCTTTATTTTCTACATCTTATGCATAGCATTTGGATCCACAAAGATTGACATTCAGCCTGATACATTTTTTCTGCTACATACATGTCCTAGCCAACGTACAACAACAATACAGCATGACCTGGACATTTAAAAATGGCTTCTGTTATTCATATATTGTGCTACTTACCGTGACAACACCTGCACATTGGTCCGGCACCTAAACATATACTTGACTTTATTGCTACGTGTCTGTATAGATAGTCATTCCCTGGAAAATATTATACCATCACGTGACGTCAAACGCGATTTCAAATTCATCATGGAGGACGTGAGTAGTACATGTGACTCTTCTGAACCAAAAAATCCTAAACTGAAGGTTAAAAAGACCATGAAAAAGTTAGATCCTGGCATAATCTATCTCAGTAGAATTCCCCGAATGATGAATGTAAAAAAACTACGACAAATTCTTGAGACGTATGGTGAAATAGGCCGTGTGTTTCTTCAACCAGACGGTGAGTGACATTGCGCAATCATGCAATGACCCTTCCCTTTTTTTTTATTTGTGTGGATACTCTGCAGCCATCAACTTGCTCATGATTATATCAGAGGGAGGCCACGTGGTGTTGGTACGTGGACCTCTAGAGGCAAGATATGGCTAACCAATTGAGTCTCGGGGTGTAGGGATCTATTGTTTTCAAATTAGGTGAGTTAAAAGGGTAAACCATATGTAACAAACAAGGATCAGTAAAAAGATTTCCGTTTAAAATGTAGTCTTATATGCAGGAGTGGTTTTGATATGTAGTTTTTCAGGAGGTACAAACAAACCTGTCAAGCCACGTACCTGGGTGTCACCATCACAGAGTACCTGTCGTGGTCACCGCACTTAAACAAAGTTGTAGGGAAGCAAATTCCAGAATTGGCTTCTTGTGGCGGAACCTGAGATTCTGCCCACGTCTCCATGAGCAAGCGTACTTCATGCTGGTACGCTCAGTGACTGAATACAGTGCCTCAGTATGGGATCCTCATCTCAAGAAGGACATCAAACAGCTGGAAAGGGTACAGCGCAGAGCAGCTCGGTTCTTGGTAGGTGATAGCACGTGGCGCAGCAGTGTGACGGCTATGCTTCAAGATCTTGGCTGGAAGTCACTGCTGACGTGACATCCGCCTCGCCCTCTTCTACAAGGCCGTGCATGGACTCACTGCCATCCCCATCACCGATACACTCATTGAAGCCGACTGCAGGACCAGGTCAAACCACCCCTACAAGTTTCGCCACATCGCCGCAGACTCCACCACCTACAGACACTTGTTTTCCCCCCGCACCATACCACAATGGAACTGTTTACCCCTTATAGATGTGGTAACTCGTCCGGAGTCACTACTCCAGACTTTATCTGGCAACACCACTCTGCCAGACTATCCGCCCGACCGTGAATAGGTGGCACACTCCTCAAGCTGCGTGATATCCTGTTAGAACTTTGCAGTGTAATTGACAAGACAAGACGTCGTTCAGGATCTTTAACATAAAAACAAGCCGACTTATTCACCTATGGTCTTCTATCAGCTCAAGCTTTAATTTGTCGAGTATATGCCAGTCATACTGGCCTGCCTTTTATAAGTAATAGTGATCCAGTTTGCAGCTCTTCGTTGTACTCGCTCCAAGCTATTACGGTCTTTCACATGGCGGGAATTGCATATCATAGAACTCAGAACAAGTGTACTCCATGTTGGAGCGTACCAAGGGAATGTAGATGAGACATTGTAGCTCTTTGGGGCAGCCTTTCAGGTTCCTCTTGAAGCCTAACTTTTTGGTTGGCTCTTGCACAAGACTTGTGAGATGTGGATGCTCCAACTCAGGTTCTTCTTTATGATCTCATATTGATGACAACAAACTTTTAACTTTTTTTTTTTTGAACAAAGTGTTTTTTGCAACAGGTTTGAGCACTACTTCCACTGCTCATGTGCATAAGTGATTAAATTGTATAGTATGAAATGCCTTATAAGACTAGCATTTCAATATATATATTAAGTGTTTGAAAATATGAAATTCGTGTGTATACCCACGTCAGCTATTTATAAAAGAATTAATGGATGTTTATGGGCAAACAACCTTGGGTATATGCCCCATTTTCGCATGACGTTCGATGTATCTAATGCACATATTACGTATTATTATGATTTATTCCAGTGATTTTATTTTTTAAAATCATTGGGGTAGACAATCAACGTTGCCTATCTACATGACATTTTGGAGTAAGCTTACCATTGCCATTGTAAATGTGTCCCTGTAATGATGTGTGGAACAATTTGATGTTAAAAATGATGTGCCTTGTCTTAGCATTTATGCTCATTATATAAGGTCAAGAGGCCACATATTTTAACTGTTGAACTATTAATTTATGGGTGTGGCATAAGTTATTGAGTCCTGTTAATTCTAAATGCAAAACATGTCCATGGATCTTCGCATCGTCATTCCAACATGCATTTTTTAACTGATACTGTGGTTAGACTCCATTACTTGTATTACATCTTTTATTTACTGTGTATTGCTTCCTTATTTAACATAAACATGTTACTAAAACAGTTTTCTTTCCTTTTCAGAAAAAGAATCCAAAAAGAAAAAGAATAGAAAGTTTAGTGAAGGATGGATTGAGTTTATTGATAAACGAGTTGCGAAAGCAGTTGCAAGAACATTGAATACAACCCAAATTGGTGGCAAAAGGAAAAATCCGTGGTTTGAAGATATATGGAACATGAAATATCTTCCTAAATTTAAGTGGGGGCATCTTAATGAGCGATTAGCCTATGAAAGAGCTGTACATCAGCAGCGAATGAGAACTGAAATAGCTCAAGTTAAGAAAGAAACTAATTTTTATATTCAAAATATGGAAAAGAAACGTGTATTAGCTCGTAAAGAGAAAAAGACTGGTGTTGAGATAGAAACAAGAGAATGGGAATTTACTCAAAAAGAAACTGAGGATGAGGTGCTTTCAAAAAAGCGTAAAAACAATTCAGGTGATGGTAGTGCCAAAAAGAAACAAAAAAATGATGGACCGAAGGTTAAAAAAGCTGGGCTGGATAACAGTTTTTTGAAAAGTCTCTTTTCAGGTGGGAATAAAGGTGATTCTGAACAGAATTTAACAAATTCTTAGAACAAAACCAAGCTTATTATTTTAAATTGTTATTGATTACTTGATGGTTATATGGTATATTTATTTATTTTTCTTACTATGCAATATCCAATAAAATGTTCTATTGTTATGATATTACAACATAAGCAAACAAAAATGTACATGTACTTTGTTTTTCAGATTTGCATATGATTATTGAAGTCTGAATATAGACAAATAACGTAATCATGAGGTTATATAGTTGTTAAAGTTGTTTGGTTGTGTATTAAGATTAAATGAATAGTATAAAACTGAAGTGATAATGATATAAAATTTATCATATTGAGTAGAATTACAATTAAAGCAATGCATGCATTAAATTTGATTGACTTTTGAGCATATAGATTTGTTCAAGTCAGTTGATTACATTGTGATAATAGTTACCATTTTCTACAATACTGCAAGAATAAAAGTAAATATTGTGTCAATGATACAGATTGTTGTTTGTTGGTTAACTATAAATCATGTGAGGCTATCAACGATTCTCCTAACAGTTTGATAAACTTGTGCACATCCTTGAAAGAGTTGTATATTGGTGCAGGCGCCACTCTAATAACGTTTGGTTCACGCTTGTCAAGCTATAAAAGATAAATAAAAGAGTGTTAATCATGCTTTGCTTAACGTAATGTAATGCCATTTGATAATTGATAAGACCCTCTATGTAAATAAAATGCAACTATTCACATCTAGATAACAATTTACTATTTATTCTGATTGTCAAATGTATGTTCCCAAAAAGTTATGTCCTAAAAAGAAGCTTACCACGCATCCTCGTTTTACTAGTTCTTCAAATACTTTTGAAATTGGTACTGAGAACATAATGGAAAGTTGAGCTCCCCTTTGTTCAGGATCCCGGGGAGTAATGATGTCGACGTAGGGCCTGTAAAAAAATTTTTTTTCTGTAATTCATTCACATTGTATGTTATGAAGAATTGTGCGCACAATTATTCTAATTTAAGGATGGTGAATAAAGTAGGTAATGCTATTCTGTCACAATTCACTTATTGGAAACTTTATTTTCCTCTGACAGTGCCATTGAGTTATAAATAACAGAAGTCTGCAAAGATAATGAAGCAAAAGTGGGACATGGTGTGGGGTGTTACTCTAACTTTGTGTTTCACGTTAGTAGTTATAACCATTGCTTGTACTGTGTATGTGTGATGTGAACATAAGTACAAGATAAAAAAAGGTTACCATTACATAAAGCATTTTAAAAGATAGCATATTCTTGATTCAAATTCATATAATTACACTGATGTTGGGTGTATTTTGGAAATTGTGCCCACATATAATCTTGAATTTAGGTTACCATTATTGGAGAATATTGTTATTGACATGTGATAAGAACACAGAATAATAGAACACTGGACCAAACTAGAGACAATTTGTATTCCGAGTCAAATGCTATCAACATTGTTTTCGTCAACAATGTCAGAAGAAAATAGAGTAGCTTGTTTTGAATCTAAATTGAAATATTGGTTATATAACCTTCCGCTGTTATCTTTTGGATAATAATGCAGAATGAGATATTCTAGGTACGCTGTCAACAGAAGAGATTTTTCACGCAGTTCTTCGATTGTTGTTTGGTTAAATACCTAGAAATGAGAAATTAGAAGTAATCAATTTTTTAACATAGGATTTTTTACAGGATCTCTACTGTATTTACAAAAAAGTTTGGTGCATGTAATTAAATATTTCAACTGTGAAAAATTAGTACAAAAGCGCAAGAAAAATGACCATGGTGAAAGGGAAAAGTCTGCTTAATATTAGTCTGTCTTGTAGCCTCTTTAGAAATAAATATTGAGTTTGTACTTTAATTATCGGAACCCACCCTTTTCCCAATAACTTCCTTCAAACAAAACAGATTTCTATAAATGTATTAAACACCATTTGGTACAGAATGGCAAGGGTAACTAAAATCCATGGCAAAATAACTCAAATCATTGTATACATTGTAAGATACTGAAGTGTTAGCATACATTACGTCTCATAGTGTTACGTCAAACGTATTTTACTAACTGACGTATCTCACTTATGTAATATTTTCTATAGGGGTCAAAGTGCATAGTGCGCTATATATCGTGTATGCAGGGTACAAGTTCACATGTTCTTGAAAACTGCTATTTTCATGGTGTAAATAATAGACAGACTACCATTATTGGGTGAGAATGTGTCTTTGTTTTCTAGTAAGTACATCTCTTACATCCATACTAGCTTCAACTGCTGCGCACAGTAACATTGGAGGATTCGATATTCTGTATGCACGAGCCCCGTCATCAGCTTCCAACTCTAAAAAAGAAAATTCAACCCTAATTAATGGCATGATTCTATTACGTCATTTTGATTATTAAGAATAACGATAGAACGTCTGCAAGCAAATTAATATTTTCATCTAATTAAAAAAGCTTTATTTATTATGTCACGTTACAAGATTAACATTTTAACTGCATGTGGCATAATTTTAAAAACTTTTTGCTTTTATTATCTCTCCTTGAACATAAATACCAATTGATGTTTTTCAAATTTAAGATATATCCTCTGATTAGCTTCCAATAAGGTCTAGTTTGTTGGACAAAACCCCCATCATGAACATTCGGTATTATGTAAAACAATTATTGATTTTTTTTTGCGTTTCAAACTGTGGAACAATATTTTGTACTAATTCAAATCATTACCATTTGTCATTTTAAAGCGAGTGCTCATTTTATGGGACCACCACCCGTGGAACTTGGGAAAGTCATTGTCAAAATGTTTTTCATGTAGAAAGAATCCAGCAATACAGCCCGCTCCAGAATTCAAGTACTGGAACACAAAGAGAACTGCTGATTAACAATTGCATAACTGATGTAATATATGACCAGGGTTCACTATAGTGACAAATGTGATTGCTACTTAACAGCTCGATAGGGGAGCACTTTTAAGATAAAAATGATGCAAAGATACCAAGTCAAGTTCAGTAATACTTTGTCCTTCAACATTTTGACCATACAAAATGAAAATGGGAACTTTGATGGCCAGTTGGTCAAGTATCACCATTGACGTCATGAAGCTAGTGCACTTTAAGATAACACGTGATATTTGACATTGCAACAATAATTTAGACTAGTCAATGCAAACAAATGCCAAATTTTATGTTCATGATATATTGCATCTCAGTAGGGGGTAAAAGATGATGGATAGATCTATACCTAATCATAAACATGAGAATATCCATAGGTGCTTCCCACACCCACTTGTAAGGAACTCTTATTCTAATCACCAATCGATGAAACAAAGTGTAGAAAAACAAATTCTCTTTCAGTCTAGAAAGTCATATAACAGTTCTGCCTTTATCGCTATATAAAAAAGAAATATTTAATTGAAATAATTTGGAACTTGACAATATTGATAACATTAATCTGAATGTCTCATTAATTTTGTTGTAGACTTATATGGAGTCTCCTACTAAGTTCAATTAAGACCAACTATTTTTGTGGGGCTGTCAATGGCAGATCCAGGTTTTTAGAAAAGGGGGGGGGGGGAGCGCACTTCAGGGATTTCATGGGTTTCGTACGCACGATCGTAAGCAGACGTGTAAAAAAAACTATGAAAATGAGGTATTTTTGGTGGGGTTGGGGGTGGGGGCACACACTCCTGTGCCCCCCCTCCTGGAGCTTGAATCATTATTGTTGAAATAATTCAAGAAGTAAATCAAATTTAAAAACTTCACCTTATATGAACACCAGCAAGCGAAGTCGACATCCCACTCATGTAAATAGATAGGTACATTTCCTGCAGCATGAGCAAGGTCCCACCCCACATAACATCCCTGAAACAAACCATAGATATAGTTCAATACTGTAGAAAATAGCAGATAGATTAGAAGTGTTACAAATGTACAGAAGATTCACTGATGTGATTTTGATATAACTGCCGTCATCCTGAGCATGGAAAAATCTTCAAAGTTAGAGAACTTCTAACTCAAGAATTGATATTCGAAAGTTCGAAGGTTCACCACGTGCCTATGTAATACCAATAACTGGAAAATATTGTGTTTACCTTTTTATGTCCAGCTTTTGTTATTGTTGGAATGTCAAAGAATTGGCCAGTATAATATTGTACTCCACTCAACAATACCAGGGCTATGGAATCACCATGTTCATCAATTGTCGAAAGTATATCCTCAGTCCTCAGAGTTTCCTCGCCCTGAAATATATTGTAATGGTTTAGAACTATTCGAATGCACATCTAATAGATATGATATGTATAACACATCAACCATTACTTTCTTATAATTATGTTCAATTTTTAATTCTTTGTAATATGTTGGAACTCTTTACTTCCTACTTACTTTCCGTGGCTTTACAAGGAGCATTACATCGTTAGGATCCAAGCCATGTAAGCGAGCATGGGATTCAATCGCATACTGCAAATATACATAGGATGTTTGAAATGTTTGTAGTTTTAAAACAAAAGTTCATTTTAATAAACTATGACCTGTGCTTTTTTAGCACAATATTTTATTTTCAATGTCGATTACAGTTGTCTTGATTATTTCAAAAAATCTTAATTTTGGTTTAACATTTCTCACATGATCTGAAGGAAAAGCATGTTCTTCCAGTAGCACTTTGAATCTGGTTGGTGTTGGTCTGTAAAACGACACCTGAAAATATTGGGCATATTTTATTTGTATCACTGTATATACAACTAATCTGGAGATAACAAGAAATTCTAGAATAGCAATATATACCAATTAGGTTCTACTGGATATAATTAATAATAATAATTGGATTTTTATACTAGCAAACCAATTTACGTGCTACAGCTAGTTGCCTAATTATTAAATTGTTGATCTTACCAATTGTAAGTGTTCATTGACAGTGAGTCCATTCATAACAACCACTTCAATTCTCTTGGCACCTACAAATAAAAATTATGTTTTATTCAGAAACCAGGTATAGGATTGCAGTTTGAAAGATTTTGTGATTTGCCTCCTGTTAATGAAAACCCTCCATTTTAATTTGATGACTATCAGTGTTATGTATGTTTGATCTATCTATCTCCTCATGTGATACTCATTTCCTTTTAGATAAAGATGAAATAGATTTTGGTGTGAATGTGAGATCAGAAAAATCTGTTTAAGGCAGATTCAATGGGTGTTGGGGAACTTCAATCGCGCTTGAGTTATCCATAAATTTGAATTATCATAGTTTGAGATAAACAGTCTCATCTGTATGAGACCAAATTTACAAGGCTGTTTTGATAATTATGGCTTGAAACCACACTGAATACCTACCTACGATTTTAGCCATACTATTGTCGATGACCTCATCACAATGTGCCCAGGGCATCACTCCGTTCAGGTGACCATGTACTCCTCTGAAAGATGCAAATGTTATGAATTTTATAGTCTTCTTTCATCTAAATATTTAGCAACTTAAAATGTAGGGCCTAGTCAATAGATATTCAAAGAAAGGGAGGGGATGCATATGGCTTTATTTGTCCATCTAAATTCAAATTTTTTATAGATAACCTAAGACGCAAACATTTTTTTCGCTGTGTACAAAAGTATCATTTCAATATTCATAGTCTCAACGCTCTGATTTCTTAGAAATTTCTAAATCATAATTTGTAAATAGAATGAATGGTCTACATCTATTGCCACTAACAGTTGTGTACATTTGGTAGTGCATTTGTTTATTCAGCTATTTATTTTTGTATAAATTCATGTAACTGAAGAAATACTTACTCGTTTGCCCATTTTAGTAGTTCTCTATCGATTTTGTCTTTAATGCCTTTTGGTTGAAGGCCGAGTGAATTACCACAGAAATAGACACAGTCTTCATCACCATCCACTAAATTTGTATCAACTGAAACAAGCATTTGCAAACATTGCAGTCATAAATTTCAGGGATGGGTTGCCAGAACCTGTCTCCTACCCAAGCTTTACATCATTTGTATGTGGAATGCACATGTGGGGTCCCGACTCAGGGTCCCGATTGCTGAAAACCCTAGTTCTGCCACTGATCATATTTCTATATAACATAGATTGATGCATATATTTTACAGTTTTGTTATTTAACAATACTTTTACCCTCTTATCTCTTCTTTTAATGCATAATATAAATGAGAAAGATGTCCTGTAGATATATTCAAACTGTGAAAATTTTTAACATGTAGTGGAGTGGACATTGGAAGAAGATTTTTATGCATTTTTATTTGTCACTTTGAATAATTCGTAATGAATTTGAAAAAATAAATTCTTAAATTCTACTTGTATACTTTTATTTCTAATATAGGAGAGATAAACTTGCACAAAAATTGTTTAAGTTTGTCATTTAATAAAGTATACATTTATTGTTCCTTTATTCCAGACCGTGACAATCACTCCAATGTATGAATGGATGCAAAATGTGATTTGCAAATTGTGTAATTACAATGATAGGTCCTGCTGCCATGTAACAATAGTTCCCTTCAAATTGCATGTAAACATATCAGTCATGATTTATTGCATCCTGTAAACTACTCGTTTGTGACAATTCAAACAAAGAATGTGATAATTATCTAAATGGTCATTTCTGTATCTTTCTAATAAAAAGTAAATAAATGGAAATATACCATTTGGAAGAACCTTATTTTTCATGTAGTGAAAATTATTGCGGAGAATCGCTAATCTGTCTTCAGCATCCATCCGTGCAGCAAAGTCTCTGTCCGTTAAATTGAGTCCCCATTTCTCTGCTTTTTGTTGCAAATGTTTCAATGGGTGTTCTATGCCTTGAAAAAGGAATGAGATATTTAATAGTATTTTTAAAATACACTTCTTTGAAAATCATACACATTACAAAAAAAAAGAGAGATACAAATAAAAATGAATCACACTTAATCATTAATCACATTTTAATCCTTTTGAATATTTTTACATAGAACAGCAGAATATTGTATGTGTTCAAATAAGTGAATAATTTTAATTCTATGTGCGGAGATGTCTTTTGTGTTTGTATCTCATTACTCCATGCAAATAGGCATTTGTATCTTCAGAGATGAATTCATTACTAGCAACTGGTAGACTATCTACAGATCCGTCGAAAGTAGATCAAAGTAGTCCTGATACCAATGCCCTGGAACCAAGACCCAAAAACTATGTTGGGACATAAAATGAAATAAATTGGTGGCATTGGCAACACGGATGACCAATTGCACCTACAATGCATTTTGATTATTTGGACATGCATTTTAACTATTTGAATACGATTTGTAAAGCTGTCCTATATACAAGACTTCAAGGATAAATGGGTCAACACTTGTCCTAACAAAAGAAATCAGAAATCATATATAAATGAGAAATTACCTTTTTTCTCTCCGGATGAGGTGTCAAGATACCCATCGGTCCCATTTGTTAACATATTTCCTAAAATTTGGATTTTAAACACTATATGAGCTGCGTACAATTGAACTGGTTTGCTTTATATGTTCAAGATGTTAACATATTTCGTGTTTATATACGCTTATCACAATCACTTGTAATGATCCTTGGTACAAAGACAAGAAAACTTGACTTGTACGGAGGATGTTTTTGGCTTTGATAACATTTGTGTGTAGTGCAAGGGTTTGTTGACATGTAAATGACGTATATATTTTCCAACACCCTTATTTGAATTTGAGTCAGAGATAGTTTAAAGAGCTTGGTAATGCTCTTTGGTGGAGTTGTGTCCATGCTTGGTCCACTTTCCTACTTGCATTACTCACCTATATTTTTCAACATAAATAAAAAATGATATTGTTCAATTCTCAAATCTCCCACTAAAATGATATTAAAATTGGACAGCTCTTTGTAATTTAGAAAACATGCTATCAAGTATCAATATTTAATGCTTTTAATTTGTAGGAAACTTCATAACGTTTCATCTTGTAAAATTATTGTTATAAGGTCTATTCAAATTGCCAATTCTAGTGAGTTTTCAAAATACAACTGTAGTAAATTGAATAAATCAAGATCATTGGTGCTTTATAGCTTAATTTCATCAATAATTTACGGGAATCTGTTTCAGTCTTTCAGACCGTACAAACCGGTATATCCGGTACTTCAATAACTTGTGAATTAAACTCAAAAAGAGGATGTTGTTATTTCTTTGTATCTATGATAATGCAGTGGTTCAGAATGTTTTTGGATTTAATTTAAAAGTAAAAGCTGCACAATAACAAGTAAAAAAACAAATTGATTCTATTGAACTAGTTTTGATGTTTTTAACTTGTGTGTTTATACTTAATTTTATTATTTTTATTTGGGCAAATAGATACACAGTGCATTAATGATGCGAAAACTACTAACCTGCCCAGTGTGCACTGTATCCTGTGATGAGCTAATCACATCTAATGTTGCCGCAGTCAACTGTCTGTGACAGTTGAGCTTGCAAATTATAGAAAATGAGGCAATCTGTTTCATTACAAATTAGTATCAATGTTAAAGGGATGTAGATATGAGACATGTTCATCATTCATGTACCATGTAAAAAATCATGAAAAACTGTAATAGAATATATCAAACCTTCACATTCTCATAAACGCCGAAGGTGATAATGGGTTGAACCAATGTCAAATTTCATATTTATCTTGTTGAGATTTTGAAACGGGACTGCAGTCGTACATAGTTTTTATTTTTACTTTTAATCTTGGATAAGTAAAAACATGTTAACTAGTACAGTAAAAGCATCAATGTCAAATTTATACTGTGGTCTGCTTATAAAATTGGGTATTTCAATACATTTTATTGTGCAACAGATTTTCGTTAAAAACTATTCTTATCCTATCAATATTTACATGCAAAAATGAGGCTTCTAAGTTGAGCAATCTAAAGAGCCTTTAATAGATGTTTTAACAAGAGATATTCTTTAAACAAGATGTAAAATTAAGCATGTAAAAATAGCACAAAAAGGGAATGATTGACATTATATTCAGTTTACTATAGATTGGGGAAAAAAAAGTGAGAACACAAGTATTGATGAAAATATTATTTGCTTTATTTAAATAAATACCATTTCTATTCTGTCATTCATAATTTATAACACTTTTTAAACTCATACTTGATCAAACTTACACTCTTGTATGGTCACGTTCATAGCTCACAAAGTTAAAAACAACCATTCACTACATATTGCCACAATTTCCACATTTACCACATTGTTTTGACTGTATGAATGCCCGTATAAATTTACCAATAACGGGTATATCACAAAACAAACATTGTTCTGAATAATAGCACCAACTGCTAAAAACAATTGACGCTACTTAAAAGTGTCATGAGCACTAACATTAGTTACAACTACATTTTTTGAATTCAATTGCAATGTATTCAATATTTAATTAGTATTGAAAGAGATAGTATGACAATGATTAAGAACAAAGATCATGAATAACGCAGTTTACATACATGATTATTAATGGACTTGATTGACATTTGGAAAACCAAAATTTGAGCAAAACTTCATGAACTCTACTTTCAGCAGACTAGAATGTTAACGAAAAATTCTTGCATACAAAATAAACAATTCGTTTTATTTTCTAAGAAATCATAACATTTTGACCAAATCTAGGAATAAAAGATGGTGACTTTGTGAAGGCTTCCTTACTTCTCAATTTAAAATGTTTTGGAAAATAACTAAATATAGTTGTGACATAGCGTACAGTATATATATATATAGCTCTATTGCACATAAGTTTTAGGCTTGTATGAAGGTAATATTTGGACAGGGTACCGAGAATCCGTTCAACCAATTTACAACAAACAAAACAATATACATGTATTTGGTTTGAAATGATTTCTTGGACTTAAAATATCTCATTATATGTACTAAGTCATTATACATACAACTCCAAGTCAGGTTAGGACGATATCACAGTTTCTGGTGGAACTTGAACCATACAACACCAAATCGCCTAGCAGTTAACACTGACTCACAAGTACACCCCACCACTGGAGCTAGGACAAAAAATCAGAGCTCAGATGGAGGGTTTGTTTGTGAAGAATTCTTATACCACACTGGTCTTCATAGAATTAATTATTGATCAATCGTGCGTTTGAATCCCATCAGACTGTGATATAGTCCTAACCTTACTTGGAGTCATAGGTCTAATATTAAGTTAAGTACGTGATTATATATTTTGTACGAGATATCATCCAGAACATATGAGCGATGACGGTTGCTGATGAAGTTTAATTACAGACAAATCAAGCTTTTTGATGCACCACACAGGACTGCTTATCAGCAACTTACATAACTAATCAATACCCATGCAATATATTCTTTTTTAAATATACATTTCCTAAACTACGTAAAACTATACTCTGGAGTAAAAATAACTTAATATGTTATGCAGATACATTTCATTCTTAAAACTTGTGACTTCTTATAACATTTAACAAGCTACATTTCATAAAACGCACATAATGCATTGCACTGCATAACAATAATAAAAGTTGAAAACATGATGATTTGTAAGCTACAATTGTAGAAATTTACCCTTAACACACCAATATGAAACACACTACATTGCTGTACATTTTCTTGCGATCATTTGATAATGATGCAGTCGTTGATGATCCTTTTGAGTGCGCCATGGGAATGCCTATAATTTGATATATCACAATACGCGTACATTCCACATCAGCAGTGTCAGGATTAAGAGGAAATATACAGCTAGTAACCTTTGATAAAGTGTTCCACTAGATCGTTGTATCTTTACATATAAATATAAATAAAACATAAAAACAAAACTTCAAAAATTTAAGGCAAAGACCGCCATTGCAATATTTGAGTCTTATTGTCATAATAACATCTATTGTTGGTTTCACAAGAATTTTCTAAACCTAGCACTTGTTACATGCTATTAATATTCTATCACACCGTCTTTCATTACATCAAAAAGACTTCGTGCTTTAAGTCCTTTTTCAGTTTCAAAATAGAAACACAAAGTATTAATAACACACAACACAACATAACATCTAGATTTTTAGGAAAATTATTACGGATTACTAAAATTTTTAACATACAATGAGCAATAATTAGGGCCTGTGCAAATTAAGTTTAGAATTTGATGGATTGAATAAAATAATTGGCAAACAATAACACTGATAGTTTTAGTTTAGTGTATATAACATAAATGGTAGATTGTAATCAATATATTACATGTACATTGAATATTGAAAATAGATAACAATGACATTTAAAGACACAATATACTTGATTTGACATCAACAATCTACATCACCTGATTCATTATACAAAACCAAATGAACATTCTACAGCAATTATAAAAATTGACACAACTCAGATGAATTATAATAAATATGTCTCAGTTGCTTTTTCTATTGAAAAAAAGAAGAAAGAAATTAATTTATTTGGAAACAATCTGATATGAAAATTGTGCTCATAGAATTTTTTACGTCAGTAGAAAAAAAAGACACTTTCAATTGTCATAAATATACTACAGGATTTAGTGTGTGCTTTTACGAGAATTCATTAGAAATGCATAAACCTATAAAATTGGTCCACAATCTGGAGCACTTACTTTTACTTTTTAGGACTTAGACTTCAAATAACATCAGTATTCAACAAAACCATTTATCTATTTTATCCAAGACACTGTAGCCATAATCACATTATTGATGTCATCAGGATACGATGACATTATCACTACTGCTATGCTTTATCTGTTTTCTAACTCCAATCACATCTTTCGTTATTCTCATTCACGCAAACATTAGTATTCATATTAAATAAATCTTAACAATAATAGATTTCATGCTTTTCTCCTGACTTCTATCAGTTGCATAACAATTATGCCGTACAAAATTAACTTTCATATATTATACATGCATTTCTTTTGCTATTCACGCAAAAAGGTGAGAATTAGGTGGGAAAGGGTAAAGTGCTACTAGTCGCCACAACGAGTATTATACTTATTTTCATAAAAAAATCACTCATCCTGCTAGAATATTGAGACATTTGTACTCGTTGCTACAAGCGGACAAGAGGTTAATTCTGACCCTGACACTATCACTCATGCCCACACTTTCTGCACATGACCTTAATCAGTTTGAGCGTCTGCAGAACAATTATGCTCTGGCAAATCAGATTCCGCTAGCGTCTCAGTCGACTGCGATGACTTATCAGTAACATTATCTCCCTCTTCAACATCGTTCTGTTCCTGATCTTCATCTAGACCAGAGTCACGACTGCCTCGATACGTTGCATTCAAGGGGAACCTAGGGGCCTCTAAAAGGGCCTCCGGCGTGGAAAGAATGGAATCACAAAGAGCACTTTCAGCAAGAGAAGGCGCTCCAATGGAACAGGCATCCCCCGATTCCGGGCCGCATGACTCTTCTGGCTGTACATCCATCGTGGCTGAAGAACGCTGAGCTGTGGTCAGCATCAACTACAAAAAAGATTCAAAGGTTTTGGTCAGTGACTCCTAGCTAAGTAGTGTGTAATACAAGCAATATGATTATCTTAGTACAAGACCAGTTATTCAAGCATTGAAATATGTCATTAATCATTAAAAATATCTTTTGAGGGGCTTCAACCCAACAACTAACTTGCAGTCATGCAGGCAAGAGAAAAGCTGACAATTTTAGTCAGATTTAACACCAGGGGTTAACCTCGACATTGTAAGTAAGCTGTTAATCTAATCCAAGATTTGTGAGATATGGTATGCAGCATGTGGTCGCATTTTCTCTTGTTCTTTGTTCTGTTTTTGCTGCTTCTAAATCAAATTAAAATTAAATTTATGATGGTCCAAATTTTAAATTTTATTTACTTTATTCTTAACATGTTTCGACACCACAGTTTGGATACTGGTGGTGTCGAAACATGTTAAGAATAAAGTAAATAAAATTTAAAATTTGGACCATCATAAATTTAATTTTAATTTGATTTAGAAGCAGCAAAAACAGAACAAAGAACAAGAGAAAATGTTAATCTAATCAATGATAGAAGTTATGTCAGACATAATATGTCTGCCTTTACACCAGTATGCAGCATTGTTAGAAATCATCCGATTAGAGGACCAATGCTAAAACCAGCCATAAACAGTGTTGCACATAACCCAAAAATTTTTCCTACTTTCTAGGCGCTGTCATTTTGTGATGCATGCGTGTTCAAGTGTGTGGACCTGTGCACGTGCTGTATTTATTTTTCTTGTCAAAGCCGCGACAACTGATATGCATGGTGGGACAATTCGCCGCTAATCAGAAATTCTACTTTTCATACACACTTGTTGATAAGTTCATGTTAGGTCTCCATATTATGTGTTTGTTGCATAACAAACAAAATGATCTTTTTTTGAAGCTTCTACGCCTATTAATAAAGAAATTATAACTTAAACTTTTAATTCAATTTTATCTGCTGAAGATTCAGTCTTGCTAATGATTTTTTGATTGAAACCAGATGTCCGGTTGATTTTTAAAAATTGCATTAGAACTATGAAATACAATCTTCTGTTTGATGCATATTGTTTATGGTCATTCCACGATAAAAATGACCTTTTAATGGAGATTGTGCTATATATATTAAGAAAGTTATAACAAAATTCATACTATCAAATTTCAAAATTTCATGATCATATGCATGTATCACAACATTCAACTTAGACTATTAGACTAGATACTACAAGCTACAGGGTATTCGGTATTTTAGTTTATGAATGAACACTAGTTTATTTTTTGTAAGATATTTGATGGCATTTGTTACAGGAACCAATCATGTAACCTGTTTAATAGAACCTCTCTATTACTCTATTACGACAACTTGTAAGACCAACTCAAAATGGTTTCAATGGATAAGTGGTCTTTATATGGAGGTTCCCATAGGAATCATTTTGAAGGATTGGGACCGAGAAAAGTGATCTTATTATAGAGGTGGTCTTAATTGTACACTGTAGGTTCTACTAAATTTATTACCGTTTACAACCATCCAAACAGCCATTGGATTTGAGGTGAAACATTGTCAGGGTATGCATCTACATTTTTTGTACTTGTATTTGGATTGTAATGGTCTCAATTTTCTTATGTTTCAAATTTTGGTGTGTTACGACTTTATCACATATCTGAACAGTTCACGTGAATTTGACTATTTAGAAGATATGTCCATGAGTGGTATGCAGTTTGTACCTGGGAGACTGTAGAAGTATACAAACATCTGATTTTAAAATGTGAGCTCCAAATCAGTAATAGATTTTCAGAAACTATATCACTTTACAACTGTTCATAAGATATGACTTGTTACTGTAGGACAGATAACATTGATATATACAACTTTTCCCATGCAAACTCATCAAAGTATTGTTTATGGATGGATAATAATGTTAGAATAATATCTTCACGTATGGTAGTTACTGGCAAATATTTGATTACAGGGTTTTCATTATCATTGGTTATTTTAGGATATATTGTTATTCGTAACTTGTTTCATACTAGTCACCCGGAACATGATTTGCTTTTAGATAAGATGTTAAGTCATCAAAAAGAATATATTCTTCATCGTTGATTATTGCAGTTTATTAAAAGAATGATGAAAAAGTTTTTAAGTTCTTACTGAGTATATTATTCAAAATAGTCTGAGAATCATGAGAACACAAAGTTAAGTTAGTTGAAAAAAGCTTTGTATAAACATGTACAAGGCCCTGATGACCACAAGGCCCATAAACCACGGCAGGATGAATCCTGCTGTCAACACACACGTGCACACTCCGGTGGCCAGCACACTGGGCAAAATGCACACTCCGGTTACGTGATAGACTGTAAACACAATCTGTGAATTTTACGTATGACGTGAAATTTAATGACTTCTACAACGAGGGCATTCGGTAATCCTCAGATATTTCTGCTGCTCTCACAGCAGACCTCGGGTGTGATAGATGTAGGAATATGTACCAAATTGGTGCAAAAGTGATGAGTCCAGCTGCCTTATCACCACTCTATTAAGACGTTCAAAACAGCATGTAAGACGTTCCCAGAAATGCCGGGCACGTTATTGTTTGGAGGGTTGACGTTTTAAGGAACACGTTGAACGTACTGTGTCCTATGTTGAACGCTGCACGTTTTACGCTAGTCGCTCTTTATTCTCGTAAGCATGCAGCCATTAACATTATTGTAAACAAGTCAGATATTATATTGATGATCTCGATTCCGGGCATTTTAGCATATACATGTATTTTTAGTGAGTATACAAAGTGTCTAATAAAATAGATGGTAATCAAAATGCCATGGGATTATTTAAAACACCTGGATATGGAACCCAATTGACGTTATCAGGACGGAAAGATTCAAATCGACAAGAAAAGCAACATAGTTCCAAAATGGATTCCTCCCAATCACGTCCGAGGTCTGTTGAGCTCCGAAACATTCCGAGTAGATCCGAGTGCAACGAGGGGTTCACGTCATGCGTAAAATTCACAGATTGTGTGTATGGCCAAACAGTGCGATTGGTCCTCTACATAATTTCACATGACCTAATATCTCAATAACAAGAGAGCCGGGCCTTTTGAAAGTATAATATATATCTTACTTTTTATGTTACATAAATGTAAAAATTACATTGTAAATGAACACCAATCCATTGATACCTGTTAGGCTGTAGTAAAAATGACTTTATAAACCTCACCTACTTCCAACAATTTAATATGGTCTTCATATCTTTTAACACAATATCAAATGACAAACATTGATACCTTTTTATTTTCTAAAGCTTCCAGTATGGCGGGAATTTCTTTCATCGTAGCTGGAGCAGACAGTCCCAGAGATGCAAATTGTGAGAACACTTCCGGTGTGTGTGTGAGACTCCCACGCTGTGCAGAAAACAGCAATCAATCAGATGTACATGTACACATACAGTAGAAACTCACATCTCAAATCTGAAGGGACAACAGTTAAGTGCTCAAGATAGCTAATATTCGAGATAATCAACTGATCAGAAGTATATTCATGATGTGGTTGACGAGACATTAAACAAATGTCGCGATTATAGAAATTCGAGGTAAGCAAGATTATGATAACAAGGTTCTACTGTACTTATCATTGGAAACATTGATTTTTCATATAACGAATGCCTCTGACTATTCTTTCAGAAATCAAAGAAGAAATTTCAGGTCAATCTTCACATTCTAAGGTGGAGCTTCCTTGACCAGCCATATTACCGGGTAGATAATATTAGATAATATTAGATAATGCTCAGTCAAATTAATATTTGTTCTGTTAAGTCTAGTATCAATGAATAATGCCTTTTCCATTGCAAGTGTAAGGAAAACTATAGATATAGTTTCCACATTTAATATTTATTACACCTTTAAAAATACCATGCCTTCTTGCAAACTAAAACACGAGGTGATGTTGCATAAACGAATAATTTTTGCCAGACGTACCGTGGATTTCTGACGTCAGACATGAAATTTAACATGGGAGAGATAGGCGAGTTCCAAGTTACTGCTGACGAAAATCATTCGGTTTACATTTCTCGCCTTCATGTGTTTAGTTGAGTGTATACCGGCCTCTTATTGCGCAGTATCTAAATTGCTCTACAAACTTTAATACGCTGTTTAAATGAAATACACTTTCAAAATACACAGACCACATCACATTGCTTCTATACAAGCATATTTGTTCGGCCACTGAGAACAACCTTTAATACGGTGACGGTATTGATGCTGATTTCCAACCTAAAGACAATTGTTTGACATTGCTATTATTTTTTTACCATTGGCCTCCTGCAACACACTGGTCTATCATGTGCAGTGCAAAACAACAAAGATATCACATTCCTCCACATGAACAAATATTTTGAACCACACCATTGGTGACTCGTGACAACGATCAAAGGAGATTAAAGTATCATAAAAAGACGCACCTCCTTAGTAAGGATTGTTTGGTGTATTTGCATATTATTTGCAAGTACTTACTACAGTAAGGCTTTTTCTTTTGTCTTTCCTAGTTTTTCTGTGTGTCTTTGTTCGTACAATGCCATCAAACAAGATTTCCTCTTTCTTTTTAAGCATGTACATGCCTTCGACGTTATCGGGAGCTAAACAATTAAACAGCACCATATAATAAAGATACATGTACATTATAAACTCAAACATATGCATCATGAAAAACCATTGACAGACTTCTTTTCTCAACAATATAATGTCATAATGATCGCAATTCATCAAAGATTAGATATAATATTTAGGTGTAAATTATTTTATATTTTCCAACAACAACAAAATATTTGTTTTGAAAGAGAAGTGAGACTTTTACAAAAATTATCAAATAGAGATTTAGAAAAAGATAATTTTGTAGAGTATACCTTTAGTGTGGTGCTCCGATTCAGCCTCTTTCTCATGATCCTCACTACTTGCTGCTGTGCAAAATTTCTCAAGATACAAAGTCAATGTTCCACACATCAGAATGTCGTTTTGATAGCGATCGTACTCTGCACTGGATAAAAGAAAAGCAAAGAAATATCTATCATGCATTTTAGTTGATATGAAACTAATGGAATGGAAAATTTAAGTGAATTTAATTGAAACACAAATAAAATTGCACTAAAAGATCAGGGTTGGCGGGTTTCTCCTATAATTTCGCTCCGGTTTTAACCAATATGGGAGAATTTATCCCCTTTTATAGGGGAGAAACTCAAATTCTAGGAGAGAAACTGGGGAGAAAATATTTGAAAGCATTTGTTGTTCACTTTTTTCTTTGCTCTAACTATATTAGAAAACATTGTAAAAATCATAAATGATTAGATATCAATTTATAGCCACTTATAACCTTCCTACAGTTTACCCCTCTTTTAAAAGGTATCATGTTAATCATTTTGATGAGTTCAATCCTTCAAACCACTTTGCATATTAATGTGAGATTAAAATAAATTTACCAGTAGATTTTTTAATATTGACATTATGTCAAAAATTAGAATTATAAATTTATCATTGAAATTCTACATTTAAATAGACATGAAAATTAATTCACAAAAAATGGTACATGGACTAATAAACGTTCTAGTCTAAAATCCTAATGCATACAAAATTTTATGAAAAGGCGCATATCTCATTTGTGCCAAACTGAATCTAATTTGATTTTTGAAATAAAATATGGCTTAAACAAAAATTTCATCAAACAGTAAATTGACTTGGCTGTACATGGCCAAATCAATTACTAAAATTATCATAAATTTTGCAATGAGATTCAATACGATTATTTACTTACAATTCATTATCATTTTGCATTTGCTTCATCATTTTGTCTTCTTCTTTACGTCGTTTTTCCACCTTTTTAGAGAATTTTCGTTTGGCAGCCATATAGGCTGAATATACCTTTTCCCCAGTCTTGAACTGTCTTGTCACCTCTCTCTTTTTCTCATGAAGCTCATTGAGCTCTAAAAACGAAGGACAAATACTTGAACAAAATAAACATCACAGAGAACATAATGCAAATGTGAAAACATGTATATTTACTGAGAATATATGATCATGAATGCAATAAACACAAAATTTCAATCATGTTGATAAAAGCATCAAAATATTAGATCTGGGCACCAGCAAACAGACACATCACCAAATTACGTAGCTGTTGATTTGAAACAGGTGTCAGTTTGTCAGTATCCACATCAAACTAAACTTGAATTAACAGAGGTTCACAAATAGAAAAATGCTTGAAGATTGACACTCATGTATTTGATAAAAATCATTTGGTTTAACTCTATATCACTTACCTTTTTTAAGTTCTTCAGCTTTGATTTTATTTGAACGCATTGACTGCTTCACTTGTTCTTCTTTAGATTTCAACATATTGGCACTCTGGTAATGTTTCTGAAATATGATCTTATAGTTTCTAAAAGTCAGACCTGAAGGAGTCAGAAGGACTTAACCCCCTTAACCAGTGTTTGAAATATTGTCGGCCCGTCGGCCTCTCGGGCCAACAAGAATTGATTTGAGCCAGCTAGATTACCAAGTTGCAGGCCCAACATGCCAGTACATTTTTAGACATAAATTACAATCATTTTTTGTCAGTCGATCCCCGGTCTGACGCAGATAAGGCTGGAAAGGACAGAAACTTCAAAATTCTACATCTGTACCATCCATGAACTTATTTCTTAGCACTCTCGAAAATTGATTTAGTAGACCAGAGACAACTAGGTATCCTTAATGACACACAGTGACAGATCTATAATTATTCTTTAAAAAGTGTTCAATATTTACTATGAGAATGTAAAAGATACTATAACTATATAGAGGTCTAGTTATAGCGCTTAAATGAGTTTTCACACTGATACCTTGTATAATTTATAAATATCTTTCATTATCATTCATCACATAACATTATATGCAAGTCTTCAAATGTGCACTGTGTGAAACAATAATAAACTAGAAAATTTAGAATACATAAGTTCTATAAAAACACACACATTTTACAGAGTCTAAACATGATTCCTGTGCCACAAAATGCACCCTATGCATGCTAAAATTTCCCAAACCACTCTAGCATAGCTTCACGCCTTTGGCGATGACAGTGAACCCATTGTGGTTGACTGGTAACTAAGCAGGGAGAAAATATATGCTTTTTTTATCATGGTAATGCACCAGAATGGGCTGTTTACATCCTAACTCTTAAAAATGATTCCGTTTGAGTATGCAGCCAACCCCCCCCCCCCCCCACATTACCTTCGTGGTTACGATGCTTGCATAATCAGACATGCAACTTTTGGGTCGGACCTGCAACTTTTCAGACCAGAAGGCACAATGGACTTACACCTAATTTTGCTGGGGCATGAACACTGCCTTAACACAGACTCGCTAGATACGCGTGGTGAACTGGTGGGAGACAACCACCTGCTACCTAATCCAGAACCTAGGACACCCACAGCAGTTTGTCAACTCAACCTTCAGATGTATTAGTATGAATGAAAATTTTGCTATAAAAATATAGAATATATCGATGTATTTTTCAAAGTGATTTACTTGTACTTACATCTTTCTCTTCTCTAAGCTGTCTCTGTCGTTCTCGAAGGCCATCCATTTCCGTCTTCATGTCTAAAAACGTTCTGTAAACAGATACATTAGAAGATTATAAGTAATTATCAATGCTTCAACAGCAAAGGTCATCTTATAAATAATGGTGAGAATGAATGACAAATCTATTAATTTATATACTGAACACCTCATGTTTGAACAATATATCTATCAAACCAAGTTTGGTACCTTATTTGTTTTTCAACTCTACTTTTTCTATTTTGTTACTCCTCTCAATAGTCAAATGATTATATTGGAATTAATACACACCATGGTAATTGGTCAATTGACAATTAAAAATTGTACATGCTAAATCATAAACTACTTGCAAAAATGCTGTATAATGTTCTTAATTTCTAGTTTTTAGTTCTAGTCATGCTACGATAAAACATACCCTAGAGACTTTTTAGATCGCTTGAGACCATCCAGCTCAGACACTATTTTCTTCTCGTCAGACAGCTTAAAATTTGTAGTTTTAAGTTGATGTTCAAGCCGTCTAATTGCTTCATTAATACGATCCTCATTTCTGTAAGTTAGTTTACCTTGAATCTTTGTCAATTCTCCCATCTAAAAATTTAGATAAATAAAAATAAAACCACAATGATAAAAAAAGAGGACCATAACAGTCCTAATAGTGCTCACCTACATGCATAAATTTGGCTTCAAAATTAAATGAGAGGTGCCCTGGTGAATAATTAAACAATGCTGGGCACCAAGGGGAATGATTCAAATATGATATCATAATGTGACAGCCAAATAAGTTGTGTTAAATGATATATGAAGAAGCATTTATTCCAATTTTTTGGGGTGGTGGATCAATTTGCCACCCAGGGGCACGATGATTCAAATATAGTTCTGGGATAACATGCTGTTTCACAGCTAAGCAAATGAAAAATAAAGAAATTATTTAGAAAATATGTGCAAGTTTGGTGAAACAGTTTCACTTAATTCTTTTTTATATGGACTCCCGGGGAGCCAATTTTACACCCAGGGGCATGATTCAAATATGATATCATGATGAGACAGGCAAATAAGTTGTGTACAAGTTTGGTGAAAATCAAATAAAAAATGAAGAAGTTATTTAGAAAAATAGGAATTGTTGACGGACAGACTGATGGTCGACGAACGAAAGGTTATCAAAAAAGCTCACATGGTATTACCATGTGAGCTTTTTTACTGTATTTCACAGCAGGTGAGCTAAAAAGAGGCTATAAATACCATTTCCAAAACATTTCTTTCCATAAAAAGTCATACATAAAATTCTTAACTTGAAAAAGAAAATCTTATAATTATGGGATAAAGCTTGAAATAGCCATCAAACGTTGTCTTTTAAGAGGTCTTATGAGGCAAAGGGAAAGAGATTGTATGTGGTTAGACATCTTATGACCAACTGTATTTTGAGATAATACATTTTAAAATTCCAAATCTACATTGTAACATACTTGGTGACAATGGTCAATTATCATATCAACCCATAGGTTATGGGTTCGAATCTAACTGCATAAATGAGTTCAACTGATATCTTAAAAATATTGTTAACAAAAAACAACAAACCTTTTTCTGAATTAGTGAGTTCAATGTTCCTAATTCTACTTTCGCATTTTGAAAATGCTTAAAGGAAGTTTCTTTTTCTGATCGGATGACAGCAAGTTCAGTCAAAGTACTTTCATCTGACCGAATATTTAGTGCCTTGGTTGCACTTTCAACTGCTTTGATAGAGGCATCCAACTGATGAATATCTTCATCATACTTCTTCCAATTGGGAACTTTCACTTCGGTTTCTGCAAAAAATAAATAATCATAGATCATAAACTAATTATATTTAATAGTATAATATTTAGTGCCTTGGTTGCACTTTCAACCGCTTTGATAGAAGCATCCAACTGATGAATATCTTTATACTTCTTCCGATTGCGAACTTTCACTTCGGTTTCTGCAAAAAAATATTCATAGATCATAAACTAATAAAAACCCATCACCCAATACAAGGTGACAAACCATTAGGCAGGGTCAGAAAGAAAACAGATCCAAATAGGGACCATTGAGATCCTTGGTAGATGTAAAACCAGCTGTGTAAAACAGCCTAAGGAGAATTTGAAACTTATACAGTTTTACAGTTACAGGCCCATCTCGACAAGAGGTACCGGTAAGTATTTGCCACCAATGTAATGTGATGTTGCATGGCTCGCAATCCTAGGCGGGTGGAACGAATTCAATTAATCTCAAACGCTTATGAAGAAATGATCGTGCCATGAGCAGGTGTCTCTCTACAACCCTATTAAAGATGACATGTAAAAATGATGTCCCAAGATCTTTGCAACGCTTGAGATAGGAGGCAAGAAAAGATGTTAAATGCGCAAATAGAGTAGGATGGCTGGGCAAGTCAAGCATAGTAAAGGATGGATTGCAAGGGTAAGAGAGCACAAGGTTCAAAAGTTGAAGGTCTCAGGTAGACCCGGATGGACTTGGGTTGAGGTGGTGAGACTAGATATATGATAGTAGCAGAGGGTAGCATGGTATTGCTACATGAGGCCCAAGAGACAGAATATCAGAAACAATTGGTCTGAGGGGTAAGGGGTGTCACACTATTAATAGCTTTTATTTTCAATGTAGATTAATTCTATGGCGTTCAGTTGGATGCATGACTGTCGACTATGTGACGCACGTCTTTTAATGATGCTTCAGAGTTTCGAACTTGATGTTGTGCAGTAACAGTGAATACACGACACCGGAAAAAATTCCTTGACTTTTCCCTTCTCAAGGTCCTGTCCGAGTGACAGTCCAACTAACCAACCATACTTTTCCATTCTCATAAGCCCAATGATAGCTTTATCGGCAAAAGTCAGACGTAACAGAACAGCAATAATAGAGATCTGGGAAGCAAGACGGTGCAATCTGTAAAGCTGGGTTGGCGTGAATTTGCAAGGTGATTTTCCATCAAACATAGCTTTATATCTGCACTATGAAATATCTAATATTCTTTAGAGTACTAAAGACCGACATATACCAAATCACCAGATACTAATAGGTTATTATACGAGTGGAGTCGAGATATCAGCCAATATCTCACTGAGTGGTTTTGATAACAGTACGAGTGAGCGGAGCGAACGAGTGCTGTTATCAAAACCACCTTTTTCTCCCACGTATATACTCCGCAACAAGGCATAGAAACCACTTAAAACTATCCAATTTCTATCCAAGAACAAAAGAAAGTACTTCAGTTGAGTTCAGTTAAGGTCAAGGTACTAAACATCTTAACACCAAATATGTAGGATTTATGCTGTGGCCCTTTCTCCGATGGAATGGAATCTTCAATTATGTTAATGAGCAAAATACCTTACGCTGATTGCGTGATCAGTTTTCTTGTCCACCCTCAGCACAAAGTTATGCTCAGTAAAATATCAGAGTATAACACTAGTATTGGATATTTTTGTGGCAATTTTATTATCAATGCTCCCATCTGGTGTTTAAAAAGAATAACTTTACAATTTTATGAATGAATCTATAGTAAAGTGTAGTAAAGCAGTCCCCTTTACATTATAATTATCATAATTTATGCAAAGATTGGCGTATGAAATTATGAAGAGATCAGAAAATATCCTACGGCCTTGCCATTCATAAACACAGTCAGGAGTGGGAGAAATCTTCATACACACTGTGATGAACAGACTGTAAATTATTGACATGTGTCAACGCTGAACACCCAATTCTTAAAAATGTGACTAAAATCAAATGACTTTAGAACAGCCAGACCCTTAAATGACAAGGATGAGCACTTGATTAATCGATAACAAACCGTTTTATCGCTAATATGGTTAAATTTCCTTCAAGGGTGTAGATGCCGCAAAATTTCGTTGTGTATAAAGTATTCCTTATGTTTTGTAATCATAATTGGTATTATTTCTCAGAATATAAAACATTGTAATCATTGTACTATATTTTATTTGTGTACTTGTACTATATGTATTTTGGCGAAATAGTTCATTTATGTTTTATGATTGCTCAGGGACAGCACAGAGAGGCAAACGGTACATTTTCTCTTTATATTTCGGTGTATTTTATATTTATCCATGGTATGATGGTTTCTAAATACTTTTATTTATATTCCTTAATAATTTTATTGTAGTTTTTCACGGTTAAATAAAAGATTTTATAAACATCAACCCGTCGAGTTCGTTTGTCAACCCTGCAGCAGTCACAAAGGGTGCCTAGCTAATAACAGAGTTATAGCTAATTCTTGTTTCGTATGTCAAGTAAACATTCCTACTAACGTTATCGCTACTATGGACTTGTTTGTACTATTTAATAACCACTATCTTAAAGATAATGCTCAGTCAAAAATATATGTGTTCTGTAAAGCCCAGAATCAATGAGCAATGCCTTTTCCATAGCAAGTGTAAGGAATTTCCACATTTGATGACCTTTAAAAATACCATCCTGTCTTGCTAACTAAAACTCAAGGTCACGTGATGTTGCATAATCTAATGATTTTCGCCAGACATACCGTGGATTTCTAATGGCAGGCGTCACTTTTAACATGGGAGCGATAGACGGCCTCTTACATACACCATGCAAGTTACGTCTAACGAAAATTATTCCGTGGGAGAGATAGACGGCCTCTTACATGCACCGTGCAAGTTACGTCTAACAAAAATTATTCCGTTGACATTTCTTGCATTCACATGTTTTGATGGGTTTATATTGGCCTCTTATTGCATGGATTTTAAATTGCTCCACATACTGTAATACACTGTTAAAATGACAGAAAATTTCAGAATGCAAAGAACACATCATGTTGTTTCTCTACATGCATACTTGTTCGGTCACTGAGCATAACCTTTAAGACATACTACTGAATGCAGAATTTTATTGAGTCTTGAATGAAATTCTCAGAACCAAATGTTAATTTATATAAACCCTTTCAATACTAAATGACTAAATTAGCTTTTGCCCTTGCATGTTACAACACACTGTTTACGTGGCCGCAAACGAAACAAGGGTTGATAAATGCTGCAAAAAAATATTGACGCAAATACGGCCGTAAATATTGGAGGTGTAGGCCTACCTATCTGATTGGCCCGACGTTCCCAAGAGCCACGTTGACGTATCTCGGGTATTATAGTTGTATAGTATATTTATCAACAAAATGTATTTGTAGACCTCAATCAATAATGTTCAAAAGTTAAATAGACTTATAGTGTATTCTCAAGAAAACCCTCACTTCCGTTTCCTGTCTGTGAGGGTCTAGTAATGACAACAAACGCATGTGTGCATTTTGAACATAACACACGTGTGCCCTAATTGACGTTAACAAGATAACATCTGAAACGTGTACAGGGTCAGGATTAGCCACTCTTCCGCTCGTATTGACTAGTAAAAACTTGTGGAGGACGAGTAGAATGTTTTAGTTCTTCGTCCTTTTGATGAGTAACAAATCTGGTCAATTTGGCATACAGGTATACAGCTTTGTGCAAGGAGGACGAGTACATTTTTTTGTAGGACGAGTAGATATTTGAGGGTTACTCGTCCTGCTGACGAGTAGCACTTTTCCACCTAATCCTGACCCTGGTGTAGCGTAAATCTTAACAATGGAAAAGCAGTGTTTGGCGTACAACGTTTCATGTGATTGTTTGGCAAGGCACGGTATTTGCTGTATTAACGCCGGCTATTTCAAAGCCCCAGGAAACGCTCTAAAACCCGCCCAGTGTGTTATACAATGACACATATACAATGTACGTATTTTAATTCACAACTAACAAAATCCAGCAACTTTAAAGACAGAAATATCACATTAAAAACGGCCACTTTCCCGTGCATTTATATGATCACGTCTCAATGCTATCACCTCACGGGGTGAAATCACGTGACTTATGACGCGGGGGTTTCCCTGAGAATAGGTGGTTTATAAATACTATAGGGAGATCTGTATGGCTGGCTGTGTGTGTCAAATCCCAGGGCCTAACATTCAGTCACTTGAAAATAATTTTCTTATTAAAGATTTTAATTAAAGTAAAAAAAACTTTGATTTTTTCTAAGTGACTGGCCTATCTAAAATTGTTGATAAACTTGGACTAGATATAGAATACAAGAACATTCACGAAGTTAGATCTGATATGAAATCTAAATCCTATCAAAAGGAAACTCTAGCCGGGAACTATGATACTAGTACTAGTATACATAACTGAATACTTTCCAGGGAGTATGATTCGAGCATGAAGACAGTGCCAGTGGCAGTGGCAGCAAATAATTAAGCCTCTAGTCTACTAACCTTGCGATTCATCATGTTCAGTTGATTCCCCAACATCACTACATGGTTCTGCCATGCTTACATGTAAAGCACTTTTATCTGGCAATGTCCTTGCATCAGTTTGTCGAGAATATTATCAATTGTGAATAAAATCTGCAAAATAGTGTTGTTGTCAATAAAACAAACGTGTGGTCTATGTATTTTATCACGTGACTAGTCCACTTACGAACTATATTATTATTGACCTTTTATTTAGCACAGGTAACAAACATGACGTACAAGTATTTTATCAACTAAATTACATCATTTGATGGTTACTTATGAAAGTAATTAAGTTTAAAGTCCATTTTAGAACATACGTAACCACCATTTAGCCGTTTGGTGCGCCGTTTTAGGGATGTTATTGCCCATACATATCGTATGATGGAGTTTATTTCTTAAATTTAATATTTTACACTATGTGCCTAATTAACATATTTCAACTTTGATCTAAAATGTTCCTCGTAAATATATATTATATATTATATATGGGCCGGTTTACTAATAAATGAAAATAATACTTTCAAACAACTTATATCAATGTATAATGTGGCAGCATTGGTGACTTTCTACATTACATATTTCCATCAGACTCAGATCTACTTTGGCCTGCGGTTTCACATAGCAGGTGCCCGCAAGTTGTTTGAGCGGGAAGAAGGCAGGACGCCATGTTGAAAATAGCATTAATGTTGTAAATTTGAATATTTGGCGGCCTTTATTATCACCGGTACTCTTTACACAATCAATCGAACGAAATATTATTTTTCTATAGGACTTATACATTTAAAAGGTATGTGTTTGAATTTTATAGAGAGAGTATTAATTGCCATTTGAGGGTAAATGTAATCCTTGTTTATATATTGCGGTTCATAGGTGACGCCATGTTAAGCGGCTATTCAGATGACAAGACGAGATTCAGAGAATGAATGATATTATAAATTATCGCTAATAAGGCACGCACACACTTTTAATAATAAGGCAATTAAAGTATGTAATTACTGTTTTATTGAATTTCAATGTAAAGCTTTTTACCAAACAAGCATAAGTGGATTTTGTGAAGGAAATAAGATCTTAATATTTCAACTGGAACGATCAATGTCGATAAAGGCTAAGAGGTTATAAAATAATTAACCAAATATACATATGGCTCAAATAATTCGGGTATCCGGACCCTATAGTTAACTGTGAAATTAAGGCAAGTATTTTTCGTTTAGATATCGTAATACTGTCCTGGTTGTTCACGTATAATTGTATACACAAAAAAATCACATTTATTTTTGAAAACTAGATTTACCACATTAAGGAGCTGTCATTATTTATGAGGGGGCGGGGTATCATTAGTTAGCTTACACTGAAAATAATTTAACCCCTCCCCTCGCCCCCCCCCCCCCATCCGGAAGTACTGGAAGTAGTGCACTCGCTCACATTTTCTGCATTGAAATCGCCTCCCACCCACCCCTGCCCTTTCCCCTTCATTTCAGACTGATTAGCCACTCGTCCGCTTGTATTGACTCGTAAAAACTTGTGGAGGACAAGTAGAATGTTTTAGCAACTCGTCCTTTTGAAAAGTAGCAAATCTGCTGGTCAATTTGGCATACAATTAGAGTTTTGTGCAAAGAGGAAGAGTACATTTTTTGCAAGATGAGTAGATATTTGAGGGTTACTTGTCCTGCTGACTTTTTTTCGTCTAAATTAGAGTAATTTGAGCTTGAATTTCGCAGTGTAAATCTTGTGTTTGGTGCGCATATATATATCCTTAGAAATGGTGTATTAATATAATCAAAACCCTGCTTCTATTCCACAAAATTTACATCGAAATGTGATGTTAAGGCGTTTCTTGTTGTCACTAGTATAAAAACCGAGAGCATGACCCCGTGTTTATGTGTGAAAAATGACGATTTTAGAATGTTGCGCTTGATATACAAATGAGCATAACTTGGTCTTGTGTCAAGAAACGTGTATAAAAAGTATTGTTTATTTGGATTTCAACAATTATAGTTACTGTTGCAGGGAATATCTCTCATTTTAAACACCTAGACAATGTGGCCAGTGCTATAACAGGAGCACTAGCCAAATATTATTGGCACCTGCCAAAATTTGGCAGGTGATAATGAAAGGGCACTGGCCAAAATCCGAAGTTGCTGAAAAGGGGAGCGTCGAAGGCACAGTTACTAGCGCCATAGGCGCTAAGTATAGCTAGGGTGTTGGGGCATGCTCCTGTAGAAATTTTTTTGAAATGGATGTGTCTAGAAGCCCTCTGGTGCTTTCCTTTTCTGAGAAAGTAGTTTTTTTTATTTTGATGAAATAGAGGTATTTATATCATGTTTTGTTTTTCAATGATTTTACACATTATTACGGTTAACTTTAACACATACATGTATTTGATTAAAAAAAAATGATAGAAAAGGCAATCGCCAAAGTGGCAGGTGCAAATTGAAGCCCACTCGCCAAGTGGATTAAGCACTAGGTTTTGGCTAGTGGCAAGTGTGAGAGATATTCCCTGGTGTTGTATAATGTATTAATCATGGAATAATTGACCGTAATCACCAACAATTACGTTTCAACATTCCCCTCCCAGGCTAAGAACGGGCGTTTTGTCAGATAAACAAACAATGTCGTGATGGTGAAATATTGTCGATTCAGAAATGTTTTCTCCTTACATGGAATTGTGAGAAAGCTTTTTTCACGAAATTTGTAGTGGCATATTAGGTTGTGAATTATACTTTTAGCAGGAATAGCCTTGTATACTGAATGTCGGATATGTAAAACAAAATCGCAATGTTTCTTGTATACGAAAAGATATATGTGAACCAACCATTGTCACCAGATTACAATATTGGTGATATCAGTTATTAATATGCTTGTGTTATATTTTTATTGCTTAAACAGTTTTATACACTAATGTGTTTTCTTTTCAGCTTATCAAAATGTTTTATGCACATTTTGTCTTGAGTAAGAAGGGTCCCCTTGCCAGAATATGGCTAGCTGCACACTGGGATAAAAAGTTAACTAAAGCCCATGTGTTTGAAACCAATATCGAAAACAGTGTTGAGGCCATCATACAACCAAAGGTTTGTATAATTATCAAAAACCTTAACAATTTCATTGCGTGACATTTCATTATCTGAGACTGGCTCGAAGTTTGGAAACAATTTAGTTTTTGTTTTGTTTTTTTTATGTGGCAAACATGGGTTTCAGTGCTCCTTATTTATGGACATGTGTTTTACACTAGATTTTATTTGACTGATTAGCTACCACAATTTTACATCTACATAGAGAAACAAAATTTAGTTAAAATAGCTCCTAATATAGGAGGTAAATATGTGCTGACTTGCATGTTTTTTGTTCATTTCAAAGGTGAAGTTGGCTTTGCGCACATCAGGGCATCTGTTGTTGGGTGTAGTCAGGATTTACTCCAGGAAAGCAAAGTATCTTCTAGCTGACTGCAATGAAGCTTTCGTCAAAATTAAAATGGCCTTTAGGCCAGGCGTGGTTGATCTTCCAGAAGAAAATAGAGAAGCAGCAGTTGCAACTATTACTCTTCCAGAAACGTTCCATGATTTTGAAACAACTATGGCAGATTTAAAGTAAGTACTACTGTACCATTTTTGGCATTATTGTGATTTATTTATTTTTGTATGTCTCATTTACGCGACTGCTGCTAAATATTTAATATTAATAATATGTGCTCTCCTAGTACCCTATTAGCCATGGACAGTGAGAAATGTGCCTTGGCAAGTTAGAATTGAAAATACTAGCCATTAGGAAAATTGAAATTGTTTGCATGTTAGTTTTATTTTCATAATTGTCATGCCAGTGGAGTTATGGCTAGTCACAAATCATAAATACTGATTATACTGGGTAATTTAGATTCAGTTTTTCAGCCACTAATGGGGGTTTAAAACTGTTTAAAAATCACCAACTATGCAAATGGTAATTTAGGCTTCTGATGCATTTTCCATTGTATTTAGATGTATGTATTAAATCTATTGCAGTGACATAGATGTGCAGGCACAATTTGCAGTTAACCAGAGTAGACCGGAGGAGATCACCATGAGAGAGGACCTTGGAAATATCACTCTTGTCGGGGATGATGGATTCGGTATGTGTTCTTGAAAGATTAACTTATTTAACTAGAATAGTTTATTGGTTTGCTCAGTTTTGATGTGTTGATTTAATTTCAATTCTTGTTCAAATTTGGTTGTCCTAATTTTATTAGTCATGTTCAACAGGTGAAGAGGACGATTTAGGAGGTGCTCTTGATGAAGAGCAATTAAATTATTGGATTTGTAATTTTTGTACAAATAATGGAGACAGTTCGATTGATATGGACAAGGTTTTTAAAACACTTGATGATACCTTATGTCAAAAGGTAAATACATCTATACGTAAAGACAAGAATTGTTTTCAATCATCTGTGGTGTCTGCAACTACTCAAGTTGTTCCTGATGTTCAGAATGTTTCGAATGAAATGGATGCAAGTATTGTAGACAGTAACAATAATTCTCAAACTGACCTATGGCACCTAAGTCTGCCAGATTCTGGTGTTTGTATGGAAGAAATATCTTGTGATGATGATACCAGTGACCATGGAGATATAACAAATCCTGCTGGTTCTCCGAAAGTCATAAAAGCTAACTGTGATAAACATAATGAACAGTATGGGTGTGACCCAATTAAAACGTACATGAATGTCCAATTTTCTTACGATGCAATGCATTGTTTACATTGTGCATACAGGGTACATGATAGAAATGCTGAACATTTCTGTTCAGTATGTAATGGTTGTTCTAAGATACATCTGATAAATGCAGAACGCGAGACGTGGTGCCTGCATTGTTGTGAAGTTGACGTCAATGGCCAAAGTTTATTTTTGTGTACATGTTGCATAAATCAACAGAATAAAAACCTTGCTAATATCACAAGAATTGGTGAAAGTGCAACAACTTCAATTGAAGTAAACAAGTCAATGAGCACTGTAGTTGATCCAGGAGCAGTTCTAAAACCACCACCTCTTCCACCAGAGGTTGAAAGTCAAACTGGTCAAACTGGTAAGAAAGCTGCATAAATTGGGGACAGGGTGCCTGGTGATGACTCGGTCCACCAGGAGTTCCAGTTGGGTTTCTTATTATCCTTAATGTTGTGCTTAGCATTTGTAACACCTTATCCCCAATTAATGCATCTTCTCTTCCAGAATTTCTGTGTAAATAGAAGAGCTGCAGCTTAACAAAATCTGCTTTACACCCCTGACTTACCCAGTGAGGGACTCCCATGTGGACCAATTTTCTTTACCAGCACTTTGCGCTCCTCTTACCTAATTATTTATAACCAATCTTTCTTATTCTAAAACGAATAGTTACCAGCTAATAAATTCCTGCTTTCCCTTTTTTTTTTGAAAGCTAACTTTTATCCTTCGTGTGTGTCACTGTGTGTTTGTATTATTTGCAGCTTTTCTTGTATTTGATGCTGATATGGAGAGAATCACCACAAATATTGATGTGTGTTGTTTATGTTGTAGGTGAGCTCGGAGGCTTTGGAGCAGGAACAGACAACATGCTGCAGGATGTACACATGGATGACACACTGTACGTGCGGAATCCTGACTCGGTTCTGCCTGCTGAACCAGCAGACGGAGGGGAGAAGGATGGTGACGCTCCAGAGAACAGAGTCATGGACATTGACTTCAATGCTTCTGCCACAGACGCTAATGCACCTCTGCCAATGGATGATTATGGTAAGTAGTCTCTTTTATATGTATACCATTGAAACTAATACAATTAGTGTATTGAATTGTTTTTTTTGTTTTTGTTTTTTCAAACAGAGTTTTTTTTTCATACATCTAACATCAGAAAGAGCAATGTTTTCATTTACAATATGAAGTCCTACTAGAGTTCAAAAATAAAGAGTGAGATAGGTTTTTTTTCCTCCTGATTAATAATACTTTAGATGTGGGAATTTTGTTTCCGAATATTCATTTTTCTGAAGAGCAATTAGGGTATGTGTTTTCTGAAACGATTTTATTAGAATGTTTGAATTTTTTTCCTTTGTTACCTTTATTGTTAATTTTCTCGTATCAAATTCACTCATTGAAATCTTAATTTACAGAAAATATATTTGCTCAGTCTAAAATCGTACCACAAGCAGGTAATAAAATTATCAACTAAGTTTTATTTCTATTTTTTTCTGTTTATTTAAAAAAAGAAGAAAGCACAACAAAATCTAAACTTCAAGCGTATTGCTGCCTAGGAATAATGACTTGTATATCTGTGGATACGTTGAATTTATCGATAACTGATGTAATTTTCCTATCATACTCAATTTTTGACTGCTTCAAATTATAATGAAGTGGCATATTTGAAGAAATTTATTGTTTCATAACTTAAGAAACTCTTGAAACATTGTTTTATTGTGTTTTCTTCTCAAATTAACATGTTTAGTTAATAAATTGCCAACATCTTTCAGTAGCAATTTGAGAAACCATTTACCAGTGCCTAAAATTTAAATCTTTTATATAAAAACCATCAACATGTTAGAAAGAAATCATTTACTCACAAAGAAAATCCTAAAAGATGTTGGCATCATGTTGCATTTAATAACAGTTTAAGTTTTGTTATTGTTGACAAGGTTTAGTTAAGATGTTTTGCACTGTTCGTAATAACAGAAGGACCGGCTGGTATAGACGATGATGATAGTGATCATGACGATGGAGGCGACTTCGGAGGTGGTATGGATACGGATTTGTTTGGTAAGAAATGAAAAAACTACTCAGCTTATGTCTGGTTTCTTCATATTACAAATGCAACACCATTTAAAAACTATTGATAACGTCTCTCATGTCTCTTCAAACCATTTGTAAACATTTTTTTTTTTTAATAAATGAATGAAAAAATATTCAATTTATTACGTTGATCAAGTTTAGGCTCTGAAATGAGTACTTTATTTCATATTTAATAGTGTTTGATATTACATTTTTAGATATTGATTATAATTTTATAATGTTATGGCAATTATAATTAGAATTGTTCATTGTATGCAAATGTTAGGGTAATTGTTTGCTTGGAGGGGGAAAAAACATAGATGAAACGAATCCTGCGGATGCTCGAAATATTTAAATGTTTGTTTTTTCAAGAGCTTTTAAACTTGTTGAATTTTGATTAAACTTGTAATTTAAATGTTTGATTATATTAATTCTGTTTTGCGTTAAATTATACCTTATATAAATGAAGCTTTAAGTGTCTTGCTTGAGAAATAAAGAATTTGTTGTGAAAAAAATATCGAATACTTTTTTGAGCAGAATGATTGCAAACATATACGACTCACTATGCATTGTTTTTGATAGGTGGCGACTATGGAGATACGGGTGGTTTATTTGAGGAGCCTCCGGTACCGGAAGTGTCTATGCCTCCACCAGATATCGTCCCAGCAGCTGCTGCTCCAACCCAGCCTCCTCAGCTCTCACAGGCAACTCCATCGTGTATGTATTTTATTATTAACCCTGCATCTCTAGTTCTTTTAGTGCACACAAGTGTTAAATATTGAGTTTCTTATCCAGAGTTGTGAATACGAGTTCGCTATCAAAAGTCAGACAGTTTGAAATAATTATTGATGATTGATTGTTTGAATTATCTTTGATTATCCAATGTAACTTGTTTTTATAAGAGTATGCTCATCATTCAATTTTATTTGTTCGTCTACAGCAAATGAAAGTCGAAAAGACTTTGGACCTGAAGATGAGACCCATCTACCTGATGCGACAACAGCCTCCACTATGAGGGATCAGACCACACTTCTTCCCAATGAAGCAGAAGCCTTTGCCCTTGAACCTATTGATGTTACTAGCATAGGTAAAATTTGGCTTTATATGTTCAGGTGACTGAACTATGTATTGTTATCGGAAAGTTGTTCAGGTTTTATCGTCCATATAATATGTTACTTACTACCTTTTCGTATTTCGTATTGCAGGTACAGAAAGGAAGTCCAAAAGAAAAAGAAAGCTCATTATTGATGATCAGAAGGGAATTGCCAGTGAAACCATGAAAATGCAGCTGTCTGACACTTCCGATATTGTGACAACCTTAGATCTTGCACCACCTACAAAGAAATTGATGCATTGGAAGGAAACTGGTAAGCGCTGTTTGCTTTTTGTTTTGTTTTTTCGTTTAAAATTTGCTTACTATGTAATTTAATATTTTTATAACACTCGGTGTCTGTGCATAGGTCTCATAAGACTGGTACTAGTAGATGGATTTTTATATTTTCAGGTGGTGTCGAAAAACTCTTTGCTTTATCTGGACGGCCATTAGTGTCAAAGAAAATTGTACGGTTATTTACAAAGAATCTAGTCACAAGAGCCATGTCGCTTTTGGAGGAAGAGGGAGAAGACAATCTTGAGCTGGAAGAAGAACATGTAGAACCTGCTGTTCCGGAACAAACAAATGTTTCTGAACTACCAAGAGAAGAAAGATCATTTGCATCAATGATCGAGCAACCATCAATGAGAGAAAAAGAAGTTGCCAGAGCAGAGCAGTCAAGTATAGGTAGGATTCCCTTAATGGACCTTTTATTCAAACATAACTTAAATGTTGTTAATTATGGACTTCTTTTTGTCTGGGCTCTTAAATGGACCAGTTGGTGGCACTTTGGCCAGTGAAGAAATTGTGCTGGCAATGTCAGTGCTGTATGTAGTTAATTCCTAGTGCTGTGTGGTTGTATTAAATATTAAGTTGTGTGATTATTTTGCATGCAGATGAAAGCAGAAACAGGGTTGCCATACATCAGGGGAAAATCAGGGGGGGGGGAAATTCAAGATCAGGGAAAAATCAGGGAATTTCATCTTGAATCAGAGAAAAATAAAAAAGTTGGGAAAATCAGGGAATTTTGAAATTATGTCCATGGAGGATGCCATTTATAAAAAAGATCATGCAATTATGAGAATTATTTCTATGATGTAACGTTAGCATATCCTTGACGTTTAATGTATACGTAATAACAGCAGTCACTGACTTGCCATGTTAATATCAGACTAGTCTAGTCCTTGCTGCAACTGTTGTCTGTTGACTGCTGTGTTAACAAGTCTAAGTGGAAGAAACAAAACATCTTGCTTGCTTCTCATTGTTCGGAACTTTTGCCAACCAATTTTAGAACGTTTTATTTTTAACCCACAAAGGTTGTAGTCATTTTTGTACATGTATCAGTATGAATAAAAAATCAGTTCAATCAGTTAAAAGTCATCACATCACAAAAAAGCAATTAATTTTCACCTGGGAAAATGGTCTTAAATCGGGGAATTTTGTTCCTGACTTTTTATGGCAACCCTGAGAAAACGTTTATGGTAATGTGTAAATATATTTGTTTTATTACTTTGCAGAAGAGCCTGTGTTAGAACCACCATCACTTCTGGAAGAACCATCAGTAACTGAAGCATCTCGGCCGTCTGTCAGCATGGTTGCAGATGCCTCCATGGTATCAAACCAAGACCTTGGAGCAGCGGACACCACGTTGCAACCAGAAGCACCTTCATTGGGTGATTTAGAGCCAGCACCTTTAAGCATGTCTCGGCGATCGAGTGTGGATGATCACGATGATATTTTTGATAATGACTTGCCATCGATTGAGAGTTCAGTTGCACACAGTGATGGGGAAGGAGGCCACGTAAGTTCTTGCTTGTTTTTTGACAGAATGATTTTCTCCTTGAAATTATATATAGATAGCTCAGTAGTGGATTTATCACACCTTTTAAAAAACTTGTGTTGGTGTATATTTATTTACAAACAGCATATTTTCTAATTTATTCATTTTGTATATTTATGTATAGATTAATTTTCTACATTCATGATTAAAGTAATATTCTTTCTTAATTATGCTGTTTTGATTTATTTATAGGCTGTTCTCAACAGCTTTTATTCATGAAGTAATTGAAACAATTCTTTCTTTATGTAGGTCTCTGGTGATGAAGAGGAACAAGAAGAACGTAGGTGGAACAAGCGTACACAACAAATGTCTTATATTCTCAACCGGTCTTTCCTAAAGGGAGACAAATCTGTGTATTTTTCGTCACTTGCACGTGCAAATAACCGGAAACAAGTTGCCTCTAAATTCTACACACTGTTGGTTCTAAAAAAATTGCAAGCTGTGGAGGTCCGGCAAACACATCCATATGCAGACATTGAAATCATGGCAGGACCAAAGTTTGAATCATTAGCATAGTTATTGACATTTGTTTTGAATCGGAGTGTGTTTTGCCTGAATCATATGGTTTTCAATAAATCCAACATTGAAGGGTGTAAAATTTCGTTGAAATTGGACTGACCTTCGTGGGTGTGAAAACTTGTGGATAAAACAGTTGTGCGAGTGTGAATGAGTGTTCTTTTAAAACCATACTTTAATGTAGAAAAATGCTTGGTTACTTGATCTCTGTTGTATATGAATGACTGCCTAATTGGATCTATGAAAGATTTTGAGAGTGGTTCAAGAGTGCTTTTAATTAATCATTGGTTGTCGACTAACTTTTGTCCGTAATGTTAGCAATTGTATACGAGTGTTGTTTTCGTAGTTTCTTCAATGAAGGGACTCCTTTTTGTTTCATTATGCGTAGTCAGGAAGTACAAGTTTGTAGATAATGCATTAGATGGTCATTAACTAAATAGGTTCTGCAATTGTCCCATTTTATCACAATATTGTAAATGACATCGACTTTATGAAAGTAGATGCCATAATTTGTCCTCTAATTCTAGCATTCATTGTAATTTTTTACTGTGAATCTAGTATTTTCTGTTGGCAATTAAATTGCTCATGTTATGTTTTAGATTTTAGATTAATTTATCTTGTAAAATGCTGTGACAATGTGTTCATTTTTATTGTACTTTCTGCCAAGTTTATTTTTGAAGTCGGGTTAATTGGATTCAGTTGATTGGATTAATATATATAAAGGAATAAGAAGATCTTGTTGATTGTAAATATTTTAGTAAATTATAGGAATAGCCGTACTGTGGTGTCTCTCAACTTGTATTGTTATCATAGTATTGTCTGTTTAAGATCAGTCCATTTGTTCTTGCTTACAAAAATGTCCTATTTTAATAAAGTACAGAAATTATTGTAATTATTTTTTTGTTACTACCATAATTATATTCATGTAAGTGATCTTTTGATTGATTTTACAAAAAAAAACATGTAATCAGTCAATTAACTTAAACATAGAAAATATACAAACAATTATTTTATTTTATACATAGTTTCAAACAGAAATCGCAAAATTATGGTCATTTATTCTTGGCGGAGCACACACGGACAGGCTATGATGAACAGTTCTAAGTAACTTCAAACATGAGTTCGAGAGTTCACCTTACTGTGACCAATATCATTGATAGATTATGTTCCCCAACATTGAAATAGTGATGAACATACAATATTTAGCAAACAAAATGTGCAATCTTTACTCTTGATATGTAAATAAGACTTAACAGAGTTCAACACAAGAAAAAAAACAAGATAATAGAATAAAGAATCATGAGTCAGAATAGCGGTTGGAAGTTCTTCAGCGAGATCTAATTCAAATAGGTGCTTTTACGAGAATGTAGCTGTCTGGATCATGGTACGAAACACTTGCGTCCGATCAGAAAATGTCGTGAGTCTAGTCAGTCGATTTTGAGTTTTCCATTGAGATAAAACAATAATCCTTTAGTAGCTCATATGATATTCATCCGAATGTTTTCACATTAACAGTACACATTCTGAAGACTGTCTTGTTTTTTATTTTCACCATAATGAATAATAAAATCTATAGCAATGAATCCGATTTGGACAAAATTGTGTAATACCCAATGAATTTGATAGCTAAAGTCCAAACGCTGAGTGTTAGATATGGCGATCCATGTGATTAATGGTCAAATTAAACTATTTAGTTAAAACAATTACATAGACTTATGTATATGAATAGAATCGCATATTACTGCAGATTATTTCCATCAAAATTATATATTAATACGACAATGTATAACAGAGATGTGATCCAATGTCTGTTTGGTGTTTTTTATTGTCGCTACACCTGTCGTCGCCTGCTGATATTGTCAGTAGACTTTTTAGGATCATGCAACGATGTCACTGGTTCAACTTAAATAAAATATACTAAATACGATAGTTTATAGCTAATTTTACTATGGGACGAAAGTAAAATATATTATCTGTGATGTATGTAAGTGAGATTGCTGAAGTCTAAAGTTTTATTGAGCTGTGTGCGTTCAAAATGTATTGCGCAATTTCTCCCATAAGCATAACATTACGACGTCCGGTATCATCGCTCGGTCCATAATCCAGTTGAGTTTAGTGTGGTTGTAACGGTAGTTCCTTTTCTCGTAACTTTCATGCCCTATAGACAGATTCAGAATGAGTGGAAAGATCATCCTGCCAGAAATCTCAGCTTCTGGGAGTCCGACCAGCAACCATATGCGACTGTACAAGTCAAAACAACTCAACAACAGAGGGAGTGTCTGTGATAGGGATGCAAGAAGCAATAGCAAAATGTAATGTTTTAATTCCGTTAGTTCAAGCTGTACGAAAGTAAGAAGTGATACTAACCTGACACAAAAAGATTTTGATGATGACATTGATCATAGTGAGCTATTAAAATGAGTTTCACTCTTCAAGTCCAACCCCATACAACAGCATAAACAATGACACTAACACTGTCAACAAAGAATTAACCGCAAGGTTATGAGACCAAAATGATACCATCACCCAAGCAGAGCTGTTAAAAGGTTACATGTCTGAACCGTTGTCTCTCTAACCCCCAGCTTTAATACTTGGTCCGTTATCACCTTGGGATCATGAGTTTGAATACCGCCCGGGCCACTTGATATAGTTAAATGGAAACTTAGGGTTATAAAACCTGTCTTAAGCCATGTATAACATGGTAGAAATATGCTTGCTGAAAAGATGTGTGAGAGAGAAGCTTGACAAGATGTCGGCAAGCACTGGTAAACACATATACATCGATTCCAAAGCACTAAAAAATGCTAATGAGACTGTCAAAATTTCTTCTTCATGTCGGATTCAAACCCACGATGTTTCAATGATAACTGACCATGTATGTAAGATGGGGTTATAATACAGAGCAAATGGTTAACCCGTGTAACCTTTTAAAAGCCTGCTGCTCGGGATGATGGTATCATTCTGGTCTTACAACTTTGGGGTCGTGAGTTAGAGTCCAACCAGGGCCACTTGATATAGCCAAGGTCATATATATTGGTCCTCGTTAGTATAGTGGTTCGTGCGCATGACCAACAAACAGGATTTGCCTGTGTCGTGAGTTCGCGGTCCGTCCATGGCAGACTTTGTGTCACCAAACTGTTATGTCATGCGTCTGCCACTGTATTGCCGATCTCCACACAGCATGTCGCTACTGTTGAGTATGTCATACAAGACAGTGGCGATGCCAAGCCCGGGGGTCGGAAGCCTCATTAAAATGCGTGTCCGTGAAGGAGGAGAGCCACCCCTCTGCACCTTGAAGAACTACCTAGCTTGAAAACAATAGCTAGTTTGATCCCCCTTTACACCCTTGGCTCAGTTGGTTACCTAATCTGCACAAAACACCACATTGCACCACATAGGAAATAAGCAATACATATGTACGCTTTCATGTGCTACCCTAGGACCATTAATGGCCATTAATTCCTCAACAAATTCAATCAATCAAAATGCTAGCTTAGGGTTGTAAAATATGTCTTCAGCCATATCTATCGTGGTAGAAATATGCTTGGTAAAAGATGCTAGAGAGAGAAGCTTGAAAATGTATCCACAAGCACGAGGAAACGCATCTAGAGATTTATTGAAGTATTACTTTATGGTCAATAGAGATGTGAATACAATAGAAAATGCTCAATCATCCAAATTGTTGTCTGAACCCTATTTGCACTCTGCACATAAACTTTATGTTACGACGTATAAATATTACATTGTCTGGAGATACATGGGGATAGTAGCCAAACCATTTCTTTTTCTATTATCATGTTTAATCCATGGTATCAAGAGTTAAATTAAGATTTTCCGTAACTCTACAAACTGTACAAATTCTAAGATATCACTCAAAAGTTATTTTTATTGATATTTTCAAAGTGAAAATATAGAACTATTTCTTGTAAATCAATGCTAAATTCATCCGCATCTAAACAAAATTTACTACTTCCGGACTGAAAGTAGGTCCTTCTCCATTTTCACTGCTCGAGGTAAAGCAGACACGTGTTGTGTGATCATATTTAGTGCTTCACACAGCACTTATTTGTTATAAAAAAAGGAACAAAAAGAAGAAAAAATATAAAAAAAGTTAAAAACTTTCAAAATCTGCAAAAAAATCTATCGAGGAACAGAGTAGTGGATCATTATTTGGCTCGAATAAAAGTACCAAAATTATTTATCAAGGAACACGCCGTTGCGAAGAAGCTGCAGTTTTGATTTTGAAAGGAAGAATAAACTACATACAAAATGAATCCTGCTGGTCCTAGTTATCCGATGGCTTCACTGTATGTTGGGGATCTTCACCCCGATGTTACAGAAGCCATGCTGTTCGAGAAATTCTCATCTGCCGGTCCTGTGTTGTCCATCCGAGTATGCAGGGACATGATCACGCGCCGTTCGTTGGGATATGCATACGTAAATTTCCAGCAGCCAGCTGACGGTAAGAAATGTTCTACACATTGTTTAATTTCTCTACAATCATATTGTTTCTAATTAAGGTTAGGCATATCGGAATAATTATCTACAAAGGAAATCAAATGTGTCCATATGTTGTGCCAAATTGCAATATGTAGATACGCAATATAATGCAATCAGAAGAAATTAGTGAACAATCAATAAAATCCGAAGCCTGCATTTATATAGAGTGTACTGCATTCTTTTTTGTATCAACTTGATATTCGAGTGAAATACAGATTTACTCTTATTCTGCGGGTTACAACTTAAATCTAAATACAAGGATAAAATGGGTCAAGGCTGTTTTACATGATTTTTTCTGTGAGTTATTTATATGTAAAACATTTTTGTTCATTGTGTTACATATCTCTCACAGTGGACAAAGAATAGCTAACATCTACTGAACTGTACATTTAAGTGTAAACTTGGAATATACTAGTGCGATCAAGTACTCTGTTGGTTGTAATATTCTTTTTTTTATTTTGTTTTTTGGCTTATCTTGATAAGGAACATGAATTTAACATTAAAACATTCTAATTTAATGTTTAAATTTTAGACATTTTGTAACCCAATTTAACAGCAGCAACAGAAATGAGAGAGGAAGTTGAATATGGAATATACTAGTAAAATGAACTTGTGTTTTTCAGCTGAGCGCGCATTAGACACAATGAATTTTGACACCATAAAGGGTCGACCAATCAGAATCATGTGGTCTCAACGCGATCCTTCGATTCGTAAATCTGGAGTGGGGAATGTTTTCATTAAGAATCTCGACAAAAGTATCGACAACAAGGCTTTGTACGATACGTTCTCCGCATTTGGAAACATTCTGTCTTGCAAGGTAGGTATCAATCATAAATGTTAATTGATGGTAATCATCTAAATGATCTAGAGTGTAGAGTGAGTGCTACGGTCCTCATGAGTACATCGGGTACCAGTAATTAATCTAAAAGCCAGAGTTGGGGCGACTAAATTTTTTTGGATTAAAACTAAACTAAATGACAAATTTCATGATTAAACTAAAGTGACTTGGGCAAATGTTATGATTATACTAGACTAAACTAAATAATCACTTGATTAACTAAAACTAAACTAAATTTTGGAAACGAAGGATTTACGTAATGGAATAACGCATTTTTTTTCTATTTCAACTATTTTATTTTAATGTAAATATACATATGACATCATTTATTGCATTCTTCAAATAAGGAGTTCTGAATTTATATGATGGTAATATACAGATAAAACAAAGGCTTTATTTCTGAAATCATTGTTTGCAATTGATCAAATAGCATTTTGAAACAAAACAGATAAGAAAACAACACAGAAAATTCCTACTTGGCTGAAGAAGGCAATTTCTCTTTGATAAGCAGTAGAATAGTTCATAAAAGCAAAACACACAATCTACCATTCTTTCACTGAATTAAGAATGGTAAGCAATCTATTTCAAGGCAGAATCAAAGAAACTCCTAATTGTATGGACAATGGAAACTAATTATTTTATCAATAGTAAAGCAATCAGAATTAAAGCTCACAGGCTTAGCTCTGATAGCTATACACCAAGAGCCCCTGCAAGCTATTTACCCTATTACATCATAGTGGTCACTGACCATTTACACTGATAAGCATTTGGCCATTTCCTGCTCTAAATTGCCCTCTGTAAGAGTTACCTTACATATTATATCTGATAACGCGTTTTTAGCGGATTTTTTAAATTAAAACTCATGATTAAAATGGAAATTTATGATTAAATTAAACTAAACTGAAATTTTTAAGTTTGTTGATTAACTAAAACTAAACTAAATTACGCAAATTCTGATTAGATTAATCGATTAAAACTTATCTCGCCCCAACTCTGCTAAAAGCCAATCCAGGACTCATTATTTTTCAGTTGGATGCAAAGAATTAAAAATTATCCCTCCCAAGGGTCCCAAAATATAGTTTGCTATCATATTGTTATGACAGGACTCACTGTATTGGCATCATGATTCAATAATTTTAAAGTATTTACCTGCTTTTTCATTAATAGCCCTAAGATATGGATTTTGAATATAATTATTATCGATTTTGAACTCTACAAGTTCCTCTTTAAAATTAAGAGGAACCTGTGTATGTCTTGTAACCTTGTATGTCTATATGATCATCATTCCATGTTTGAATCATGCCCCTGGGGTGACAATTGACCATACTCCTGGGGTCCATGCACAAAATTTTGTACGAACTATAGGTGTCATTTATTGTGCAAGAGGTTTGAATTAAGGTCACTTCTTAGCTATCAATGACCTCAAGTCACCTCTTGTATTGGACTTTCTTTCCATATAATATGGTGTCATGTTAACTTTTATTTAATATTAAATTAATCATATAACAAACTTAATATAACATGTGTATGAAGTAGACGGGTGAGCCATATAGGGTCCTCTTGTTATAGATGTAATAAATATCAAACGTGAAAAATATGGATATTATTTTTCTTACACTTCGAATGGAAAAGACATTGTTTATTGATCCTGGATTTCACGAAACATATATTTTTGACTGAGTTATCTTAAGTGGTCTACCCATTCAAAGTACTGTCTTTCCAACTTTCTAGTCACTTACACTTAATTTATCCAACGCACAATATTTGCACTTCATAGATGTTTACCTGAAACCCTATATGACAAGATTTCTGATCGTTCAAACATTTCATATTTCAGATAGTTACAGATGAAACTGGATCCTCTAAAGGTTATGGATTTGTTCATTTTGAAACAGAAGAAGCTGCCCGTTCTGCGATAGAAAAGGTCAATGGCATGTTGCTTAATGGCAAAAAAGTGTAAGTTGGTGGTATAAATCTTAATATCGTTTTCACTTGTTAATGAATGATATGGGAGACTTTATGTATTTGACTTGTATACCAGACTTTCAATAGTATTGCAGTAATTGCAAATGTTTATGATATTTCCAGATTCGTAGGGCGGTTTATGAATCGCAAAGAGCGGATGGAAATTTTAGGAGATAAAGCAAAGAAGTTCACCAATGTTTATATCAAGAACTTCGGCGATAACTTGGATGATAGCAAATTACATGAGCTATTTGATGGATTTGGCAAGATTGTGTCTGCCAAAGTTATGGCTGGTGATGGCAAGAGCAAAGGTTTTGGCTTTGTTAGTTTTGAGGATGCGGAGACAGCACAGAGGGTAATGAGATGAATTTATTTACATGAAAGATCATATAATTATAATATCTCGATTTTATAGTTAAGCCGTCTTGTCATTTGGTTGTAATTGTCTATATTGTATATTCTTTAGGCCGTAGACGAACTCAACGGCAAAGAGTTTGAAGGACGTGAGTTGTATGTTGGTCGTGCTCAAAAGAAGGCTGAAAGACAGGCAGAGTTAAAAGAAAAATTCGAGCGTATGAAGTTAGAACGAATTAACAGGTAGGTGTACTTATCAATTTCATATGTATTCTGCATGCATTAACATTACATTACTCATAAGAGATCCCCGTAGTTTATTTGTATGATGGCGTTATATTCTGATGTATGGGGATGTATTTTTTTTTCCTGAGTCAGTAAAACCTGTAAAAAAAATTCTTTTTTTCCCCATAAAGACAAGTTATGTTACTATATTATATATTATCGCTCCCATGGATGCAGCCATTTTGAAAAAGTATACTGTATTGACTGGTGTATCACAACAACTCACGGCGGTTTAGTGTTTTTTGTAATACTTTGTTTTTTGCCAGTCAATAATTTCACCGTTTGCTTATATATCAATACTGATTTGACACATTGAAAATTTAACAAAAGCACCTGGAGAATGCTTGAAAAACACTTGGAATATTGGTAAGCCTTGTGAGTACTAACCCTGCATGTACATCTATTTACAGGTACCAGGGGGTCAACTTGTATGTCAAAAATTTAGATGATTGCATCGACGATGAGCGATTAAGGAAAGAATTTTCACAATTTGGTACTATTACTTCAGCGAAAGTTAGCAAAGAATATGTAAGTACATTTAGTTTAATGGCAAAGAGTGTAACGTTTTCAAATTCTTGATGTTTAGATTTTTTTAACCAGTGCACCCTGGGATCCGGAGCTGTTAATCAGCAGTGTTCATGATGGTATCCCTCCTTAACACTGGAAAATTGACTGCCACTGCTATCTATCTGATTCTGAAAGTCTTTGAGTGATATAGGCTTCCAGTATAAGATTGGCATACAATTGCTTTTTTAGCTTGTGTCCATTACATTTGCATGAAACATGAATGTTGTGACTTGAATTAGGATTTTTGCTCCTTTTTTAATAGTTAAAAATCGTTTTGCAGATCGTAACACCAGATAACAGGAAGCAAGAAGGGCGTTCCAAGGGCTTCGGCTTTGTTTGCTTTAGTTCTCCAGAAGAAGCCACAAAGGCAGTGACGGAAATGAACGGGCGTATCCTGGTATCCAAGCCTCTGTATGTTGCCCTTGCTCAAAGGAAAGAGGACAGAAAGGCTCATCTCGCAGCTCAGTACATGCAAAGAATGGCTGGAATGAGAATGCAGGTGCTGTGCAGTTGAAGTGATACACGGAGTTACAAATAAAATGATCACCTTGAACTTGTAGTTGTAATGCATTATATTACTGCTGTAAACAATTTGTATTGGGACATGCGTGCATTTTTCGGCGAGCTTGGTTAAAATTCATAAGCAATACAGCTTTAGGCTTATATTTTATTTTCAATAACTAAGATCAATATTGGATAGCAACTATTATGCTAGATTACTTCAAACTATCAAAATGCAGAATCTTTGCGCATATAATGTGTAAAAATTCATACCCCAAATTTATGTTCCCTATTATATTAATAACAATATTTCTACTTCGTTTTAGGGTCAACAAGTTGGTCAGATCTTCCAGCCCGGCGGTGCCGGATACTTTGTACCCACCATGCCTCAGACACAGAGGTACTTTACGCCGACTCAGATGGGTCAGGTGCGCGGGCCACAGCCACGCTGGGGCAATGCACAGCAGATGCCCAGAGGAGCAGCCCCTCCCCAAGGTGAGTGAGCAATTAAGTACTAGATATTTTTCTTGGTTTTGACTTTGAATACGTAAATTATTAACGTTGATACCATAATTTTTTATTTATTTGAAATAACGTATATGTTGACACTCAATATGGTCAATTTCGTTAATATTGTCAATCGAATGTATGCAAAGGCATCAGCTTCTGAACTAGTATTTCTTTAGGTAGTTACAGGAAAACAACAGAGATGTATTCTTTCATGTTGTTGATTGAAATCAGTGTGTTTGCGGATCCTAGTCTTAAATTGTCTTACTTTGTTTTATTGGGAAATGATAGCTTTTAATAAGTCTTATATTGCTTCAAGTAATCTTAAAACGTCTTAAGTTCTCTTTCATTATGTTTTTGTAATTTTTTCTTATTTTTTACACATGTTTATATTGCCTTTGATAAAACTGCTTATGAGGTAACGTTCATGCACTTGGACGTTGCAATGTTTAATTTTAGTAAGTCTAATTCTATTCCCGGGAAGGTCATAAATAGGTCTTAATAAGGTCATATTCTGGCTGCCTAAAAAGCTGCAGGCACCCTGTTAAAGCTTTGTAGTTCTTTTAACAGTGCTCAAATAACAGTCATTGTGATATCTAGATTAAAATTTCCCTTTCCTCTCTCAGGCTATGCTGGCTCGATGCCGGCAGGCGCCCAGATGCGCCAGCCACGTCCCACCCAGCAGCAACCCACAGCTCCTGGCATGCGCCCCAGCGTGAGCGCTCGTCCCATCACCGGTGCCGCAGGCGTTCAGCAGCCGGGTGCCCAGCCTCAGGCAGCCGCAGCCCAGCGCATGGTCAACGGCGCCCAGATGAGACCGACCGGCCCCGCAGGCGCCGGAGTGCCAGCTGCAGGCGGCGCCCAGAGGCCGCAACCTTCCTACAAGTTCACTCCGACCATGAGGAACCCGGCTGGCGGTCCCCAGGGTGTCCCTGCTACCGCACAGGCTGTGCACATCCAGGGCCAGGAGCCACTCACCGCTTCCATGTTGGCCGCAGCTCAACCTCAAGAGCAGAAGCAGATGCTGGGTGAGCGCCTCTTCCCCCTCATCCAGTCCATGTACCCGGAGCTGGCAGGAAAGATCACCGGCATGTTGCTCGAGATTGACAACTCTGAGCTTCTTCACATGTTGGAATCTCGCGAGTCTCTGAAGGCCAAGGTTGAGGAGGCTGTGGCTGTGCTCCAGGCGCATCAGGCCAAGCAGGTGGCTACCATCAAGGATGCCCCGACAGCCGCCACTGCCACCGCCTAAACGGTGAAGAGCACTGATCCCATCAATGCATTATCGCTACATCCACGTGATGTTTTCTTCAAGAATTGTGTACGAAGGCCAGAATATTGTTAGAAATTGATGCGGGTATTTCCAAGTTATTATAGTTTTACGTGGAATCTTTGTTAGTTGATTTACAGGGAGTTTGTGGTCTATTGTGCATTGATTGTTGAGAACATTGAACATGTGTATGTGTTGTAGTAGGGGAATTTTGTTTCGTCTGCTATGAGGCATGCATATGAAAGTGGACGATATAAAGTCTCGAGCAGTGAAAATAATTAATGTAGCTGGTATGCATTTGATAGGGTTGTTCAATCAGTGCTGTGCTCATTTATCAAAATTACCCACGAGTGGGTTTGTAAAAATATGTACAAAAAATTTGAAAAAATACCTATAAAAATCGCAAAACTTGAGAAAAATGTTACTTTATATGAATATGTACAACAATGGGTGGTGTCGGTTATGTAGACATAGCCATGCTAAAAATGGAGAAGCCTTACTAAGGAGAAAAAAAAAGCGAAAAACATTTGATTGGTATTTGAAAAAAAAGAGGAAAGCTGTTAAAGACTTGGATGTTGTTTAGACTGATGTTTTGAAGGTAGGTTGTCAATGGCTGTGTAAATATGTTAAGAATGGATTCAAATTATCTTCAGTATTCATAAGATAGATTCGAGTGTTGCAAAAAAAAATAGGAAAACAAAGCATCACCTATTCTATGATATGGATAGTTTAGATATTGTAGTTTTCTAAGTTCATGTAGTATATTATTTTCGTTATTCAAGAAAAATTAAATACCAATAAAAATTGCAAAATATTTAAGATATTGTTCAAAAAATCAATATATTTTGTGAAATAGTCAAGCTCAATCCATATATTTAATTGAGAACCGATGTAACAACAGGTAAAGAGTAACAAAAATAAATTTGTTCGATAAGTATTTATTAGTTCCCTTTTTTTATTCCTAAACACCGTTGTCCACTTAAATACACAAGCACAAGAATTTTGTAAATTTAGCAAGCATTTTGTCCTGGAAAGAATGCAAACTTATTAAATTTTCAATGTGGCATTCAAGGGTATTACTCAAAAAAAGTATTTTTCCTCGAATACATCGCAATCCCAAAAGAATGATTAACCCCATTAGTATAGTCATTTGGCTTGAGGATTAGTAAATTAATGGACTGTTAAAGTCCACAGGCTTTTAGTTTGAATATTGGTAGTACATGTTTAGGGCTTTTAGTAAAGGATATATTTACTAACATTTTAGGGGGTAAGCATGGTGGGTCATAAAGGCCCTAGGGCATGTCATTCTCATCTTTGTCCATCCAAACGTACCACTTTTTTCCAAACAATATTTCTGAAGCATGTGCAGTGATTATTTTGTTATCGATACTCCAGAGCCCTGTTTATTGTGCTTGTTTTGTTTTTGAAAATGATAAGTGAACGATTGAATTATAAGGGAATGCCGTTTCAACAACAGAACTCCCGAGTAAGCTCTCATGTATGAAAATCCATCTGGTTAAGTTTAACATCACAGTGTTTTATAACAGTCCAATAGATAATCTAAAGATCATATCACTATAATTACACACTTAGTGACAGTACTAACATAATGTTATATATTACACAGCCCTTCTTAAGATAAAATGGAAATAATTTAATATAACATTCTAATTCCAACAAGACATCTTTCAAGTGATATCCTTAGCCGTTGGTGGTCGCTCAATATTGTTCCTTTTGATGCATTCGACGAGCCATTGAATACCATCATGAACATTTTGGCCTGTAAGAGCAGATACTCCCATCACTTTAATATCTCGTCGACCCATTTTCGGCACACTGTCCTTGAAGAATGATTTCAAATCTGTGACACTAATAACGTTCTGCAGATCTTGTTTGTTTGCCAGCAGTAATAATGGAACTCCATCCAAAGCTTCGCTGACTATCATCTTGTCAAAAGCTTCCTTCGTCTCATCGAGACGGTCGTGGTCGGCAGCATCAACTATGTAGATTACAGCATGCGACTCCGCATAATATTTGTCCCACAGCGATTGTAGCTCTTCTTGTCCACCGAGATCCCAGAAATTCAAGCGGATGTTGCCCAGTGTTACCTGAAGAAAAATAAAACGAAATTTGTACGTTTTACACATATTATTAGAGAGGGGTCTAGTTACTCATTATGATAAATTCTCGAAGGAATTGCATATTTTAGTATGCATAATTACCGTAAAAATTAATTAGGCAATCATACATTCAAAGCCTAAAAATAAGGGTAGATAAGGGTAGCCTTGAATCAGCACGGAGTAATTGAGGTGTTTGAAATTAATGTGATGGGGCGGCTATTCAAGAAATAACAGTAGCTAGCATAGCCTGCTGACTACGATAATATGTTCGGGGCAGTTATAATTTAGGGCTTTAAAATACCAGTTTTGTTGGTGCCAGAGGCACGTCCCTACCCATAATCGGCCCATATGCATGATATGGCTAGAGAGCTGCCATCCTTCCCTTCCCCACAGGTCACTAGGCCTACTAAGGGACCATTCAGTATTTATGACAGGGTGGCATAGGATTTTCTGAAAATTCTGTGAAAAAATTGATAGCCCCCCCCTCAAATCTCTGAAAAAATTAGTAACCCACCCTCAATTTCATGTGATAAAATTTGATGACCCACCACCACTAACAGTTAATGCAATCATTGTCAGTTAACCCTTATCCTAATACAAAAGCACTAAATTTTAGTTCAGAATCTATAAAATAGGTGTATATTTTTCCGTGAAAAAAATTGATAGCCCCCCCCCCTCAAAAGTGTGTGACAAAATTGATAGCCCCCCTCCAAACATTGTGACAAAATTTCATGGCCAGCCCTAAAATCCTCCTACCCCACCCTGTCATAAATACTGAATGGTCCCTAACATAATAGTACAACACTCATATTGTCAGCATGTCGACAGGTGTCCGAAATATTCTCTAGAATATTTGTCTGAATTTAAATTATTGTACAGTACTAAGACGGCGATTGATCCTACTTTTAAACTAAAGACTAGTACCTGTCCAATGTTCAACCCAACAGTGGTTGTAATTTTGTTTGGGTTCATCATTTTGTAGTTCCTATTAAATTTAGTTTTCGTTTGCTCCAAATAGGTTGTTTTCCCAGCATTATCAAGTCCTAAAATTAGCACAGCATATTCCTCTTTTTGAAACATATATTTATAGAATCCTGACATCAAAGTAAACATGATTACAATTTAATGTTCTGTCTTGATTCACCATCAAGACGTCACCGTATATTTTCATAAAAAACGCAACTTATTATCATATGATACGTGTATCTCAATTTATCCTTATTCCTAAACATAATTATGACGCATTCTCTTTAAATATATATTACATTTATTACAAGAAATAATTTTACTGTAGGGCTTTGTCATAAACTTATAATTTTATTATGCTTAATCAATATCTTAAATGGTATATAATACTTGCTAATATTATTGAGCAACAGATAAAATATAATTAATAGACATAACGAGTACAAGTATCTGTTTGCGTTATGATAAAAGGTACCTGTTTGCGTTGTGATATCTACAATTACGGTATTTCAACGGTCAAGCACGGCTTATATCCATGTTCATACTATGCATATAAAGTTTTATAAACATGAGATAAAACGCTGGGAGCACGTATCACGATGTTGGGACCATTTTTTAGTAGAGGTGTAGGGATATTGGTCAAATAAAAGTCAATTTTCAACGATATAGGCCTATATAGGTACGTAGTGAGCAGACCGTTACATGCACTGTGAACTACGTGAACTAAGGTGGATTCTATACAATGTCATGCATGTGTTGTTGCTACTACAATAATAAGAACAGGCCTAATAGGTTATAAGATGCGTTAAGTCATTGCACGTCCACAAAAAAAAATGCATATCATATTTCGTCTGTCAAAACAATGTTGTTGCTTGTAGGTACATGTATATAATGTCTACTTCATCCTGCCATAGTTATACAATAATGTAAATGTTTGAAAATTGGTCCACAAAACCAGCAATGCACACTATTGCAAAACTCTCCAACACCATAATATAAGACAGTTTAAGCACCGTAATATAGAATGAAGTTAGGGAGGTTGTCTAAGAACAGTCACTGTTATCAAAATATTCAAAATTAATAAAAGACACCATCCCCACTATGCAATAAAAATACCATAAAACAAACACAAACAAAAACATTACGACAATTTACTGAAGGTCTTCCTAAAATGTTTGCATACTTTAATACACATCTTACAGATACTACATGCATTGTACTTAAAAATTTAAGCACTTTAATAGCTAGTTAACAATCACATATAATTCCCGCATATATCTATTACGTCTTATTTGCAAACCCCACATGAAAATGTAGTGTGATGATGTTCTTAAGTAGAAAATACACTGAAAAAGCTACAAAAATTATTTGCAAATATAACTTTCCACCACTAGAAATCTCCATCTACAGTTCCATTCTCCCTTGTAACCGCGAGCCGCCCCATTCTTTCCCCATCAACTTCCGCCCGCCGTACCCCCTCATCCTCACACACTTTTAGCCAAGTCGCTGGGATGATTGGAAGTCCCCAATAGGCACCACTGATGGCTCCAGCCATGGTAGCAATGGTATCAGTATCCCCGCCCATACACACTGCATCGATGATACAGCGCTCGAACACTGATCCAGAAACCTTCTCAATGTCCTGTACGGGTGCAAAGCTTCTCAAGAAGCAGAAAAGGGCAGTTGGCGCAGACTCGAATGCAGCAATGCCATTTCCTAGCTTTTCGATAACAGTTTTTCTGTCAACTTCTTCGCTAGCTAGAAATTCTTTCATGATCATGAGCTTATCACTGTACGGAGAAGAGGTCCTCGGAGCTTCTACTTTCCGCATGGCAGTCAGAATGGTCTCTAGAAAGGCTTGGGAGTCAAATGTATGCTCTGGACAGCAGTGTAAAGCGGTGTGAACGGCAACTGCTTGATGGATAGCACCGTGAATTGCAGAAACGTTGGAATGGGTAATCTTGGTAATGCGATCGCAAAGCTCAACCAACTTCTCATGACTTCTGTGGTATGAAAACATTGCTGCTGGAGCAATTCTCATGCAGCCTCCATTTCCATGAGAACCTTTCCCACCAAACTGTCGACTCGCTGGACCGAAGGGATCGGAGAAGCTTTCTTTATGCAAATCCTCAAATACCTTCACCACACCTCGACCGTAACCTCTTCCAGGATCTGCAAAGTACGATTCTGAGAATCTCCGTGCCATGTGTTCCGCCATGAAGCCTTTCTTGCTTTCGAGAAGAGAATCTGACACTGAAATTGTCATGGCAGTGTCGTCTGTATAGCTGTATTTCTTCTGCACCTGGTCATTTACCAAATTGGTGAAGAATTGAGTGACCTGAGGGACCGTCACGGGGGGTTCAACAGTCTCAAAAACAGCTCCAAGGCAGTCTCCAAGCAAAGCTCCTAGGTAACAACCTTTAAATTTTGAAAAGAGCATCGCATTTCTAGCTACAGTTGCCATTGCACTTGATTATTTTGATGTCCTATTTCAAACTTTTATTCAAATTTCATACACATAAAATGGTGTCTATAATCGTTGTGAAAAACGTGAGTAGCTAGGAAGCATTTTAAAGTTTAACAATCAAACAAACAGCCATGTATTTTAAATACAGTTTTAAAGTGTTTGTTCACTAGCATTTCAAGGTTATACAATTGGACCTCAGTGCAGCACAAGAACAAATAGATAATTCATCAGCACCAGACAGACCCATAGAATGTCAGTTATTTTTAAGTACGTTTTGTCAGTTCTCAATCCAAGTGCAGTATTCCCAGAAAACCTTGCAATATGTCATAAAAAGTATCCTTTTCAGCTGCACAACCTGGTGGCATAACTTAACAGCGCATAGTTTGCCTTATCTTTCCTTATTTTTGTCTTATTTTAATGTATATACTCAAATAGAAGTAGGCTTATGAATATTGGGCTGATCATATATACGTAAAACTGTGCTGCTTTTTCTAAATATGCATTAAGACTATGAAAATGAATGAGACAAAATATGACTGAAAACACACAAACTATCTGCTAGAGTTGGGATATCACAGATGACATATTTTTCTATAACGCATTTTTAAAGTAATTTTTTTTATCTAATTTAAGAAATAGACACAATGCAATGGGCAACAGCAGTAGCAAAAAATTAATGCACCGTTGGGTGCATTCTCATTTCTCTCTCTCATTTGTTAATAAGACATGGCTGGCTGGCATACTGGCTGCCTCACATATTAGTTAATCACAGTTCACAGTGATTAATATAAAAATGGACAGTAGTGAGTCTCTAAGGACTTGCATATTTTAAAACAATGGTTCCGAGGGCCAATACAATGAGTCATTTGGCCCTGGTAAACAGTTAACCATAACATATATACTCTTAATATTTCATAGGTTCCGTGGAATGCATAATTTCAAATTCTTTGCATTCTGTTGGAAACATATTGAGTCCTGGACTCGCACCTAGATTTAATCACTGAGTTCATGAGTTATATCTAATTCTTGATCACCACGATGACCTTGAATGAAGGATATCCATGTCAGCAAAGGACGCTGGTTTCCATGTACTATGTCCCTGGAGTTAATAACTATCAGGTGTTTGTGATGATATGACTACTGGGATCCGCTAGTGTGTTTACTCACTAGTTTACACACTATTCACTATTCCCTCTGGATACACAAGGTCGAATGTACACTGCTTGTTCCATCAATACCCGGGTATTGATGGCTATAATGGAACAGACATGTTCTACTGTTAATGCAGACATACATGTAAATAGGTTTGCAATGTTTGCACATTGGACATATCTCCCAGTATGTCTTTGATATCTGCAAGTATATCTTTATGGCTTATCATTGTCTAAAAAACAAACAGGAAATATTTCATTCATAAAATTTGGCCAACAATCAAACCAATTGCACAACTCTTGTACAAATGTTAATAGATCCTGATTATCTACTATCTTTCGTCGAGGATTATTAGTTTTTTTCTTTTGAGTTTTGTGGTCCACTGTAATTGAGCCACGCCTACTATAGATCATACGTATGGTGAGATGTTTCACAGCAGGTTATATGAAGTGCAGAAAAATAATTCCTACAGTGAATTATGTAGTATAGTGGAAACTGTGTGAATTACATAGGCAGATCCAGTGGGTTGTGGAGGTGGGGGTGACGCATGCCCTATTTTTAAAAATAAACAAATCATTTTGGCACGTGCGTGAACATTCGCACACACGAAACCCACGCAGTCTAGTGGTGTTACCTACTCCCACTTTTTCCGATTTTTTTTATGTAGTGTTCGTGAGGGATGTTGAATAATACTATCTTCCAAGATTCTAAAGACAAACGCAGAAATTGCATTTTTATCATTATACACTGAAGCTAACTCTTTAAACACACGACCAAATAATTGCAAAAGTGGTAGTTAATAACCTTTTATAGAATATGTAGAGCAGATTAAAGTTGCTGGTGAAGTATTCAGGTATGCATTTACGTCAGCAAAGCTCAGGTGATGTTACAGATAGGTACTGTCAACTAATCAATAATCTTGCTCATAATCTTATGTAAATTACAGTGAAACTTCTTTTTGATTGGCACACCGCTTTTACTAAAATGTGTCTTCTTAAGCGTTTGGATTTTAGGTAATTCTGAGGGGCTAGGAAACCATACAAGGTAGATACTGGCCTCTTGTGTTGTACAATTTTAATCCCAGCTTTGGGTTGATCAAAGTGGAGTAGACACCCGAGTTATATATCACTTGTATGCTCGTTATACCTGTGCCTTGAGTAAGCATGGAGATTAATAACGAGCTTAAGCTTTCTTTGATGCCAAACAAGCTACATAAGAAGGCAAAACCATCATAGTGGCAACGTAGGTAGAAACGAAAATTAAGAGCACGTTTTTAAAGCCTCCGTAGAGAGATCATCTATAATAAGACCGCTTATCACGGTTACAATGCTTCAACAGGAGACCACCACGAGCCTCCAGAAAGAGACCACCTCTCTATTGAGACCACTTTGAAGAGTCAGACAGTCCACTGTATGGTACTAGCAGGAGTTCTGCTGTAATATGCTTGTTTCAAGCTTGCTGCAAGAGGTTTAACTTCCTTGGCGGGTCTGACGTCGACATGTATGTACAAGAACACGGAAAGATCCGCTCTTACAGAAGTGTCTATCAGACCAGGACTAGTACTAACCAACGTCTTTGTATTTTGTTGGCAAAACATTTAGTCAAGGTACACCACCTTCAGTCTATCCAGGTCTCGGTATTTTGGCCGTTATCTGATCTGTAATAATAAAACTAGCTTGGTTTACGTTTTTGTTGTTGGTTTGTTTTTATTTTTTGTGTGTGTCCATCGTGTCAATGAAAAAGTTTTTGTTTTACTCACTTATTATCATGAATTGTATTTTCACATTTTACGAGGTATCTTGGACAATGAGACCCGAATAAAATATGTAGTTCATGTCTACACTGTAATTGTAATTAATGTTTAATAGCCATTGTCCCTGAGTGTTAAACAAATAGTTCTTGACCCCCCCTCCCCCGTGTTTCCGCCACAAATAAACCAAATCCATTAAAAGGGGTCAACTGACAAAGTACTCTTCACTTCAATACTTTATCCACTAATCCCCTGAAGAAAATGCACAACACATTTTTCTCACTTAATCCCCTTGGAAAGTGTGCACATGATGTAAGAGCGAGAGGCTCACAACAGGTGGATACTGGTCGTAACTAGCCACTTTGAACCTGGACCATGGGTTTCGTCTGTAATATGTAGTCTGCTTTATATATATTTTTTCTAGTTGTTTTTGCTCAGTGGTCTCGGGATTTATGTGAACGTTGACTATGTAATGTGACGTTGTGTCCATGATATGACGTTACAATAATTGTCTTGACCTTGCTAGGAGGGACACTGTGAGGGAGTGGGGGCGGGGGGATGGACAAAATCGAGAGCAGCATGGGGATACATTGTTTTTTTATCCCTATGTAATATTCCAGATGTCAATGATATTATCTAATATTATCATCTATAATCTTGGCTATTCATCTAAAGTCAATATAACATGGTGTAAGTAGCCAGTGGTCTCATTTATATAAAATAACGAGATCATATAAAGTGGCCTATCAACTTCTAGCTTTCTTCCAGTTTGAATAAAAATATGAATATTGGAATTAGAATATAGATATTGAAAACAAAATGATTTTATATTGATAAACACACAAACGTAGACGTATTCTTTAATTACTCACTGATAAACACAAACACCGTACATGCACATGTTTAAAAGTTATAGGTTAAGGTATATGAACGTAATAATATTAGGCCAATGATATAACTGCGTTCGAAAGTCCATTTTCAATGTATCAATGTATCGTTATTCCCTGTTTACTTAGCCCATACCCAGTTTTACAGTCAGTGGAACATGTCCTTATTCGATTGATTCATTCTCCCAGTGTACGTCAGGACCAAAAGCAATCTACACACCGGATTTATCCGTAGATTACTCATGATTGGGAAACGTTACCAGATGTCATTCCATAATGAAGAAAAAAAAGATCCCACCTTTGTATTGTAACACACCTTTTGTAACGCAACCTTCAATACAAACCGATTTTGGTAAAAGATGTGTTAACTGATGCAATATGAAATTGATTGAATTAGCAGTATAATAGTGCAGACAGTTTTTAAATGGTAAAACACGTATTATTTTCTGAAGAACTTACATACAATTATGGAATACATGGGACAGCTAGTAGTACCAATGGAATGTGTTCGTTGTTTAATATAGTCTATAAAATCAAGTTAATGCACTTTTTCAAGGGACAAAATATTTACTGCAAATTGGCTTTAAGTTCACATATAGGAAATGTTATTAAAAATTTCTGTAAAACACCAAAGTTCACATTAAATTTGATACCAATACATAGGCTGATCCAGTCATCTGACTTATCAACAAGGAGATTTCAGTCTTGTCAGGACAAATGGATGTCTCAGAGGCCATGGGAATTAATGGCTCCTTTTATATGGATCTACAATCAATATGTGGTGTTGTAAGGTAGTGTAAAGTAACCTTGTCCTGTAATGAATCCTGAATGAATCCAGAATTCTGATCCATGCTGATCTCTGCTCATTGGAATTGTTCTCCAACAATGCGATTGATTCAATATAAGATATGAATTTACATGAAATATTAATATAGTTGAAATCCGTGCAACATTCTGCACTACTAACTGTATTTAGGTCTATTTAAATTTGTGTGCTCGTGAAACATGGAGATTTCTTCAAACATTTCATCCTCATCAATCATCACTAACATTTATTTAGAATTGATTTTAATGGATGTCATGTCAGACTGCTCATTATTAAAAAACGTAGATGTTGCATCACAACTTGATAGAGAATACGTGTAGTAATTTAAATAAGTAGATCATATTTTAATTAACATTTCGAGATAGTGTTCGAGGATAGAGTGCCATTACAACACATTTAGGCACTGATAAAGAAGATTCTTTCTCCATTTGTATATAATAGGTTTATATCATATAGAAGCCAGAGATAGGAGAAAGAATACCTATATATCACATATTAATATTTACTCTCAGTCTATTAGTTACAATATACATTTGCACACATATAAAGATCTATAAAGTAAGAAGATGTTCCAGTCATGTAAAATGTATGGCTCTGCAGATCCAATTATTTTTTTCCACATCAAGCAGAGCTTATAATAAGATTAAATCAAAGGCTCCATATGATAAATCCACAATGGTGGGATACAGCAACTTGCCTACGCTTTTTGTTCTTTCTTTGTTTTCATATCCATCAGACTAGGATATATTAATGTAAATGTGATGTGTTCAGATCAGAATGTAAGACAGGAAAGTTCTGGTTAGATACATTGATCATAAATTTTGACTTAATACTGGTTATATGATTTGTATCAAATTATTGTTCTAGCAGGGATATGTTAGTTTTATTAACCTAATGTATTGAACCTAGATTTATTATAGTTTGCATTTATTAGATTAGTAGTTCATTCTATTTAGAAATCACACTTACAAACATAAATTTGCAAATTGTGAAAATCAAATCATGCTTAGAACATGGCTATGATATAAAGTCCCAAAGAATAGTTCAATGGAACCTTGATATAATCATATCCATGCAACTATAACAAATGCACTTTACTTTGAACAGCCTCACAATTTGATTTCATACAAACAATTAGAAACCGTATATCTAATTTCTATTCAATATTTATAAACATAGGAGATTTTCAAGTGGGCTAAATAATGGGTATGTCCATCAGCAGAGCAGGGGTCAGATAGCAACTCGACAGCCGTGAAAATGTGATACAGTACATGAAGATAACAAGCGCTGAGAGTAAACCTCTTTTCATGGAGACCAGAAATATATAAAGAGCTTTTGAGGGAGATTTAGCATGCGCAGGCTTTTGCAATCTACAGTTAATAAAAGTATTGTTTATGATTTACAGCAATGGAGGTCTAAATAGACAAACTCTAGCGTCCTTTGCAGAGGTTTTGAATGCTGGTGATAGTAAATGGGGGCAGATCTAGGATTTCCTAGAAGGGGGTTGGTGTGCCAGAATGTTCGTGAGATGTACCAAACCTGGATCAGCCACTGACCACTGTCAAAGTGAATTGCAACAGAGAATAGTGGTCACTTCTAGACCGGTATCCACTTGTGACATGTGCAATTAGCTTCCCACAGGGCCTTGCTCGACATACACCTTGATATTTAGAACACAATACATATTTGATATTTGCAATCATGGAAGTCTCTATGTCTGTGCAGTCATGGTTAAATTGAATGGCAACAGGAGTAGTTGGCTCATACTGTGGATATATGATTTTTAATATACACGTTATGCCTGTTAGATGAAAAGTGTAGTGTTAATGTTTGAAATTAACTAACTTTTATCAGGCATGAAATAAATGTTCATAAATGAATAAATGTGGTGGTTCATAGTCGTGATTCTATTTGTACTCTCACGATCTTACATTTTTATGAAGTAGTGCTCTTTGTAAATAAGAGATGTCTCAGAGTCTATGCCCATAAGAGTGTTACAAAGCTGCTATTAGCTGAAGACGGGAAGCAACTACTCATGGTAAAAGCAGTACAGGAAAAAGCTTTTAAATGCCAATTGTCTACAATTGTAGAAGTTGTAGGGTTACAAAACAGGTATTTTATTTACAGTGAAACTATAAATCAATGTGATTGAAACGTCTCAAGTCATGTTCACAATGGCAGATCCAGTACAGTACAGAATTTTGCCAGCGGGATAGGGGTGGGTCATCAAGACACCAAGACACATTTGGAATGCATAATTATTTTTTGCATGCCCCTGTAAAGAGGAACAAGCAGATCATGACCAAACGATGAAAGTTTTAGCCAGAAGGGGTTGAGGTGTTCGCACCCAAACCCCTCAGCCCTCTGGATCTGCCATGTATTTCTGAATACTTTATAGTTTTTGACAACCATTGCCATACATTAAACTATACTTAAGAGAAAATCCAAAGGAAGTACTCTTTTGACAATCTTGCCTGTGTTCTACTACAACATACACTCACATGACATGTACTTATATACTGTGTAGGTCCTATGACTATAAGTACGTTGTTTTGCAGCATTTATGCTGGTTATAAAATGCACATATATCAGGCGACCACAGAGACTCGGCTGAACTGGCATGTAACATGTGATTGTCGTCCTTGCTAAACTATCCAGTATTAAGTGGACTATTGGTGTCTGGCTGAGTTAATGGCATACGTCGCATACGAAGATATGAAGGTGGTTTTACACCTCAATCGTAATCAAACCTGGGATATGTCATCAGAACGTAGTGGGTTCCAATCCTCATCATGGCAGAAGGTGATCATTGTGCAGCCTAACCTCCGATCAAATGTCCAGCAAGACTTGCCATATAATGATAAAAACCAATCGAAACAGCGAAAGCAAAACATCACAAACACTTGCACACATACAAACTTGAAAAAAGACATGGAAGAACAAGAAATTTGGGATTCAATTTACAATATTGTATTTCTGCAAATGAGATAATTTCCTCTGGGAGGAAGGTGGCTGATTTTGCAGCTAAAATCTCTATTTATGGCAAAACGGAAACAGTCTGTGTCTCAGTGATATAATACAAATTATTCCTGTTATTGCAAACAAAGTTATGTTGGTTGTATTGTCCGGCATGTCAAGTGACTCTTTCATTTTTATCGTTGGTAGCCACACGTGACATGCAATATATATACCATTGAAAATTAAGTACTGCATTCAAACAAGTTCTGGAAGTGTGTCTTCGGGTACTCTACCATTATTTCTTTTTAACATTATTATTATTTTTAAAATTAAAGTTGTATTAATAGGAGCTACCATATTGTTGTTGAACATATACACATGTTTGGTTTATTAACAAACTAACCGCCGGTAGTGTATATTTTAAGTAACAATAAATATATGCACGATTTGTGAAGTGAAATTTAATTTTGACAAATGATCAGCTATACTGTTTGTCAAGTACAGCTACATTTATCGTTCAACCTTGTTGCAACCATATCTGCATCACAACAAATCCCAAACCTGTTAAAACTGCTGACACACACAATGATCGTGTTCTCTCAGCGGAAATGAGACCATTATGTGGAACTCAATATTGCAAATGATATATGGCACCTTTTTGGCTTCTTGTCATCTCTAGTTTCACCCACAGCATTCCTGTTATTACTTGTCCATAGTCATCTATATACTGTTCTAATTGTACACAATTATATGAACATTGTTATGAATTACATATCTCTGGCTCTGGGGATGGACTACTATAATACATAAACGTCAACAACCGCCCCATTAATATAACTATGCGGGTTTAAAAGGAATTGGGGGTTGGGGGTGGGGGGCTTGAAAAAGGCAGAAAAAGGAGGGGAAATGGGATTTCAAGTAAGTCAGATGTGTGAAAACCGGCTTAAAATTTGTGGGAAGTGGGTAAAAGGCTAAGAACATCAGGGATGTCGAAAAATATGCCAAATATAGGGATGTGAGATTTTGATCAATAACCTGGTCATTGGGAAAAGAGGTACCACACATCACATTGTCAAACATGTTTCTGGATTCCCTTTTGTTCATGGCATGCACAATCATTTGATCATGAACTTTGTACATTGAAATCATAACTTCCAAGCTATGACCATGCTATGCGCTCATATCTTTAATCAAATAACCCATTTCAAAGTAAATCATTTTAATAGATAATTAATTATCCAAGTAGCAATTGTGAATTCATGGCAAAAATCAGGAGTATTCAAAATTAAGAAATTAACATTGAACAATTGAATTCTGAGAGAAATGTGTTGCAGCGTGCTATATGCGCCCATATTATATTACAGAGCTGAATGGGCCCCAATGACACAGGCAATATGTTAATCTACAAACACAATTGGTACTTTAATTACATTGCAATTGTACTACATGCATGGAATAATCTATACCCCACCACTCAATTTGATTTATTATATCATTAATAGATTATGATATACGCATAGCACAAATCATATATTTTTGCCCTTCCACATTTTGATCTCACCCCCCCAGCCCCCCAAGTTTTTTGACTTTCTAATTTTGCAAAGGTTATTTAGCTGTGACCCTTGCCTTATTATTCCAAGTATCCACATTAAATTTCACTGGGTGTACGTCAGGCAGTCCATATATATACCTGTAGAAGGTGAGTAGATAGTCATGGAATCAAAACCAACTACCACAGATCTCCAAGGATTGCAAAAAGTGTTCATCAGGTAATTATTATTGTAAAATGAACCACACGCAATTAAATGAGTAAAAATTACGTGCAATTATGCAAATACTATCTGCATGCATATATTATATTACGTTTGCCAGATATAGGGCTTCGTGATTCGATTTTGGCTTCTTCAATTAAATTTTGCTTTTTATAAGTCATTCGATGTCATTGCTTTGTTGTCATCATCTTGTTTGTCCAATACTCCACACAGCGTGAATAAATGTGTAGTGTTTGACACATTCAACAAACAATGAGTGTAGTGGGCATGATTAATTTAAAGCATGAAACTGTATACACCTCGTATTATTGACTGGTTTCAGTTGGTGTGATTCTTTGGCTTTTATAAACTGCAACTAATACATTGCTTGTCAGTCATTCATCAGTGGGATGGAATCCAACACCCGTGAATAAATCTTTGGTTTTCTACATTCCACAATCCAAGATTTTTAATGGGCTACTTTTCCCACATCCCTAAAAATTTCATGGCTTTCAGTTGGTGTGATTTTGTTTTTTTCGTTATAAACTCGCCCCAAGAGGTAGGTATACACGGCCAAATTTGCAACGGGAATTTGTGTCAAGTCAACATATACCCACAAATACATGAATATCATAAACATATTTGAAGGTAGTTAACAAAATAATGAAACAAAGTACATATACAGCTAACAATACATATATAATAAATATGGTTTTAATTGTAGTGAACCGCCATTCAAAAGCAAGTTGTGATAGAATATAATAGACAGAATAAAGATGGGTAGATAATTAAATAAATACCATAATACCTAATTTCAGCCCACCCAGTTGTCATTTTAGCACAGTGATAAATTTAATGGTGATATGGTAGCAAGCACCCAGATCCTAAATTCAAAACCGTATTGTGAACGATAGTAGCGTGAATTGAAAGAGCTTTGAGTTGAGATTCAATTTAGCCCACGAAGAAATGGCCACGAACATAAGAGTATTGAGCAGAAATTGTGAAGGCAGGCTTGAAATGAAGACTGCAGGAGCCATATAGTTCGGGTTCATTCGGTGTCTTATGTGCTAGTGTTGCCAAGACATGATATAAAAGCAGCTATGTCAGATCTTACAGACAATTGGCATGCCATCGTTTTACAACAACAAAGTTAGTAGAAGAATCTCAAGAGTGCGAGCTATTATATTGACTAAAATCATGGTGGGTTAGGCCCCTATAGCTAGGACATTCGTGAGAAGATTTGGTATTGAGCTTTGTGGTTTATACATAAAATGTAATAGTGCATTTTTTTATGTCTATTAAAAATCGAGATACTTTTAAAGCAGTGCCTGAAATGTTGTGTTAAAACGGGAATGTTGGCCGATTTGTTATTTGCATATCTCAGGTAATAATATCACGTATTTGCTGAATATCAAAATCCAATCGTGACTTATAATTTATGCATTGATATTCAACCAGATTGTTTACATCTTCACTTTCCCCTCACTGTCTCCAACCAGAATTGACCTCTATGTCCTCTGATATAAAAAGTACAATGGAATGTGTCAATAGCAAGGCAAGGAACATTGTCCTTTCTACTCACTATACCAATCTACTAGTTTTTATCCAGACCAGGCAAGTAGGTAGGTGTGTTTTTACTTACGTCATGAGCCTCCACAGAGCATCCAGCCAGCCCGGGACCCTAATCATACATTCTGTACCAGTTGGCTGGGTTTATTGGGCAATATATCAGTCAAGGAGCCCACGGTCCAGGGGACACAGGACCGCATGAACCTATAGCTTGTTATCTTGAATTATGCTTATGTGCTGTTTGTTGTATGGGTCCACGAAGGTAATATTTTTTCATGAAATCCCACAAACTTCAGCCTCAATATAGCCAGGTGGCAAAAAAAAAAAAAAAAAAAAACAAAAAAAAAAAAAAAAAAAACAAAAAACAAACAAACACACAAAAACAAAAAACAAAATGCACAAAACAAAGACAAAACAAAATACAAAAGAAAAACAACAACAAAAGAAAGAAAAGTTAAAACAAGTCCTGACATAAACCACCCCTGGATGTAGTATTAGTGTGGTAATTTTGCACTTAGCTCTGGTTTTCTATTTCATCAATAATATGACATACCTACGAGAAGATCCAGTTTTTGGAAAAAAGTGATCCAGGTGATTGACTTCATGGGTTTTGTATGTGCAAAAAGCTCGCGAACATACCAAAACACCCATTAAAATGACTATTTTCTGGGGGAAAATGGGTGGAGGGAGAAGGGGCACCCACTCTGTCAGCCTATGCACATGAGAACTATACAATGAACGTTATGTATAGAGCATGCAGCTCATATATTCTGATATGCATGACACTTAGTCCCAGGTAAATGAAGCAATATACAACAAATACTGTACTCCACTCATACGAGCCAGTCAGGAGACTTCCCCTGTCAACGAGATTTCTAATGAAGTGGTTTGGTAACGTACATTTGTATATTGACACAGAGTAGCAATTGTGTCTCTAGTGGGAATAGGTGAGTGAGTATTTGTAACTTAATTGCGCTCATATTGACTCATGGGGAGAGCGTATCTTACAATTAGTACAATTAATGTGGGTGGAGGTAAACGAAAGTGGGTATGTATGAGTGTGTGTGTGTGTGTGTGTGGGGGGGGGGCAACAAATAACACAACAAACAAACAACCATGAATTTGAAATTACTGAATTCAATTTAACACTCCATATATAAGCAACACCTATCTTTTATGTAAATACACGTTTTATAAATAGCTAAGAATTTATATGCGATTAAAAATAGCAATGTTATTTCAATGAATTATAAGCACATTTGCCACACCAGGCCAGATTTGATGATTATTTCTTAATATTAATTATCAAACTAAATGTTTGGAGAGTACCTACAAAGAGTATTGATATGACATTAAAATGTAGATAGCTTCTTAGAAGATGCAGTCTATAATATCATCAATATTTCCCTACGTAAATGTTTGCACAGCAAGGTGTAGCTAGGAGCTACATATAACATCAATACACACCTCATTCCAATAACTTACAGTGCAACGGTTCCAGGAAATCTGATAAGTCTTATAAAGAACAAAAATGCTTTTAACGCGTGTATATATAAAAAAGACAACTTAAAATGACTTCTTATATGAAAATGAAAGTCCACTAAATGACAGATCCATGTGGGAGGGTTGGCACTGGGGTGAATGGATTCCAGCTATCTTTGGTCTCCACCAACCGTATTCTGGATCAGCCAGACCCTCACAGTGGAAACTAGCCAGCGAATGAGTAGTGTAATGCTTAAGACAACCCCCACTCACCCCCACAAAATCACGGATTTGCCTTTGACAGTCAAGCAGGGTTGACTATTGAAATCCTACTATATTGGCATCTAATGTACACGAATCAATCATTTGTTTATGAACTAAACTCAGACTATACTACTGGATATATCAAACAATTTATGCATCTACGTTTCACACGTCATCCTCAAGTGTGTCACCTGATTCAGTAATGACGTAAAAACAGTAGTAGTCTTAATTTAGTGATTAAATATACATATTTGAATCTGCATGCCTGATATTCATTAAGTCAATGTTGTTTTTACATGTATTTTGCATGTAGGGTTGAATTCCAGGTTTAGTTTCCCTTTGGAGGGATTAATTAATTTGCAATATGTTGCAATTGTTGTTTTTATTTTAAAGTTAACACTGCACAAGTGCACATGTGCAGATTAATTAGCTGCTGGTGGAAGGAAATTGCATCAATGTAAATTTAAATTACACTTCTTCACCTCAAGCATCTAATTTGCCAGGACAAATTTCTTTGTCACATACTGAGTATTTACTTTCATAGTACAGAAAAGTAAATGGATTTGGTTTTCCATTTAGGAATTTGAAGAAGGCTGGGGATACCACATGACTGTGATGTATTACATCACAGTCATGTGGCAATGTAGTGTATTAGTATAGATTCTGGAATATGCAATGTTATGGATTCTTAATAACAGATACATGTTTTCGTAAAAGTATTGGGGTCGCAACAGCGGATATCATGGGTTATCACTCCTGAAGGTGGCGGACATACCCCCCCATAAAAGGTCATTTTTAGAACAGAAGGAAGAGGGACTCACTGGATCTGCAAGTGAGTTCAACCCCCACATTTAATAGGTCTGATCGTTCACTTGAGTGGACAGCCAATAGAGAGCAGCGTAATGATTTCCACAGAGCATGAATCCGGGATGTGATGAAATTGTTAAGTGAATCAATTACATCAAACTTGGGTGTATAATGAAGTGGGAAAAATGAGGTATATTGGACTGGAAGGATATGGAGTGTGGGGAAAAGGCTGACAAAGAGGGATGTGTGAAAAATGCCAAAACGAGTAATGCGGTATATAAGACATAAAGAGCGTGTGGGATTTCTTTACCCCTTATATAAGTTATAAACTCCCCCACAACCCATGATGTCTCCAAACTCATCAGATTTACACAACAGTGTCTGATGCTCAATAAACCCTCATCTCCTGCAGTAATCAGTCGATTCGTCACCTGAGGAGTTGACACACAAAACACACTCAATATCCTAGCACTAATCACCTATACATGTGAAGGGATGATGTTAAGTTGCTGTTGTTGTTGCTGCTGTTGTTGCTGCTGCTGTTGCTGCTGCTGCTGCTGCTACTACTACTGTTGTTGTTGTTGTTGTTGTTGTTGTTGTTGTTGTTGCTGCTGCTGCTCCCGCTGTTCAACATTATTCAGCAAACCAATCATAAAAATGATGTATAATCAAAGTAACATAATTCTCTGAACCAATTACCACTAGTGCTGGTGGCACTAGTTGATTTTACCGACTGATCAATGCGCCTGCTTTATTCAGCTTTGGAGGCTTTCCAATCAGTTATTTCTCTACTACGTGTGTTTTACATTTGCTAATTACAATGCTGATAATAGACGTAAAAAGAATTAATGTGTGATTTGTAGGTACATTAGCAATCTTACAATTGTGTAGTATATATTTTCATACACTACATGTACGTTATTTTACTGTTGGTTCTATCATAGGATTTGATCTACAGTTGAATATTTGTAGTTGATATAAATTCAAATCCCATAGCATCTTTGATCGTATGCGATGAATATTGGCTACAGGCTAAAACCTACCCCTAAATGCTTTGATATTTGATATTTAGTTATTTAATATTTAGCTTCCTTTGTATTAAAGTACCCATGATTAACAAAATTATGCTCATCTACACCGGGGTAAGATGAGGGCATCGTCGATTCAAATGTTTTTTCTGTTGATTGTTTGAATTTGTGGAACTAGAATTCATTGTTTAATAGGTAGGTCTCAATAATAGGCGTGCATAATTATGTTGCACATGTTGAACACATGTCAAACTCTACAATTAGTTCATAAAGCAGGTTTTGATTTTGTCATCATGTTGTGGGTAACGCCTGTCTTAGTGTTGTTATGCAAAACAAAAACAAATGTCGGGAGTTACCCGCAACAAGATGAAAGATTAAAACTTGCTTTATGAACTCATTTGTTTGACGTGAGTTTGACGTGTGTTCAACATGTGCAATATTGTTATACATACATAGTGTTGATACATACATATTACACCATGAATCTTAGTTCCACAAAATCAAAAATCAACAGAAAACCATTTGAATTGACGTACTATGCCTCCATCTTGTTGGGGGTAATTCACGAAGTTACCCCAACGGGTTTACCCCGTTGATATACATTGTTTATAAAAAAAATACATGCAGCACTGCAACAATAGTTTAAAATTATAATCTTGACCGTGACAACTAGTGCATGGGCCAATGGCCTGAGTTTTTTTTAAAGATTTGGTACCATCAGATGGGGCTAGCTACTGCTATCGTCCATCTCCATTTGGTACGTTCAATATTACTTAGGGTATGGGTGCCGGCCCTTCTGTCTCTCATACCCATGAGTTGAGTTTGTGAGGATGCGCTGAGCTCTCTGCTATGTGCTTATATCATTACGTTTTCTCATATGAGTAGCTGCTTCCTGCAACGGAAAGTCTTCACTTATTCATAATTGAAATTTTAACTTGTAAGGTATTTAGATTCCATTTGCACGGTCTTGTATTATGTACTGATTCTATTACGTTTCATAATGTACAGCCGCAGGTTCTCATGTTACCAACCAGTTGACAATATATTATGTTTAATAAAAATCAAATGCTCTGAGATAAAATCATAGATACCGAATACTAATATCCATGTTATGATAAAAATTTAGCTTTACCACTCAGTAAGAGAAAACCAAAACCAAATTTCTAACCCATTTTTAAATCTATAATTTATTATTACGTAGCCTTCAGAATGCTATAAATATTATTTCCCAGGCGGCACCTATAACACACTCTGAGGATCAGAGGTTCAGATGGAACATTCTGAACCTCTGATCCTCAGAGTGCTATAACACGACATGCATATTGTAAAACAAAAGAAGGATTTATGCCATTTTAAACACTTCTCTTCTTACCTATTGTTGTGAATGTAGAATTGATGTCATGATGCACGATAGATGTATAAAAGGTTTGATGATTCATTTCCAACATCTTGTCCATTTAACCTTTATTGGTTACCCGTGTCCTTTGCAAAAGTCAAGCTACTGGACACTGTACGTGTATTGTGTGTCCCAGTTGGTATTACAATTTACCAAAGCTCTTTCATGATGCATGAGAATATAACAACAATTACGTAGACAAGTCATGCAATTCATGTCCGAAGTACATACATTCGGAGCATTACATGTGAGACAAAATCTGAAATGCATATATTATTTCAATGATAATACTTTCAACTTTTCAAATTTGCTGGCATCTTGTGACTGGTATTCTGGGTCCGGTATTCCAAAGTTGTAAATTCCTTACGGTGGCTGTCAAATAAGTAGCCATTAATCAAACCCATTGAATATGCCCAATGCCGTCTAGACGTATTATAAGAGCATTCTATTCCTGGTCCTTTGAAATGGGGTTAGCTGAGGATGAATACAAATATTTGGACCCTTGGCAATAGTGTGAATGTAAATGTAAATATTTCTATCTTTGAAAGAGGCTTCACCGAAACCGATTATTTCACTTTAAAGTCCTGAACTTTGGCATCTTAAACGGTACCTTTACAGGTTTAGAAGAAAACCACCTTTTGGGCCATTGGATGTTACATGGTATGTTAATGAACCATACATCTCTTTATGCCTCCATTTTCATTATCATTGCATATTGGCTGAAATAAAATAGCACGGATATAAATATTCTAACTATTATTTCAAAAAACTTAAAAAAGGAAACAAAGAAACAACAAATAATAGCATCGGGGTGGGGGTGGGGTCGGGTGGTGGGGCATCAAAGACAAAACAAATAAAATATAAAACGTATGTGGCATGTAATTTCGAGAGATTGAAATTAAAGTATCCGAGGCCAGTTTGATGATGTGCACTGTGTGAAAATGTAATAATTATGAAGCTAACTACATCGCTAGCACCGCTGCAAGCCATTATTTCTTTTTCACCAATCTCAAGCCTGGATAATACATACAGCATAAAGAAGCCATGGACACCATCTTGCACCAATATAAGTGTATTGTTTCTGACAAGCAAGTACTCAATCTCTGCACGTGGTCAATTGTGATCATATCCGAGTACAGTAGAATCTTTCTATTGGGACCATCCAGGAGGCAGACGGCAAGTGGTCTCAATAGAGGTGGTCGTTGGTGGAGGATTATGTTGGTCTCTCTATGGAGGTTCGAGACCAAGAAAAAAATGTATTTTTGTAGGGGTGGTCTTAATAGATATGTGGTCTTAATGGGAGGTTTTACTGTGTCATTACTTCTTATGAAATATAAGTGTCACCAAAATATGAAACCGACGTGAGAAATTGTACTATTTCGTGCATATAGGAAGGGATTAATTTGCATTATACTACATTTGCTGTAATATTACTCACAAAGCTCAAGATATCTCTTCCAAAATTCCATTTGTTAATACGTGAAAGTAGAGCATTGGGACTACTTACATGTGGACCACTGTACACAAGAACAATAACAGGAACATGTGTTAGACCACCCAAAATAAGTATTTTGCTACCCATCTTCATGGTGCTGTGGCATTACAATGTATTAGAGACATTGTGAGAACATTACAGGTGTTATTTTTCCTGATTTTGCAACGGAAAGTGTTAGCTATCACAAATCAACTCAATATCTCATGTATCTATGATTATTACTTTTCTTTCATTGCATACTGCACACAGTTTAGAAAACCCTAACTCTATTAAAATCTAGTGTTAAGTGGTTCCAAATTGCAGTGACCATCTGTTAAAATAGATACGTGTATACAAAATAATTAGTATGATTAACACATTTACGCATTCGTATTTATAGTTGTTGCCCAGAGCTAGTAAATATCATGGCAAATGTCATTCATTTATCATCATTACAGTATCTGAGCACAACTGTTACCGCTTTATATTATACAAAATAGACGTTCAATTTTACTCACTTCAAATGCATGTACATATATGTGATACTTGTTCAGAATGTCAACTAAACGTATACCATGTGCTAAAATTCACCAAACAGACATGTAAATCTCGATTCAGTTATGACAGAATTGATAAATAGGCATGCACAATAGAACCTCCAATGAAGACTACCTCCATTAAAAGTCAATCTTTAAAAAATACAGTATTGCTATCATCGGTCAAGGTGACAACCCTTCAAAAAGCAACTCCGAGGAACTCCGTAATTAGTCCCATGAATTAGTCCACCTCTCTATATTGAGATCACTTGAAGGCAGGCATGTGGGGTGTCGCAATGGAGAGGTTCTACTGTACCAATAATGTATACACCTCAACATTTTTCATGCATTTGCATACGCATCTGTTACTCTCATTTGCATGATGAGAAGCCGCCTGATTCCAGTTGATATTTAGAGCTTTAACCGCCTTGTCAGAATGACGGATATCGTATGGAAAGTCATCTGTAACACTGTCTAGGCTGGGTTGGGCGTCTGGGAAATGTGGGATTTGTCTGTTTCTCCCCAGGTACTAAAGGTCCAGTGTCAGAGGAGATGAACGCTAAGTTCAACTCCAACGTGTAAATGCTAAAAGCCACGTTCACAAAAGTTTGCAGACGAAAACAAAAAGATAAGTGTATACAGTAGACCCATCACTTGATGTTACCTCTATATAAAGATACTTCCTCTATGCTACTCAATATTTACTCATAATAGTGTCCACTCCCTTAGCTCCTTTATTTGGGGCGTGGAGGGAATTAACTGTATAGTGGTACCAAAAATGTTATTATAGTTGTTCATATGGCTAAAAAGTTGTATTTGAAGAATATCAAAACTTGCCTCTTGAAATAAATAAAAACAAACACACAAATAGACTTGTAATGCCTGAACCAAGGAGAAAGTTATACGTTAAATATGACAGTCTAAAAAAGATTGTTAAGCTGTATTTTGTCAAAGTTGCAACCCCCCCCCGAAATATCAGTATGACCAATCACTATGTAATGTGTCCTCCATCACCCAAGTCTGTGCCATTTATCAATTATTGTAGTACACAACAGACTAATGTGTCTACCTCAACTTTGGCTGGGTGTACAATCTGTGCACCGTCAAAGGTAGCTTGTCTTGATATTGTGAGAAATCTATTTTCTTTGCAAACACGATTAAGTCGTAAACCATGCACATAAAACACTGTGGCATTCCATAAAGTTGTTTAGATAGCATTTTACTTCTGTAGAGGTCAAGCATATCAACATGTCTATTGCCATAAAATGTTACATAGTACAGTTGAATTAAAAGGGCTTATACAATATACAATTTTAATAGATTTTTACTCTCACTGTTCTTGAAAGCAAGCTCCTACCACTTTATTGATATAGCTGAAGACACTGCTTCCATTTGACTATTTCAAGTGGCCATGACAATTATATATAGGGAGTTGGACTCGCGAGCAAAGGGGCATGGGTACGACTTCCGTTCAGATATGACAGTGCTCCTCAATGATCTGGTGTAAATGCTGTAAAGACGGTTAATCAGAATGCATACGTATGTCTATAAGAAAGTCACACATCTGATTGGAATATTCGAGATGTCACTGTGACTTACATGTTACAGAAGAACCTCCTATTAAGACCACCTCTATAGGAGGTCACCTCTTAGCAAGACCATTTTACGCTGCCCTGTATCTTGTTGAAAATACCACCATGTATTCCATAAAGAGACCACCTCCTCCAAGCAATTGGACTATTTTAATAGAGTGGTTCGATTGTATAGTTTTGCCAATATGCTCAATGATCAATCTGGGTCAATTTATTGTCTATAAACATCAGTGAGGAGTAGTTATATATTACTTTGGGAATGGACACTTTGTAGGAACAATGACCTAATTTCATTTTCTATATATGTATTATCCAAGTATATGATAGTTTGTAAAGTTTTCAGATCAACATGCCTTGTAGAAGTGCATAACATATTGGTAATTAACATTATAAATGTGGTGCTGTAGTTTTCAACTGCATGTTTAGGGACAATTTAAAGATTATGAGAAGCGAACTAGTGAATTTTAATGAATTAACGTTAAAACGGCGAATTTTCTTTAAAACACAGTGGAAAAAATGACACCCAACCTTATGTTTCTTTACAAGTATGATAAGTACAGAATACATTGATGGAGAAAGTGGTTAAAGTGCATTATTTTCTTCGTAAAATGTGTTGTGAAAAATACGAAGAGTAGATGTTATGTAGTAAATGTACGAAAGTAAAGTATGTGGAAAACAATAACAGTCCATCCTTTAAATACATGCAAAAAATGCCCCCCTATCCCCATGTTTGCGATAAATGTGTAAAATGTGTAGCGCTCTCCTAAAATACTGCCACCCTCTCTCATATTTTCTGAATGGTCTCTTTAATAACTGTATATAAGAATAAGGCTAAAAGAGTCACCTAGGCCGCGAGGTTAGGACATGTCCTGATACTCAGAGCCCTGGTATTTTGTGAATCAAATACACATACAATCAACATTGCACGTGAGACTGCTGCATGAAGTCGTTATGTAATTTTCAAATTTACAAATTACAAGACTTTTTTCAGTTCAAAACCCACTATGCTACAATCTCAATCATTTTGCTTGCGAATGCATAGGCCCGTCTGTCTGCTACCTACAAAGAGAACAACCACGTACTTTTCATAGCCAAGGTCAACAGTAAAACGCATGTTAATATTAACACATTACATTTATACACTGTAAAAAAACAAAATATCTTATCATCATCTATTCAATGTCTTCCAAACCTATAGCTTGAAAATATTTGCTCGGATATTCATGTACACCAGCCTACTCAGTAGTAACAGAGAAAGTGCAAAAATCCGCTAAAACTTCAGCAAACGAGAAAAAAACACAGGCTGCTAGCTAACCTAGATTCTAAAAGGTCCATGCTGAACTGAGCATGCGCGTGAGTTTCTGGTGTCGGCTGCTAGCTGCTCCGAGAACCCTCTCTTCTCCACTTGCGCCTGGCACCTTGAGGAGTAACCACCTATTTAGCGGGATCTGCACGGCTTCATCAAAGTCCAACATGGCTAGCTACACCCCAGAGCAGGTAGGATTACTGTATAATTTTTCCGCTTCACGCTTGAGTGGTTATGAGTACTGTATATTATTGAAATGATTAAAGTAGAGCGTGCGTGCTGTTATATGAAAATCATTATGACTCCAAAATTCAACGTTCGTGGTAGGGGTCAATTCAGCGCCCTCTAGCAAAGGCCCAGCCAGGGGTTGGATTGAAGGTGAAGTTGGGGGTCTGGGCCCAACTTAACACTTATCTGTGCCCAGTTGGATTGGTGCTTAACTATAAGGCTCACAACTTTCTCATGGTCATTACTTTTACGCACTGCAAATACTTATACGGCCACACTATCATGACTATTGAGACCACCCTTTGTATAAAAATCAAAATGTAACTGGAAATAAATATATGTGAACTACAGCTGTGGTCAGTTTCAAGGTCTGATGAGGGGACGATTGCACAACCATTCTTAAAGATGATGTTTTTTATTTGGCTATTCATTCATGATTCATATTGATGTCCTCCAGGAGAAGATGGTGTTGGAGTACATCGACTCCAAGCCATGGGACAGCGACTACCGCATCCTCAAGGCCAACCTCACCAAGGAGATCTGGAACAAGTACAAGGACAAGAAGACGTCAACCGGCGGCTCCCTGTGGGATTGTATCAAGTCAGGTAAGCCTCAGCAAGATTGTGTAAAATGGGGTGGTTTTGCAGTGGAAGATCCAGGATTTCTCAGAACTAGGGATTTGCGCTCAGGATGGAAACACGATGAGAATAAGCAGATCCAGAACCTGGTCAAAGTAGTGAATAGTTGGCCAGAAAGGTGAGGACTGCTCCTCTTCCTGGTATCTGCTACTGACGTTTGGTATTAAATTGATATTTCGAGTGCATGGGCAGAGAAGAGATGTTTCATCAAGTAAAGTAGAAAAGGACAAGAAGAAAGGCTCCAGTCCCCCTGTGAGATTGCATCAAGACAGGGAGGTCTTACTTGAGAAGACGTTTCTGGGGTGTGTGGGGATGGCGAGTGGTGAGGCGGAAGGGGCATGGATTGGGGTAACCGTATGGAGTGCATGGTTTGATTAGGGGTCCAGATAGGTTGAATGGGTTTCATCAATTTCTGTGGAACATTGTGGTTTCACTTGGAATTTTGTCAAGCAGGAAAACCATTTCAGGGATTTGTGTGGTGGGTGGTGGTGGGGTGGGTGGTTGCCTAATGGGTATTTATAGGTTTTTGTATGTATTAGGAATAAGGGTGAGTATGTGTGTGTCGATTTGAAGGGGGGGGGGGCAGTGGTGTGTGTGTGTGTGTGTGTGGGGGGGGGGGGTGCTGCAGCAAATAGTCACGTATACAGATAAGACTAAATGTTACATCGCAACCCTCTAGAGTAACATCAGGTCACATGCAGACACAGCAGAGGAATGAGAAATGATAGTCCTGTAGGCCTATTTCGTTGGATGGTTGATGAGGAACGAATTGAAGGCCGTTGTTCGTATGCATAATGGATATTTATTTTAGGTGATATCTGTGGATTGTGGTGGGGGTGGTAGTGATGTAATTTGGGGTGATAGCTGTGTTTATGTGGGATGAAGGAAAATTTGTATTAGATTGCACTACCTGCAAAAAAAATATTGGCAGTAATGATGATTATATTTATGTCAGAAGTGGGCTCATCAAATGTTTGTTGAGTGCTTGGCTTTGGAGTATACGCGTTTTGGTACATCAGTATTTAACAACAAAGTCAGTGTTAAATTAAAGTACTACTAGTAGAGCACAGACTGTAACCTTGACCAATGTTGAATCTCTCGTAGAGAACCAGAAATAGCAACTATTCTCAAATACTCATTGATTCTCGCTGCCATCCCCATTTCTCTGACGAGTCTCAGCTGAAAGGTTACTTCTGCTGGGCTTTATAAAGTGAGATGGTGAACCTTTTTCATACGGGCCCAAACACTTATGAAGCGACCTGCATGAACCTCCATAAAGAGACCACCTCTATTAAGATATGATCAAGTGGCTTAGTTGTGGCGTAGACTCGTTTAGAAAGTATATATGGACGTATTTTTATATAATAATAGCATTTTAGCAAACACAAACAAAATGTTAGCAGTTGCAACGCTCTCTGTTGAATATTTAAACTGTAATGTACAACCAAAAGAATTTGACTAGAACAGGTCACGTTAGTACCAGCCTCGTGGTTACTTATCTTCTCTTCTTGTTTTATAAAATCGGTATATATAGATGCCTCCGCCCGTTGCTCACGTATTTCAAACCTTTGCAATTCTTAGACTTACACATGGTGGCTGTTAGAAAGTTAAGCTCTCGTCTAGATCAGAACAGCTAATCACAGATTAAAATTGAGATCACGCAAATACACCAATAAATCTCACTTTCTGTAGGTGTTCGCATTAAGAGGGTTGTATTACAAATAAAAGTGTTTGTTTGCACAAAACAAGCCTAAAATGCCAAGTGATTGATCTTCCGGTTGAAATAAACTGATAACGTAATTGGCGTGGCCGTTTTGGAATGTCAGATCTCCAGATAAACCTCTGTGCTAATAAGTGGGGAGAAACAATGGCAAATTACAGGTGGGCATTGCTGCACACACTTGCATAGATTTATTATTTTTAGTGTAATTAGACTATGTAATTACAGTTCAGTATAACTCCTCTATGAAGTCCACCTAGGGTCTAGCTTCAAGTGGTCTCAATAGAGAACTTGTGGTTACTTCATGGAGGTTCGCCCTGGTCTATATATAGATATACAAAAGATTAGCAATGGTGTTATTTGTTTCATAGAGGTTGACTCTTTATAGAGAAAGGTTCTAATGGAGGTTCAATTAACTGTGTATCACGACCATGATTTCTCACTTACCCAAACATTCATTGATTAAGAGGCCAATTTGTTCATCTGTCTAAATATAGAGGTTATACCGTATTTGGTTGATTACCTTAAATTATATCCTACTTATATTCCACACTGTAAATAGATAAACGTACATTAAGAGGCGTTAATTGGGTATCACTGAAAATCATGAAAACTTAACAAATTATTATTTTTTTTTTATTTCGTACAAGATGTATATCTCTATAAGAAGATACAAGCATTCACTTTTTAAATCAATATGGCACTTGGGATTACCTCTATCTAAATGTTCCACAGCCATGATCCACGTTCAGCACGTTTTTTCTTGCTCTAGTTTCGTTTGGAAAAAGAGGTGATTCCACTTCAGCTAAAACTGTTGTGTGATGTCCGAAAAAAAAAAAATCACCTGCTATGAGTAAAAAGATCATTTACGTCAGAACTTGGCCTATTGGGAGTCTGGGAATAAGTATTACAACAAGTGTTAAACATGCATTAATATGAAAACTACAATAGATGGATGAAACATTTAGCGTATAAATACTGCCCAAGAATATATGTAAATTTTGTTAACTAGTAGGTAACCGATCTCACACGACTGTATGACCTATGGTTAGAACTTATCATATAAGTTGATGATTGTTGTAATATACAAATCAGCAGAACTTATATGTAGATACCCAGAGGTATTTAATATTATTCATATGATTGAGCAATGATCACCACTCAAAGGTTGTAGCAGACAATGCTTTAATCGTCATGACCTTCTCAAAGTCAAACGTGACGTCAACTAATCACCGGAAAGAGGATTATCAACTAGTCTGGGAGCAGACGAAACCAGAAGACGAATGTCATAACCACAAGAGCTTGATTTATACCTTGTCATAACAATTATATTGTACAGCTACAATGCTTTCTTTTATCGTCTGCTTTATCGTACTCGCCACTTTGGTTGTTTTTATACCAGCGAAGAAGTGTTCGAGCAACGAACAATCAAGGTTTTATCTTGTCCGAACTAGTTAGGTTGATGCCCTGTTGGCAAATTGGTGGATATGCCACTAGATTAGAAACCCCTGTTAGAAAGCCACTATGTATTTCCAACTAGAACTATTATTGTCATGTGGTCTTTGTAATTGATAGTTGATTCATCTCTGGGTTTGCCATATACACTATCCGAAGAACATTCCATTATTAGAACCCCCTCCATAGAGACCACCTCTATAATGATACCATGTCTCCAGGTCCCAATCCTTCATAAAAAAATCACCCCTCCGGCTCCGGGTGTGTGTGGGGTGGGGGTGGGGGGGTCTTCAATACTAGGGTGGGTAAGGACGAGCCACCATATAGGGGTACCTTTTTGCCCCGTTCCCTCATTCCTTATATTCCTCGGTCAATAATTGACCCATCCATTATCTTTTTTGGGTCATAGTCAAAATTCAAAATTCTCTGTATTTTTGGGTCACATATTTGACATTTTCAAGCAAATATTGGCAAATCATTGTATCATTAGGTAATGATTAAAAAAAATAAAATAAAAAATACACATCATCCTTTAGTAACATTATGACTGAGCATTACCCCCAAATTATACAAATGTATGTCGCTTAATTATGACATTATATTTTTGGGTACTAGTTCAAAGCTTTATTATATTTTTGGGTCTGTGATATCCTCGGCGGTAGAACTCTCGGCGGCGGGGACTCAGTTTGTTAAAGTTCACATGGGGATGGCATTGAATTTCAACGTAGAGTTAGGGAGGGCGTTCAATTTTATTATCTACCTGCCTTGTGCCATTAATGGTAGTCGCTCCCTTATTGTATAGCCACTAGAATGCATGGTTCCACAAACTCGTGTTGGACAATTAGACATGTTGATTAGTTTAGCACTAATGTCTACTGCATATATGAATTCATAGATCTAGGGGTCTAATCACTGTCTATCATTCACTTGGCTTACCTGTAACCATAGATAGACATACGGCAAACGCACCACCTATACGGCAAACGCACCACCAATACGTAAAACGTATGACGTTGTGCGTCATAACAATTTAATTACGTCTTTTATTTGTTGTGGTAAATACTGCAGAAATGCGTTAAAGAGATAAAATCATTGAAAATTTGGTACTCTCATGTTATGCTCATGTTTCGGTAGTGCCGCTATGGCAAATCCACACGACGCAGAGGTGTATGCTTATATAGATGCACCTAATAAGCCTAACGAAGCTAGAATTCTGAAGAGGAATCTAACTCGCCAACTATGGGATAAATACAAAAACAAGAAGACCAAAAATGGTGGGACACTTTGGGACTGCATCAAATCTGGTAAGTACGTAAATAGCGTCATATTAACGTAGCTGTCATGAGATGTTTCATAATCATGATAAAACCTGATGGTTACACATACATACATGTATGCATGTTGCTTGACAAGAATATACAGAATATACTTGGTAAATAAATTACAAGCCATATGAGTTTGGCTTGAATAATATTGTATGGACATTGACATTGTGATCCCGCTATTATGTTTACGGGGTAAATGACAATGTGCATGTTTGGAGTTGAAATTGGAGTTGAACATGCCTGATTTACCAAGTTACCTGTGAACACCAGTCTAATCATGCTTTGCAGCGAGAACTTTTGGTACAGGTGCCACTGCATATTGGTTGCTAAGGCAAGCCGTACGCTCTCATTTGGGCTATTAAACACTGAGACTCTTGCCTTTAAAGGATAGCAGTAGCTACTGTATTTGTATTTAATTGTTTTCACGCCAAAATCCCGTCACCATGTATGCCAAATATAGTGAGCAGAAAAATGAGCACGATAAGGAGGTGATGGAATACATAAATGCGCCAAATTTGGACAACGAATACAGGATTCTCAAAAGGTGTCTCACTAAAGAAGTATGGAACAAGTTAAAGAACAAGAAAACTCCCGGAGGAGGCACCCTATGGGATTGTATCAAATCCGGTAAGTAATGTTTTTTAAAATCGCAAACATTCTCCGTTGATAACCCTTTGACTAAACCAAAAGAGCCGCGATGTAGTATCGTTTGTTTTGATATGGGGAGAGCACGTGGCCCCAATTACGTCACGTCGCAGAGTCTATCGTCTGATACCACAATCTGGGCAGAGCGAGCGGTTGGCAACAGTTCCATTCAGCTGCCATACGCGCGGGTTGCTAAGGCGGAACAGATAGAGGCGAAAGCGGACGAGGTTGGACTATTTCTGTATAAATATCTCACTGCATCCTTTTAAGGATCGCAGTGCCAACGAGCAGCTCTATGTTCACGGTTCCAAACGCAATCATCATGGCGACAAAGGGAGGAAGCGCTGAAAATGAACACGATAAAGAAGTTATGGAGTACATCAACGCTCCAAAAATGGTTCCCGAAAACAGAATCCTGAAGAGGAATCTTACTGCAGAACTTTGGAACAAATACAAGAATCAGAAAACAGCAAATGGTGGCACCCTTTGGGATTGTATCAAATCCGGTGAGTACTTGAAAATCACAGTATCTACAGTACAATTTGAGTACACTCGGTTGACATTGGCCCGTTGAGGGATAGAAAGTTTTCTTGATTAGTCTGTAGAGTGTTGTCAAGAGTTGAGTAGTGATGATGGTATGTGTAGTGTATAGAATGCTGCTTCACCAAATGTCAGAATGATTACTTTTGTTTCTTGGGTTATTTTTGTCAGACAGTTGCCTAATCTATGATATTGGGAAGTCTCTCAAATTTGCAACACAGTAACTGTCTGTGACATCCGGTACATGCTGGAATTATTTGACAGTAATAATTGTTTTCACTGCAAGATTTATTAGTCTTTTAATGCTATGCTCATATATTTACGGGTCAAATTAAAAGGACTGTGAATTTTGTATATTTAATGTAACACCTGACTCGATTAATTAGCAAATACACCTGAAAGTAGCTATGACGGATGTTATATCAATACAATACTTTTGGCAGGTTTCAGTTGAGTGAAGTATTGGAAGGACGTGATAACCTTGCCAAGGTCATTCATGCTACCACTCTTCACTGTAGTCTACAGTGTAGACTAATTTGACATGCCAACACGAGATTACTTCACAAGTGATGTCTTCACTGTAGATTAACCACTGAGAGGATTGTGACATATTCTCAGTCAATGTATACTTTCCAACAGCAAATTTCAATTTTGCAAATATTCATTCTCCTTTGAAGCATGCTGAAAGTATTGATCAGTTCTGTCTATCTTTGCTATAGAGTATAAAACATGTTTGATGCTTGCTCTACACCAGTCATAACAAATGTTAATTACGTCTAGTGCTTGCAATATAATATTCTAATGGATTTTTATTATACTCACTTGAATTATTGAATGGGACTCATGGGAGGCAATTAGTCCATAACACAATGGATCATATAAAGGCCTATATAATACTTGTAAGTTAGTTGCTTAGAAATGATTTAAAAACTGTACATGACTATAAAAAATAGTGTACATGACTATATATCATTGACAGGAATGATCAAGTTACTTGCATGAATAACCTTGATATTTATGTGAATATCAGTGTTGTCTGACTTTATGATATCATAAGAAGCACTTCAATCATATCACAACTTCGTGATAGACATGTCATTATTGCTTGTCCGTCTGGTCTTTAAAAAGTATCAAGTTCTACAATGATGGACTTGTTGACTGTTCTAAAATTAATACTTTAATAAAACAATGTGCTGTAAAAACATTGATAAGAACTCAATAGATCTATTGTTGATAAAATCATTTGATGATTCAATATCATTGATTTTATTTTGTATTATGAAGTTTGTCATGTACACTCTAGAGGTGCATGACCTGACCTTCGCAAACATGCATAAAGATGTCCTCTACTGCCGGGTGTTGTAGGCTTATGGTAGTATTGGTTACCTTTAGAAATATGGACAGTCTCTCCAATATGATGGCGATAATTTGATTTGATCCAACTCTGCAACAGAAATGCACAAGCTGATAAAGCAAACTTCTATGAAAAATATCTGTTCATAATGTAAGTTTAATGAACCGTGTACTATTCATCCAGCAAGCGTAAAATCAACCCATGGCAATGTGTCTTCTAAAGCACTATGTTGATCATTGTTAGAAATATTCGTCTCCTCAAGGGAACAGCTATTAGAAATATAAAATCTTTAGATCTGATGTACAGTACTGCATTGATATACATGTAGATTTATATGCGCTATTTGAATGGCTCAAAGCTAACAAAGCGAGGTTATAGACACAATGAAATAAATCCATTAACAAAGTAGTTCCCCTGAGTCGGCAAATAAGGCATTGTAAATCTTCCATTGGCAGATACCAATAACTATATGACAAATGTCAAAACGTACAGCAAGTTACAAAAGATAGACGATCATTCTGTATGCGCCCTTTGGTTTTAAATTGTGCAAAGATATGAAATGTATAGTTTCTTTTGATAGTTGTTAAAGCCAGATAAATCGATTGATCTCTGGTTTGTAAATCATAAAGCTATTTAATATAATATGATATGCATTAATTACTCAGTTTATGAAATAAACTGATCCATCTATCCGTTCTTTGAAGCTTCCTAGAACTATTGTACTTGCCAAGTCGTTTCTTCATAAAATAGACTGGAGAAAAGGATAATATTGTACCATGAAAATCTGTGAAATGTTATCTTGTGTGAAGAAAGGTTTCACTTAGCGATATTCTGACAGAAGTTTAGATGGCAGGCTTTAGACATTCAACATTTCCTTGATATGTGGTTAGATTGTGCACATTATTTTTGACAAATTTGTGTTTGAATGTTGTTTTTGATGACCGCCATTGTCTTGTTATTCTGAATAATTCAAATATGATAAGTATTGAAATATTAATTATTTTATTGCCCATGGTATATCACTGATGCTTATTATTTCGTAAAAGTTGACAATTGTACATGAAAAAAACCCAAACATTTTATGCACGTCTGGCACATACTGTAATGACTCACGAATTCAACAGGAGACCACACAAACCACCCATTCATATGAAGTGTCTGTTTTTTTTAAAGCCTGGGGCATCAGGTGCACAGTATATTGATGAAATGAATGGAATCCACACAATGTTCAATTAACATTTATTTAAGAGCAAGATACCCATGAAATGTAGGCAGTTACCAAGTATCTAAAAATATCCATAAACTCCTTAAATAAACCATACAGAGCTTTCTGCATTTATGCACCCGCTATACTGAAATACCACAGTGCCCAAGTGGTAGTCAGAAGAGCAACAGATGTGTTGAACAAAACATGCCCTTTGTGGGGCGTTTGTTGAAGTTTTTTTTTGCCATGGCAAATGCACATATTCTGTTCCTGCTTCTGCTTATGCATTTGTAACTGCTCCATGTATTTGTAACGAAGCGATCAGAATGTATAGGAAGAAACTGTCACTGAAACTGAAACCTTATGCTGTAAATATTCAGATGAATGGTGTGGAATGCAGCGTGATTGCATCAGTTAGAATTATCTCGACAATTCAGTTTGAAATCTTTCATGGTGTTATTTAGTAAAGTAAGAACATGATATCTAACCATGCTATTCTTTAAATCTATTGTATTCTTGGCACCTGCTTTAGAAAATTACTTGTCTGGACTTTTCAACCTTACTGATAAATTAATTTCGACACAAACTACATTCATGCTGGGATTTAACACTGTTTACTTTAGCTTCATCAGAACTCAATAATAAGAGCCTAAATCTACTCATCTCTCAAGTGAGCAGACAAAATGCTTGCTGCAAAAAATGAAAGTACTGCAGAGGGTGGGGCAACTATGTACATTGTAACCTTGCTGAGATATTGGTGGAATGTATTTTATAAACATTGATCCATCTAAATTGGGTCTGCGAGTATAAAAATTACATAATCAATTATAAATGAGGCTTGCACGACCTATATTTTTGTGTGAAAAGTATGAGTGCTAGACGGGCTAATTTGTGTGACAAGCCTTGCTGTGTGTAGTGCTTTTTTTATGGCCAAATACGCGAAACATCACTCTGGTAAATTGTTGAGCAAGTGTGCTGTTGACTCTACCTCCACAACTTGCTCGGTAAGGACCACTCTGCCTGATGTTTTCATAGGTTTTCATCATGCGATTTAGCAATGAGAATTTCACTTTTTGTGTCTATGATTCATGGTTATCATGTAGAATATCTGTGAAGGATGTTAGCCGATGACAAACAGGACTTGATAAGGTGAAAGCTTGATTGTGTATTACTGTATTAGACAAGATGTCTACAAACACTTTGCCAATGATTAAGCAGAATGTAGTAAAAGTCGTTGGATTATTATCCCTACAAATGCCATGTTTTGTTCAATTTATAATACCATATATACTTAAAACTGTAATATGCTACATTACTTACACAACATATTGCTTTGACTTAAAAAAACCCACTTAAACTTTATTTTTTGATATACATACTCTTAACTGTATGCAGTTTCTGTTCTGTATAAAATTGCACAATTCTAATATACGTATCCCTGAGCTAGCAATAAAAAGACCATGTCTCTAAGGGGACACTCAACTGTGATTCAAGTTTTGTCACTTAGAGATATGTCAAAGAAGTTAGCCTTGGGGTCTGGACACATGTCTAGAATTATGGGTTTCTTGCTATTTTTTGCTGTAATATTTCACATAAAGCTCATACATTAATGGTGGTTGTTGACATTCTGATGGCCATTTTCCTAGAACTTCATGTAGTGACATTTATGATAGGTCGTTTGACCATCTGGGAGATGTGCCATTTACATCTGTAATTTAGAATTATTTCTATTCTTATGTAAAGTTGATCATTAGAATAATTAAAAGTATTATCCTTAAACATTATCACAATAAGATTGAAAACGCATTAGTACTTAATTAGCCTTTTATTTTCATTGACACTCCTATTAAACATCTTCTTCGTTAATTTGGATAAAGGCCATATAATAATTTTTAGAACCCCCTTACAGAAGATGTAATTGTTTCCAGCTGAAGATAAACTTTTCACGCACTGAATAGCGATCCAGTGGTGGGGTTATCATCGCAGGTCCAATTTTTTCACTCTAAAAATGCTGGAATTGGTTTCCAACATCGACATTCACGTTCACGTGTGCAAATCTTTTCACTTTTATTATGTTTCTGGTTACCCGCTGTTCTTGTTTCTGGTTGCCCCCAGTTCTTCCACAAGTGGCCTACAATTCACCAGCAGATAATAAACCAACCTCTCATTGTGTTCTTGCAGGCATCCTGTGCCCTGACAGCAAGATGGGCGCGTACCTGTGTGACCGTGAATCCGTAGATCTCTACCAAGAGCTGTTCGAACCCATGATCAAGCAGTACTTCAACACCAACCAGTACCATCCCGAGTGCAACTTCGGCGACCTTGAGAGTGAGGACATCAAGGAGGTATGAGCATATTAGCTGCGAAATTTTGAAATGCTAATGATTTGAATGGTGCATGAAGATGACGTTTGTCAGAATTGTATTTAGAAATATCTGTTTAGGACTTTCTTTTGAAACCATTAGCTGTTCATAGACCATTCTTGTCGGAATGTCTTGAGGATTATTTCAGGTTTGCGGTTGCAATATGTTGCGACCTTGGCAGTAATGAAATGTGTGTTGCAGTATTCTATGGAAGCAATAAGAAAGTTGAGATGTTTATAACATGATTTCATACTAGTTAGGGACATGTTTCATAGTTAAGAAGTAGCTGTTATGAATAGGCCATTTACTCATTCTAGGGGAAAAGTATCAACCTTCTTCCCTAATTACAAAATGGCAAGATTAATCCTCATCTGCTTCCATAGGTTACATGCTTAATCTATGGCAATGATAATGTGGTACAGTTATTTACTGCATATTGATTTATTATCTCATGCTACATAGTACATTGTTTTAAAAGAATACAAAAAACCGTCGACAATGTATGAACACGAAGTTATATTCAGTTGTGTAATGTCGTATTTTCCTATGTAGCTGCTGGACTTGAAGAGGCTGGACACTGACGGAACCATGATTAAGTCCACCCGTGTGCGTGTTGCACGTAACTTGGATGGCTACCCATACGCTGCCTCCCTCACTGACAAGGTAAGTAACTTCTCTATTCATTGTACATTGGCAATAAGGTTAACATTTTGTGTTGAAAGACGGCACTTGAAATTGGTTAATACATATGTGGTTGTGATAAGATACGTTTTAAGCATAATTGGTTTTACCGGCTTATCTTAGTGGCCAAGGTAGTAAATGTTTGCAGCCTCTTATAAAGTATGAAGCCTAAAATAATCTCAAATTTACACAATCTTTATGTTATTCACCTTCACTGTGTTCGGGTAAATCGGACATCTGTTGTGATAAATTTCATTCACGTCTGCAATCACGGGGTAATTGAATGCGCTTTTGTTTGCAGCAAAGGTGCGAGGTTGAGAGCAAGATTGCTGAGGGCGTCAAAAAATTCACTGGCGATTTGGCTGGCACGTACACCACCCTGGGAGACTACACAGCAGAACAGCAACTACAGATGGTGGAGAACCATATCTTGTTCCACAACCGTGATGAGTGAGTCTTTAGAATTATTCATTTATTGCAATAGATTGTCTACATGTATTTGCTTCACATTTTTCTTGCATTTTTGAACAAAACGAATTGTTACTTCCCAAGCTTGAACCAGATGAATTAGCTTTGAATAACAATTCACAATGCAATCATCTTTTATCTGTCTCCTCTCAGGTACATCGAGAAGGCTGGTATGTACGGTGACTGGCCCAGAGGTCGTGGTGTCTTCTACAACGCAGACAAGACCTTCATGATCTGGGTGAATGAGGAGGATCACATGAGAGTCATCTCCCTCATCAAGGGCAACGATCTCCTTCACTGCTACGGAAGACTTGTCAAGGTAAGTGTTTTTGAGAACTATATCTAGGAAAGATCTAGCTAGGAGAAGTTCATGGGAAATGTACTGTTTTTCTGTTGTCAGGTGAGAAAAGCATTTTTGTGTAAGCCACTAAGCTTTTGCTCTTCTATGATATCTAAAGTAACCATTTTGCTATTATTTTGCAGATTTTTCTCACTTGATGACACAATACAAGCAATCCTTTGATATTGCAATACATGTAAAGAAAAAAAAACAATTAATTTTTTTTGTTTGTTTTCGAAATGAAAATAATGTAAAATGTTAATAAAACAGTTTTTTTATATTTAAAATTCATTAGGTTTTGCATTATAGAGATTGAATAAAAATCTATTAATCACCACATTTTATTTCCCCTGAACAGGCATGTAACAGCCTGAACGAGGTCGTGCCTCTGGCCAAGCACAACAAGTGGGGCATGCTCTCCTCCTGCCCAACCAACCTTGGAACCGGCCTGCGCGCTTCCGTGCACATCATGATCCCCAAGACATCCGCGCTCAAGTGCTTCAACGCTCTGTGCAAGGACATGAGAATTGACATCAGAGGTGCGTACTATTTTTTTTTGCAGTGTTGTGAAATCTTTTTTTAATATTTTTTTTCTAATTTGTTTAATTATTTTTTTTTGTTGTTTTTTTGATTTGTATGAAAAAGTAGTTTTCTGCTGATCTACTAAGAATGTTTATAATTATTTCTCACAGGTTCCCTGTTGGAAGTGATTTTTTTTTGACTGGGAATGCTCTGTGATATCGGGTCTCCAGTTGCACCCTTTTTTGGCCATTCTCATTGGTTGATTTCCCAAGTTCATCAAGGTCAATTCCTTGGCTTTTTTCATTTCAACTAGGTCAAACTCTGGTTGATCGTCAGAACTGCCCCTTTAGGCTACTTTTCTTAGTCCTTATTGGCTACATTTGAATTAATGTAATGTGTTTCAACGCCACTCTCGATCATCAATTAGATCATCTTTCAAATAGACGGTTGCATTATGTCACTCTGGACAGTTCGAATTTGCAGTCTAAGCATCATGCTTTAATTAAATTGCGTAGTAGGTTTACTGACAAGTCAAAAAACTATTATTTCATCTAGGTAGACATAAAATTCGACACAGATTCTTATTTTGATCCTTCCAAATTATAATATTAAACATTTTGAAAGAAATATCCATCGAATCTTGCCAGTTTTACTCTATTCAATTTGACAAGCCGGGTGATATGCACAGAAATGATATGCACACGGTTCAAACCAAAATATATATATTCATGAAGCAGACAGATGTTGAAGACAATTTTTGAAGACATATTTCTATAGGTTATTTTACTTGTAAAATTCTAAAAAATGATTTCTCAGTTATCAAGATGGGCACAAATTATTTAACTTAACTTTAACTTATTTAATTTTTATTATTTAACAGCTTACTAGGTTCACAAATGTCATAAAACGATGTCAAAGTTGGTCTTCGGTTCGTGGGCTGAAATTTGACAATGCAAACATATGTCATTACGATTACTAAGCAATGAGTGTCATCTGTAAAATATCCTTTAGTCTGTCCTTCACTAATCGGTTTAGATTTGATCCGCTACATGAATTTGTGTTTCAAATGTCATTGTATTAAACAATGATTTATGAAGAACACATGCTATGCTCATGCTTTCAATCCATGGCAAGTCATTCACGTGGGCGATATTAGGGGCTAACGTACTTCAACCCAATAAAAATGTAATGTTGCAGTCGCAAATCCTATGAGAAATATCATGTTCCGCGAACCTATGCCTAGTTAGATATGATTTTATTCTGTATCTTTTACAAATGTCTTTTGATTTTTTTTTACCAACGATTGAAATGTAATATTTTTATTGAATCTGCAATCGAAATTTTTAATGTATAGAAGTTGGTAAAAAAAATTTATGTGATGCTTTATTAGTATTCTTTAAATCTTTTATGTTAGACAGTACTATACTGTGCAAACATGAAAAAAATCAATTTGACATCAAACTCTTGTGTGTAGGTATCCACGGAGAGCACAGCGAGTCTTCCGATGGAACCTTCGACATCTCTAACAAGCGCCGCTTCGGCATGTCTGAGATCGACTGTCTGGGTGAGATGGCTCGTGGTGTGAAGAATCTCATCCGTATTGAGAAGGCCCTCAACGGCAAGGACTGCGTCTAAGTACGCAGCGCCACAGAACAGCTGACAAACTTGAGACTTAATTCAACTAGGCAATATACAATAGATGATAAATTTTAATATATGTTGGAGTTTATTTAATGAAAATTTTATTTAATGCAAGATATATTAAAAATTTTCTTTCTAAGACGGGCAGGTACCAGATACTTTGTATTTAGACGTTACACACTCCTGTGATAAAATAAATGATGGTAAATACATACTACTTCGTGTTTTATCATCTGCACCACAGAACATGGCATTTAGATTCACTAGCATGTTAGTTCTAGCATTCCTAATGTTTTTTCAAAGTGTATTGCACACATGGTTCTTAGAAAACATTAAATATCGTGTTAATGTGTTTCTGATGTCAATTTTGATTAAAGGTTGTAGTCCACATTGCTCAGGCTTTTTAAACTGTAGATATTGTGGATAACAGTTTAATTATGTGACGCCATGTAAATATAATTAATTATCTTTCTACATTTACTTGATATTGTGTGGGTTTGCAGTTGTCTTAGATGTTTTACATAGAGGGTGTTCTTCAGCAATATGCCTGCCATAGCTAGAAATATGATCATCTCCAGTATTAAAATAAGATCTTAGCAATTGGTTTGGCTCCACAAATACAGATGTTTTATGCAGATTTAAAAATGTGAAATTGTAATAAATTATGAAAACCATATGACCATTTTCTAATTTCTTAATACGTCCATTCACATAGATGCACTCGCCAGCACTCTGTCACACGTTAGCAGTCACCTGTACATTTTAGTAACGTGACGATCTGCTAACGTCTGACGGATTGCTGGCGAGCGCATCTAGTCTAATTTTTAGAACTGACCACGCCACAATGAAAATCTGTACTTGTTTATTTTTTGTTTATATCAGAATTAAAAATAAATGCCCTACATAAATAATAGAAACCAAGTGATGTATCCCTGGTTTTACTGGGTATTAAAGTGTACATGTGCTAACAAAAGTTAGTTTATCATGCTTCAATATACTTCACTGATTGACGCAAAGCAATTTTGATGTCATTTCAGAATAATTAAGGGACCATTCAGTATTTAGAATATTTTCCTACATCAATCCTTAGTGATTTTCTGGTTATTCAAGTCGTACACTATAAATATGAAATGCTTTATTTATCAACCATATGGAGTTATAGGAAACTACTAGTACTAGTCCTAAGTGAATGAAGTTTGTATAATTGTCGCCGGATGTTTAGAAAAATAAATTGACTAAATTTCATTAAAATATCTTAAAGTAGAAATATTATCAAAGTGACTAAGCAATAGTAACGATGTTTGAGTTAATTTTAATATGTAAAGTGCTTTGCAATGTTTTTTTTTTATCTTGCAAATACACAAAAAATACCAAATTAATGAAGGTACTGATTTTTGGTAAAAAACTGACAGTTCATCGACTGAGGTTGGCAAGTATGTTAAACTTTGACGACTAGAATCGAATCTATATAAGACATTTGTATTTATATTTTTAACTAATAAGTTATCAGACAGCAATGCATTTTTTAGAGATAGACCTCTCCTAAACAATACATGAAATGGAATTCATACAATTGCTTACAGTACATAGAATTGGGAAATGCCACAATCTCTATTGAGTGTTTACAAAAAGCGTTTACAAATATTGTTGTAGGCTAAAGAGGCCTTTTTGAAATTACTTCCTGAGAAATTGGCCCACAAGCCATAAAGTACTATCAATATATGCATGTTTTTTGTTTGTATTGTTTTTTCTGTTTCTACTGCCTTATAATTGAAAAACAAAGTCCTATTTTTAGTGAATAATTAAATTTATTTAGACATGTTTCGACATCTCTAGTGTCCTCAACTTAATTTAAAAAATATAGAATATTACAAAATCAAACTCAAAAATATGTCACAAATCTTGTCTAATATATGCATGGAATAAGTACTTTGTAGCCTCATCTGTACATTTCTTAAGTTTACTAATTGTCCATTACATGTACCTTTAGAGCACATGCCCTAATCTATATCTTCAGTGTCTAGAACTGTCAATGTGTACCTCTAAAGGGCTCGGTCATTACAATAATAAAGTAGTCGTCTGTAAATTTTAAAATATGAACACGTTCATAATATGAAGCTGATTGCATTGTGGTTTATTAATATTCCACTGCTTCTTTTGAACTGACTGTCCAGAATACTTGAAATTTTATGTTTGTTTTTGTTCTCAAATAAAAGGAGAATCGGAACGTAAATGCATGTAGGTATGAGTTATTTTTCAGTGGACTATAGAAAAAGAAACGTTTTAATATTGATATGTTTATTTGCGAACATTTTACACTGTCTTTGCTTCCTTGATATCCCGACAACCACTGTTAAATTTGTTGATATCTGTACACACTGCTGGAGTATTTTAATAGTTGACTCCCTAGAAATAGAACAAAAAATAGGTATAGGCTGTTGTAGCAAATATATAGAAAATAACTTAAAAACAACACCCCTAGATCTAGGGGTATGAACCATATCCCGATCAACAAGGCAAAAAGGGGTCTTCTTGGACCATTAATATGTCATCATTGAACAAGTCCCAAATTACTTATGACTCCCTTATTATTATTCAGTTGCGTTATCACTTCATGCCACACGAAATGACTGTGTAGGCCTACAAGAATTAGCTGTGCAGTGTTAGATCTTAAGATGCTCAATTATAGATATTTTGAACTATCAATTTAATAACATCTAACCCCTAAACAAATTAATGCAGCAGCAAAAAAACAAAACAAACAGACAAAAACAACAACAAACAAACTAAAACGAGCGATATAAATGAAAAATAAGTGAGATATCAATGAAAATGAATGAATGAGAAAATAAAACAAAAAGTTAAAAAACAAAACAAAAAAACACAGTCAGCCCCCCCCCCCCCCCCCCCCCAAAAAAAAAAATAAATAAAAAAAATACACATATAATTAACCTTTCACTTACGTATGCTGGGAAGCGTGTGTGAGGCGGGCTGTGGAAGCTGACCACCTGGTCCTTGTGGAGCTCGCACTTGTGGTCCTTGCAGTCCACCTGAACATCCGGGTAGCGCTCCAGAGCATCCACATCAAACACGGAGATGGGGCCAGCTGAGTAGTAGTTGTTCTGAAGGACCAGAGAAGCACATTTAGGGTCAATTACAGCAGAAAAAGACCACCTTTGTAAAGGGGTCACATCTATGACAATTTCCTGCGGTCGAAAGTAGTCATAAAGAGGTCACCTCTTTTTGCGCCTATTGCTTCACATGCAACCCTCTTTTCCTGGCTTTGGCCTCACATCCCAATTCCCTATTATCCCCAATGTGATTAATGTGTGAAGAGAGAAAATTGTAAATAGCGGAGAGACGTGGAGTTCAGTTGGAGTTCAGTTAAAAAAAATTCATAAAGCAAAAAACAAAAACAAAACAAAACAACAAAAAAGATAAAAAACACCCCCCCCAAAAAAAAATAACAAAAACAAAACAAAAACAAAAAAACACCCCGAAAAAACCCACCAAAACAAAAACAAAACAAAAAGCACAACAACCCAACAACAATAACAAAGCAAAAACAAGGTACAGATTATTGTGCAAAAGTTGGACCAAATAATGATTATACAATACAATTTTGATTTACTTACATAGCCATTATTATGTCCGTAACCACTCTGATGTCCATAACTGTTTCCGTGGTTGTTTCCATAGCCACTGCCCTAAAATGTGTTATATTTCATCTACCAAGCTCTATAACGATTACAAGTTTAAAAAAAATTTGTAGGTCTATGCATTTTTGCACACTATATTAATGAATTTTATAAGCAATATGTATCCTTTTGTTCTTTGGATTATGAAATTCCCATTGTTATACGTTGTGCAAGCAATGCACGAACTCGAAAATGATAGAAAAATACTTACATGGTTAGAATAAGTGTAGGTTCCATCCTGAAAAGGAATTGTTGTTGAAAGTTAATCCACGTTGTTCAGACGAATGTATTTTGAAATGACAGAAACGCACAATGTAAAATAAAAACACAGATGATATAGACTACGAGAAAACATTGATTGTAAATCTGTACTTAGTGGAGCTAGTTTTTGAATTATTTTTCATTTGACTAACACAATTAAGATCTGTATATAGAGATAAAATACAATTCTGATGGATTCAAAATTGCTATAATACTTACACCATAGCCATCAATCTGAAATACAGGAATGAAAAATATTAGCTAGATATAGATGAAAATTGCCAATCTCTGACTCTGACAAAATATTTCAGCGCCAGCATAGTAATACAACGATATATACCGGTGCATATGATAATTATTTAAATACACTGAGTTATGTGTGAAAATTCTGCAATAATATATGTAAAGCAGATTTTTAAATTAATGTGCATAGTGAAAAAAGTAATTTAACAGGGCACATTATGGTTAGGAAAAATACAGTAGAACAACCAATTAAGACCACCTCTCTACTGACACCCCCAATATAACCAGTTTATTTCTCACAGTACAAAGTTTCCAAACAGATATTACCAACAGCCTACATAAAATGACCATCTTTCCACTGAGAACACTTGCCAGTAGTCCCATCGGCGGTCTTAATAAAGTATATCTACTGTATTCAAATCACATGACTGAGCAGCTACGTGCACTACAAGGATTATGCAGTATTAGTATTCAGTATCATTGGTGTACTCACTGGGAAGTTGATGGTGGGCGCGCTGTGGAACTTGATGGACTGCTCATGTTCCTGTTCGCACTTGTGGTCCTTGCACGTGACCTGGACATCTGGGTATCTCTCCAGACGTTCAACGTCCACTACAGTGACTGCTGGCTGGTAGTGCGACTGGTAACCACTCTTCTCATACTGGACATCACAGTTTCATTATTAATAGGATGGGCGTGGGTGGGTATAAGTGTTCAAGAAATCCTACATACTATTTTTTAAAATCTTTTCCCCCACATTTCACTTCGGAGCCCCTAGCCCTCCCAACATTTTTGTCCCCACATCCCTCTTGTTTACTGCTTTCTACCACATCCCACTTCCCATCTCTTTATGCCTCTCCTGTCCCTCCTCCCACATAAAAAGTCTGCTAAAAATCGAGATAAGAATTGAAAAGCCCATGTTCGCCAATAAAATAGTTCAATATCAATGACCACACACAGAAAGACATATTTAAATTAGTATAATCTATTTCAAATTTGGCCCCATTGAAATCAAACCTACAATACTAGTAATTTCCCATGAATTTACCCCAAGTGTAGAAATCAATATACTAACCTTTCACGGGAAAAAAACTCATGTGCATGAAGTGAGAATGATTTATGTTTCCATATTGCAATTTAAAGAAATAGTATCATATTGTTGTTTATTTGAACCAATGTTGTGGGCATAAATTGTCATGGCAATGAATTGAATGTAATTTGTGTGATGATCATGGAAATGAGTCCTGAGATGCCACTTTCAATCAGTATCCATAAACTGTACACGGGTGAATATATTTAATTACTTAAATCTCTTTACTTAAACAAAACTGAAAGAAACCATAAAAATCTGAGGCGTCCAAAACAAGAGGTACATGTATGTACAAAAAAGTTCTGCTAGTTTATTTTCCAGTGGGTAAAGTCGTGGTAGAAGCCTCAATGATCTTCTTAATGATAACTACTTTGGGCCGGAAACTTTGCTGTTGTCGGTGGCCGTAACCTTGACTTTGTTGTTGTTGGCCGTAACCGGACATCATCATGGGTGGAGGCTACAGAAACAACAGCATTTTGATGATTTTTGCCAAACACCAGACAATCAAGAACAAAATGTCAGCCGAGTGTTAGAAAATGCAGATGGTACATTTCCAAAAGAAGCTCTGAAGCATAGGTGCAAGGCACGTTAAGCAGTCCATGCATTCTGTTCGGCACATAACTTAGGAATCGTAAACGCGAAGATATGAAAAAAACATAAGAATGTTCCGAAAGTTCTACTTTCACCAGTGTGATTGCTTATGTCAAATGCTCAAAAGGAACTGACGAACTCGATATTTCCTACCCAATAAAAAGCAAACACCAAATATGCATCTATTCAATCAAATCGTATAGCCGCAGCAGAGAAGGTTAAAGCACGAAAATTAAATGAAATAATGACAGAAAAAATCCTTCATTAAGATAAAATAGCCAGACAAGAACCATTCACAATCTAGTAAAAGATTTCGAAATTTCTTAGGAGGACCCTGGGTGATGAATTGGTGATCCCAGTGGGCATAGCGTGACAGTAACCTTATCCCCAGAGGTCCTCCACTGCAATCAACTACAATACAGCAAAATAGGCAATTAAATAGCAAAGCAATAAGGCAAAGTTATCAGGCAAAACAACTAGTCAAAGCGGCAAGGCAAAGCAAAGCAAACGAAAGTGCAAACAAAAGCACAAACAAAAGCACAATCAAAAGCAATAAATGTCAACATCAGTGAAAGTTCATTAATAATGAAACTGTACAACTATAACAATTTGTATAGCACTTCTTTAATTAAAACTCTCTGATGCACATTGGGTTTCATCTAATTAAAACTAGATTATAGTTTCTATATTTGCAATGTTCAACGCAGGGTTAATACTTATTCTATGGCACTTGATGATCAACCAGGTAAACTAAGGTCATTTAATCACAACAATGCTAATTTCCCATTCCAAAGCATTTTAATATACCTGGTAGGAAGGTTGTGGGGTAGGCTATAACAATGTAAAAGAGGTTTTGGTCTCTGAATATGAACGTTGAAGGTTTTGTAACACTTAATGTAACCATAACTTAAATCAATTTGGTAAATTGTAATCTTAAAAAACAAATGCTTACGTAAATTCTAGATTTAACCCAAAATCTACAATACAAATGAACATTGCATTATTGATGAATGCTTTATCAAGTGCAAACACTGCAATACAATGTAAATATAATCTGAAATCAGCAGCCCACTACAACACTAGAAGCAATTATTTTATTTGCTGAAATTACAACATACCTGGTAAGAGGGTTGTGGAGCAGGCTGGAAAATACGGTCAAATGTATCTTATTTGAGGTTCTAGTAAATCATTGATATAATATTGTAAAAATGCTACAACAAAATAGTAAACAACATCCCCCACAAAAACAAAAAAGTTGTAAAACAAATCCTCTTGATTCATTGGAATGACATATTTATGGGCATTTTGCAGTGCCGTTTAAGAATTTCATTTTAATGTTTTAAAATTCAGAAGCAAAGCAGCAAAGCTTTATTAAAAGTCGGCATGGATTTTAAAAAGGAAAAATTGTCACCTCGAATAGCATCATTTTCCTTAAAAATTTCGTGCATGGCATATGGTCTCATTTTTGGCTTTATGTTTTGTTTCTATGCTATAAAATAATACTTTCGGACTTTTATTTGATAGCACAGAAAAGAAAACATAATAAAAACACATTATTTCTAATACAAATATCCAAAAGTTCACCATGAAGCAGTGCTAAGCAGGCAACTGGCAATTGAATTATTACACACCTGGTAAGATTGCATGGGTGGGGGCTGCAAAAGAGGGTGTAAGTATTAAGTAAGCACACAACGTGGAAATACTTGTGAGTACTCTATATTTTCCATTGTACTGTTCTTTCAAATTGTAACCCACCATATACTAGTATTGGTATTTATCATAAAGGATATCAACAGCAACACGCTTTAAAAGTTATTTTCTGATATTTTTTTCACTGATTGATCCAAGTAAGGTACACTGTTTAAAAAAAAAATCTCATCATATGATTGAGAATTAACTTTTGATTTTGAAACACAAGATTACTGGGGTAAGAGAAGCACCCAAATAGTAAGCTATGAAGCAGTAAAAAGCAAATTTTGCAGCAAACTATTTCATAGATACCTGGTAAGATTGCATGGGTGGGGGTTGCTGCAAAAATATATTTTGGATATACATAATTGGTATTCATCAGTTCTTGAGACATACCAAAACAATCATGAAACTGCAAATAGCATCACAGGATATATTTGCTTCATGCGAAGATTTGGCTTTGATTTTAATCAAATAGAATTTATTACTATTTTAGTCTAAGTGAAAAACCACCAAATACTGCAAGCATTTCTTGGCTTACATTTTTCCTTTATAGATTTTTTTTTATTTTGAGAAGTTTATAAGCTTAAAACATTTTCGTTCAGAATTGAAATAAATTAAAAAACTAGATAACAAGAATAAAAAATAACAATAAAAACACTGCTCAAATACTGATGTATCATTTTCAGTTAAATGCTAGGAGGTGTTTTCTCCTTAATCGAAACGTTAACTGACGAAGTGAAGAGGTTTTTATGATCAGTTGCTTCGTTATTTTCATTGAAGTTTTGTACGTGTCCATTTAATGGTATAGCAATTAAATTACTAATCCAGCTTTACGAACCCAGCTATTCATATAACTACAGCAAACATCCTAGGAAGACAAGAATTTTACTGACTTTTTAAAAGACCATTTATGCAATGCTCATAGTTACACAAAATCTCTAGTGAGTTGCCATTTCCACAGAAAGGCCACTCGAACCTATTCCCTAAGGTGGTCTTCCTAATGAGGTTGTACTGTAGGGGACATGAATAGGTCCAGAAATACCTACATGGTAAGACTGCTGCTGCTGTTGCTGATGCCCATAGCCACCCCCATAGCTATTGCCACCGTAGTCATAGCCATAGTTGCCATAGTCATCGTACATATCGTACTGCAATAATGTTAACAATTTACAAAAGGCCTAACTAATTAATAATTCAACGTTCTTGTCAAACTAATCTGTTATGCATGAATCACTGTGATGGACTGAAAGCCTGCAATTCTCCGCTACATTAACATTTGTTTCAGCAACATGTTGAACATTGCTTAGAAAATGGTAGCTATAATAATTTGTAGACGGCAGTAGATCTCTTTCCATCAACATGTAGTGTATCATCGCTATACATTTAGGTGAAAATCATGGCCATTGAAAATCTGGACCACGACACCACGTCCATTGGGGTAAGTGAAAGATGGTGTACAAAAATGACATCGCCAGGGGAAATTATGAGTTTTAATCTTCCTCACATTCGATATGCCAGAAACACCACGTGTACCTTAAACCAGGATTCTGTAGGCAGAAACGAAAAAGCAGAGACCAAAATCAATAGCACTGAAACCAAATGAGGCCCCACCATCACATGATGACCACGACTACGGCAATTCCACGTGATGTAGTTTAAACATAGTTGTGATAAATAATTGTAGAAATATGTATTGGAATCAGGATTATAATACAACTTGATGATCACCTGTAATTGTTGAATATTAAAAGATTAATTATAAAGTATGTCATTCCTCTCAGATCTAATGAATAGGCTTTTTATTATACTAAATCTACTTAATGCTAAATGTTAAGTAACTCATGAAAGCTAATGTATGTCATTGTGTATATGAAGTAGGTAAACATCAACAAAAGTCTATCAAATACATAGGAGAAAAAAACCCCGCAACAAACACACACTCAGTTGCGTTTGTAGCATCATGCATAGGTTCGTCTACAACACACTGGAGACAAGCTAGCAGCTACTCAACAAAAAACAAACAAACAACTGAACTGGTCGAAAGTAGGCAAACGGCGACAAAGTTGAATGTGAATGAACGTTTCAAAAAGTGTACTTTTGCCAAAATAAAGACACATCCCTCCCTTGAAATGCAGATAATGTATATGTGATTATTCAATTTTAGGTTAGGGACAGAGATAGATGTGATGATGATGTGATGATGATAAACCTACGTGTGGCTTGTTGAACATGATTTGATGCACGTTGTCCTGGTGACAGTCGTGGTGTTCGCATGTCACGTGCACGTCAGCATTGTGGAACAGCCGGTTGAAATTGTACCTGATTGGCTGCTGCTGCTGTTGCCCGTATGCTGAAATCCAATGAAAATCAAGATTACATTCAGCATTTGCCTGTCATCATTTGGAATTGCAGAAATTGTTTTGCATGTTTCTTACAGTTTCTATTTTGAATTGGAAATGAACTGAATAATCTATGACAATAAATTTAGCCTATATAACTTGTATAAACTACTTAGATAATTATTCCAGAATAATAAATAGTAAAATTGATACTAACCTTTCAGAAGATCTAAGTATTTGTCTTTAAATGACTACAACTAGTTTATACTAAGTGGCTATGGATTACTTATTTTATTGGGAACCATAAAATAATACATCACTGTGAATCGTAATGTTACCAAACATAATGCACACAAAGTTAAATAAATAATTTAGCACACAAAATGCCAAAGCCAATCATTATGTTCATGGGAAACTCAGCATGAGACTACTTTAGACAATAATGTGACATGACACAGAAATAAATAGAAGTGATGAAAGTTCTTATTTATTTTCCAGTGGGTAAAGTCGTGGTAGAAGCCTCAATGATCTTCTTAATGATAACTACTTTGGGCCGGTAACCCCTTTGTTGTTGTTGTTGGCCGTAACCGGACATCATCATGGGTGGAGGTTGATAAGTGGGAGGGGGCTGGTACGTAGGCTGCTGTTGCATGTAACTCATCATCATTGGCGGAGGTTGGTAAGACTGCTGTTGCTGCATACCATAGCCTCCGCCACCACCTCCATAGCTTGGGTAGTCATAATGATTGAAATAATTGCTATAATCAATGCCATGATAGTCATCATAGCCACCGTAGTCCATTTTGTCAAAATGGATGAGATGCCCAGCATCATTGTCACAGTGCTGATGGTCGTGTTGGCAGTCCAGGAGGCTCACCACCCCAGGCTTCCCATAGCCTTGGTGAATCACCGCTACAATAAATCAGCATTACAAAATACTGTGGTGACGCATACTGTTTTGTACTGCATTTAATATAGTTTGTTTTAAAAGTATATATACAAACTACAATAGCGGGAAGTGCCATTTTATTGGTTTGATTGTATAAAAAAGTTGCAATAAAAAGTACAAAACCTGGTGATTCTACTGAAGAAATGGAATAGAAGCTGCAATGTGGTACGTCTTATTTTCTGGTCAGGTCTAGAAGCAAAGCAACATAAATTGTCCACAACCTGCGATATTATTGTGGTGGCAGGAGGAGAAAGAGAATGCGACAGTTTTAGCAAAAAGCAAGCATGTATAAAATGGCACTATTTTAATAAGCATAGACTGCGTATCTGACCCATTATAGATAAATCACAAAATGTTTGAAAACCTCATCCTAGTCAATATTCAATTTCTTGAACATTTCACAAACAAATACAATAAGGTAAATTACGATTGATATACTTGGTTCTAGATGGATGTAAATACAAAAGACAATTTTGTCATGATTGTAACTTCCAAGCTATATCTAAAATGGATCAAATTGCAACAATTATAAAAAAATATGCAGAAATAAGTTGCTCACCACAATATTTTACAATACAAACTTATTGTATCTGAAACTTCCACAAGCAAGGCAATGGGAAAACCTGAAGTGTAGAACATAATTTATAACATTTAGTGTGAATTTTCACATGAACAAATACCTTACAAATAGAGGGAACATAGCCTCACATAGTCATTGTTCAAATGCAGTTTTACTGGACAGTTGATGTAAATGTAAACAGTGAACTAAAGATGTAATGTCAAAGGAGTATGTAAAGTAAGGATAATGCAGTGTGCTATTATAAAAATAGTTTTATTGGTCTTTCGACAGGATTGAAAAAGATTATCTTTATAGTAAACCTAAGACCCTAGCTTGAAGATTTGCAGAAAAAGAATGAGAGAACAAAGAAAAAATGTCTATTTCTTTCCGGTGAAAACAGTGGTTGTGCTGAGAGGGACAATCTTCTTGATGATGACCACCTTGGGCTTGTAGCCATAAGACTGCTGGTGACCATATCCGCTATTATGGCCATATCCGCTGTTGCCATAACCGTTGTTTCCATATCCGCTGTTGTGGCCATATCCGCTGTTGCCATAGCCGCTGTTGTGGCCATATCCGCTGTTGCCATAGCCATAGCCGTCATCGTATCCTCCATAGCCACCATAGCCATAGTCGTAGTCGTTGTAGCTGTCGTGGCTGTTGTGTCCGTAGCTGTTGCCAAAGTCAATGAGGTGGCCATCGTTCTGACAGTACTGATCATGGGGATCGTGACAGTCATAGATCTGCAGGGGGCTATGGTAACTATTGCCATAGCCACCACCATAAGCTGCAAAGGGGGTGCAAGCAGAGATTGTAAGCAAAGCACTATAAAGCAGAGTGTTCATGAAACAAAGCAGTAAGCAAAGTAATTTTTACAAAGCAAATCAATATTTCCCCCAAACCAGAAGCACAGTCAATTAACTGTAATTAAAACAAGACTGCATTATGCACATGGCTAAAAAGCAAAATCATCAATTCATGCAAAAATGTTAACTTACCAACTCTTGGGACATGGATTTCTTATATACACTGTCAGTACATGGCAATTGTCTAAATTTCTAATTTTGTAAAGCAATTTCAATTGATGTTTTCGAGCTAATTTGGGACTACTCTGGTTAAACCATTGGTTAAAGTAACATTTTGTGAAGAAAGTAATCTACTTTGCTTTCTACTTGTATCATGTGTTACTACTACTTTATGGTATTGTTGTTGTAGAGAGAGGAACAATCTTTTTAATTACAACAACTTTTGGTCCATGTCGATTCTGTCCAGATGGTCTGCGTCGTTTGGGCGGGTAGCTTGGTTGCTTTGGACGCGGGCTGCCATAACTTCCACTTGATCCCGATCTCTGATCATACCCATTTGACTGAGATTCATATTGCCCAATTGAGGACTGCTGACCATATCCTGATTGCTGTTGTTGTTGGTGGCCATAACCAGTCATTTGCATTTGGCCATAGCCCATTGGTTGTTGCTGTTGCTGGCCGTAACCAGATGATTGCTGTTGTCCATAACCTGATGGCTGCTGTTGTTGTTGACCATAACCCGATGATTGTTGCTGCCCATAGCCAGATGATTGCTGCTGTTGCTGTCCATAGCCAGATGAAGATGATTGTTGCTGTCCATAGCCAGATGAAGATGATTGCTGTTGTCCATAGCCAGACGGCTGCTGCTGTTGTTGGCCGTAACCTGATGTTTGCTGCTGCTGCTGCTGCCCGTAACCTGATGGATGTTCTTGTTGCTGTTGCTGCCCATAGCCTGACATTTGCATTTGGTGCCCATAACCTGATGCCATAGTAGGCTGGGGATGATAACTGGTAGGGGGTGGAGGTGTAGGATATGACATGGTCATCATGACTGGCTGAGGGTAGCTTGATGGCTGCTGTTGCACATGTGGTGAGCCATACTGCTCAAACTGAGGCTGAGGTTGTTGCTGGCTTCCATAAGAACTCATGGCAGGTGGAGGTGGACTATATGAGGGTTGTTGCTGCTGCATCATGTGATAGCCAGACATTGGTGAGGGAGTGGGATAGGATTGAGGTTGAGGACCATACCCTGATGACTGAGGCATTGAGCTCCCATAACCACTGGACTGCTGAGGCGGGCTGTAACTAACCTGAGGTGGTGCATAACCCCCTCCCATGGAAGGCGGAGGGTATCCGGACTTACTAGGCCCGTGATCATTGACATAGTCATAATCGTAATGGGAGAAATACTGGCTGATATCAAATGGTGGTGGTCCTTCATCGCCCAGAAATATAGGAGCATGATAGTCGTATTTGTCGCTGTTGGGGTAGCCCATTCCAAACAGTGGATGTGACGAGTCTTTGTGAGCTTCGAGACAGTTGTGGTCATGTCCACAATCCACAAGGTTAAGGACGCCATCTTGGTTACCACCATATCTTCTTAGTGCTGATCAAAAGGTATACAATAGTTAGGGAAGGTTATAGCAAGAAGTGAGTCATGGGGTCGCCTTGCAGTATTCAATGCACAAATTATCTGCATCAAATAGTATTCTTGCACATGCGCAGAGACTGCCACCGGAAAAGCAAAATGAAAAGCCATTTTGCTTGCACATGTCTGATGTATTGGAGGACATTTCACAAAGCATTTTTTCATTTATATTATTGTGGCGGTCTAAGTTCTTAATTTGGCAGTCCACGCATGTGCAAGCAACAGGCTTCCATAACCCAACATACAAACAAAATAAAACCAAGAAAGAAACAAAATAAAATAAACTCAAGTAACCACTGAGATCTGAATAATAGAAGTGAACTAAAATTTCCAAATAAATAAAAATATAATATTACCTGCAAGTCTCCAAAGATATTTGTTAGAATAATTAGTAAAGCAAAGCAGGTAAAGCAAATGGCGATTAAAAGTTTTCCAAAAATATGTACATGCACAATTATCTTCTGGCAAATTCTGGATTCAGAGGAGAAGTTGCATGAAAAGTCCACAGGTTGTAACGTAGATACCCACGCCATTCTCCCAGTTGTTTTATCAGGAGCTATAAGAGATTGCAGAGTTGGTGGCTTTCTTTCTTCATTCAAGGTGGTCGCTATGTAGTATGCAAATTAGCAGGATGTGATGTCATATTATGATTGCGCTGCATTCACCTGCCGTCCATGAACCTGTTGTGTGAAGCCTTTGGGCATTTCTGTCATATCCTCAGGCAATGAAAATGTCCATTGTAAGCAAATGATTATTCAAGTGCCTTTGTTGAGTCATCATCTTTAAATGTTTCTAAGTACTGGCATTTTCCTGGTAAACGTCCAGCTATTCTTACTTCTAAGGTTGGTGCTTCATATCATGATTTTAGAAGGTGAGCACTTCAACATATTTTGCGAAGTATGTGTAAAATATACACAATAAAGTATGGTTATCTATGTGCATGGGTTGTATAGTAGACCTTCGTAAGTTTGTTCCAATAATTTGATTGCTAGCTTAAGTTGATATATGTAACAATGAAATGTTCACTATAATCTAGAGATACTGTACACCACATTTTTTTTACATCGATCCTAATCTGGCAATGCCTTGGGATAAATTATTTTAATAACATTTTTAAAAGATAGAGTGGCCGCCCTATTTTTATAAAAAAAATCTCATGCAAACAGGGAATGTACAAACAGTTGGTCACTTTACTCATTGGGATGCCTATTTCCCATGCCGATAGAGATAAGTTGACGGATTATCAATGTTCCTCCAATAATGCAATTGTGCACGTTCTTGCCCTGGGGTAAATTCATTAAATCATAAATGGTGTATCCATACTGCCTACGGCTAATTTTCTATGTATCACCAAAGCAATAAAAGAACTGCTCTGGTAAATTGTCTCCTATAATGGAGCCATGAGACTGTAATTTGTTCAAATTATGCAATATTCAATTTAAAGAACCAAAACAATGTTATGACTTTGCAAACGGTGATTCCTATATTGTTTTATGTATAGATAGGAAGTATATTGATATTCTAAATGGTATATCAAACTACAACTGACATGATTCATAGGGCGAAGTTTAGGCACTGACTGATAATTGTATTTGCACAGTTAGGATGATATGGCCTATATATGTATGCATATCTGTTCATTGCATCACCCCCTTTTCATGTTAAGCTACACTTTATGCAATGTTCTTAAATAAAGTTAGAATAATATTCTGTCGAAAAGAGTAGAGTAAAGAAACAATAAGTTCATATGATTAGGCCTATGGATAGCGACTTGCCTTGACCTAGTATATGTCAAAACAAGTTATCAAGTTAGATGTAAAATTATTTTTTATAAGTGTGATGAAATATGTTTTAGTCCACCAGCTTACTCTAACCTATTGTTCGGTACAGTGATTGGTCAAAACTAAAGGACAACGTACTCACAATGAAATAGTGTGGTCCCCTAAAGGGATAAAGATATTACTCAATATGTGTGAGCAACAACAACAAAGCTGTATGCAACCAGTGCTGTGTGCTCTCCAGGGACTTGAGAAAAATTTAGTGTGACAATGATGCCACTGACCTGGTGTATATGTAAAGTCGCTAGAAAACGGCAAAAGCTGTTCATTGCGACTATAGACTAGCACATTTACATTTACTTGATAATCATTATTTATTATCCTGCCCCTAGAAAACTAATAGCTAACTATGATACACAATGTTTCAAAAGTCAGTAGCTGTTGAATCATCCAAATAACACACTTTTTTCCGTGCAGAGGAATACGATTCTGATGTATATGATCAAGAAAGCAGAAACAGTACAAAGCAGTTTAAGCAAAGCAGTCCCATAGCACAAAACAAACATCAAAATATAATTTTAGAAAAGCAATTATTGTGCAAAAGCAGCCAGTTAGTCAGTACTTTACCTTTTTGACGCACGACAATATCAAAGGTACAATTACACGTTTCAATATGACCATACGTTATAATCATGTTTATATAAAGTGTGAGGATTCCCAGCCTGTACAATTACACATTCATTATCTGTTCACAAAAAAGGACCACATACACTAATATCCATGTTTTATCCATAACGTACTCGTATCCTTTGATATTGTCGCAATTTTCACATCATCTCATCCAGCGCGGGCGAGGAGGGCAATTCTCTACTATGACAGTATTGATACATATCAGTATTCATTACATAGTGAATAGTATTGAAAAAGAAGATTAACACTTACATCTCTTGTTCCTCACAAGTGGGCTGGCACAAGCCATGGCTGCAAGAGCCATCACACAAACAAAAACCTTCATATTGTCAAGTAACTTGGATGATCTGACACCGGTGGACGCTGAAAGATCTCTGAGCTCTGCTCTGCCAAGCGTCCTGCTTTTTAATTGCAGTAATTAATACAATGTGTAAATTAGAATCGTAAACGGCCATACCAGTGGATGCCATAGCTTCCGGTGGTATTGGCACGAATTAGAATTGTTCGCTTTACAAAGCCGGGTGGTAGGTAGCAGAGGCGATTCACCGCAAGTTCTTTACCGTAGCAGGCAGACGACTTTACGAGTTTCGGTGTTAGCTTGAGGTTAGGTTTGAGTAACGGTAAAGAAGACGACGTGACTTGAAATTTGCTGTCTGCTTTTTTGATTGGCGTCACGCTGTACATGATTATCTGTGATTTGTTGGCTATCGCTGTTCTTCTGTTAGGAATTACCAATGCACACAGACGCCCCACATCATATTCACTTGTGGTCTCAATAGAGAGGTTGTCATATAATAGAGATGCATATGAAGGCGTATGATAGAGAAGGTGGTGCCTTTATAGAAGTGGTCCAAATGGGAGGTTCTGATGTAATAATTAGTTGAACTACTAGTGGCAGTAGGAGTGTTAAACTTCATCTGTATTTCTGTATAAAAAGAGAGAGAATATTCTATCATTTTGAGCATGTATTGGACCACCTCGTCCATGGAGTGAGTATAGGCCCTATGTGTTCCGCTGGTAGATGCAGATTCTTGGAAAAGGGGAGTGGTCACACTTAAAGTGATTATTTTGCAACTTTTGCAGTCTTATCTGGAACGCACTTTACAACGAATCAGATATCTTCATAGAAACATCACTAAACCTTACATCATCTGATTGCTTCTGCAAGGACATATTACTTTACCATTATAAATCATAAAGTGAACAAACGACACATGTATTTTGCAACTTAATTATTTTGGTGGGAATATGTGTATGGAGCCTTTGTCCCCCCTCCCCCTTATCTGCCTATGCGTTCCATGCTCTGAGGTTCCAGGAGTATATCTTATATGCCCCCACCCTCCTCACCCACCAGACAACAAGCTAAAAAAAACGTAACTCACCACCTGAAGCTATATATGTAAATCACATGCACCCATTTCCCAAATTGTATTAAGGCTCAGTCCCACAACAACTTTTCAGACGATACCCTAATCGGCGTCACATATTGTGAAAAAAGTCCTGTCTCAAAGCCCCCGGCTCAGGCGAGCTGCTATCACGCCAAAGTACAAGCAAAATCCCTGAAGTGAGTTAGTGCTACATGGGTAACGCCTATGAAAACGATCGAACATACCATTAATATAAGCACGCCTAACACTGGCAGATGTAGTCGAAACAGGTGGGTGGGTGCACCCACAGGATTTCTTGGGTTGCAATGGCTCGCTGAGACACCAAAACACAATTATTTTTATTTTATATTTTTGGAGGGGGGTGTGTGTGTGTGTGGAGGAGTTGGGGGTGAGGGTGGATGAAAAAGAGCAGAATGACTTCTTGCACCTGCCGCCACCCCCACCCGAATCTGCCTATGTCTGATCAGCTAGTACCAATGGGTAACAGTGTTATATAGTAGTAAGCTGCTATGGCAAACCTGGCTGAAGATCCATTCTGACAGTCACGAATGTTCTTCCTCGATTTTTCTTTACCATGCTGTAGCAGATCACCCCAGTATAGTGTGTCATTGATTTATCAGTCTAACATAACTATAAGTGAGTGACCCGAACTTTGCTGGGTGCATATCTAAAGGAGATGAAAAAAAGACAATTCTGGCCATAAACATTTCTGTGAAATGACAATGTGTTTGAAAAAAAAAACCTTTCTCCATAATGTTAACTAGATATATCCGTCTAGACAAAATACCATCAAATCAAATTGAATGCGTAGATAAAAGAAGCCAATTATAAACAAATTACGTAATTTCACACAATTATTGTTAATTACGTGCTGTTGTGGTACCAAATACCATCTAGCACACAGGAAATAATTGTGCCATTGTTCTTTACTTGGAAAGATGACAATTCTGCTGCCTCAGAGCTGCTATTCTTGCGCGGAAGACCTCACTTCAAGACAATAGAAGATCAGGATGTCTCACATATAGTTCTTAACAATCACATAGTTGATCATAGTTACTTGCCTAAGGCGCAATGCCATTCACTTTTCCAGTGCATGTGATATGTTAACCGGCGCAAGTGTTTTAGCTCGTGTGGCGCACCTCGCTTTATCCCCGAGGGCCATCCATTATTTTATATTGATTATGAATATGCCAAATTTACTGGTTAAATTGATCAAGGACACTTACTATCTTCTAATTTTGCGTTATAAATTGTACTCACTATTCATTGCACGTGTGAATGTCATGTATCACTGTTTGGTTTGTAAAACAAACTACCGTATCTAAAGTAGAACCTTAAGACCACCTCTGTAATGAGACTACTCGTATAATTGGTCTCCAGCCTTCATAAACAGGCCAACGTGAACCTACATGAAGAGACCACCTTTGAATTGTGACCACTTGAGGCTTGTCATCGGATGGTCTTGCAAGAAAGGCTCTATATCTTCCCATAATCTTTACTGTAATATCTCAAGGTACACAGCCGTATGAGAGTGAGTGTGATGTTTAAACGTGTTATTCTGTTGCAGGTAAAAGTAGCTCATAAACGGCTGTCGCTATGTCGCTTTTAGCGATTATTACATGTAGAGTCTCATATTGAAAAGGCCACCAATGATAAGTATGTGCAGCTAGATCAATGACTGAGCATATAATACCAACGCATTACCGATTCTTGTGTAATATTGATCAGCTGTGCCTTGGACCAATAATGCGCGTAGCAATTCCTTTTGCCTTTCTGTGTAAATATCATGAAATAGATTCTGAAAGTAACGACAAACAGACATGGTCTGAACAATGTGGATTGTGGACTATGGTGCCACATGGATTAAACCCTGTCAATGTTACATCATCCAGATTAATGTTTCACATGTAGTCAATAGAATTGTGTGAACGTTTTACGAGAACGTTGTGACAAAATTTCATAAGCTATCAAATGCCAGTTATACGTCTTTGCTGCATGGTAAAGAAAGGTTTATAGTTAAGTGTAAAAGGTGTTACACAAAATAGTGCATGTTGACTCACAGTAATACTATAATGCAATATTTTTACTAACAAATATGCTTATTTAGAACACTTTTATAATACAATAATTTGTTTCAATATTAAAATCGAGGCACGAAGAATTAACCTACAAGTCGGATGCATGTGGAAACATATTTGAATTGTGAAAACAGACTATAACACAACATGGGGAGTATATCAAAAGAAGTATTTGGCAAAACTGCGAGTGGTGAAACAGTGGACATCTACACTCTTACTAATGCCCATAAAGTAACCATAAAAATCATCACATTTGGAGGATGCGTCCAATCCATATCAGTTCCAGACAGAAATGGATCTTTCTCGGATGTAGTTACAGGATATGACACTGTTCCAGAGTATGAATCAAACCCGCCCTTTTTTGGAGCGATTATCGGTCGGGTCGCGAATCGAATTTGCAAAGGTAAATTTACACTGGATGGCAAAGAATATTCGTTAGCTTGTAACAATAATGGGAACCATCTTCATGGAGGGTTGATGGGATGGGATAAGAAACTTTGGCAGGCAAGGGTTGAAGGAGAAAAGCTAGTTCTATCCTATACTAGTCCTGATGGCGAAGAAGGTTATCCCGGTGAGGTAAAAGCAGTCGTCGCTTATTCGTTGACAGACGATAATGAACTGGTTATTGAACATTCCGCGATAACTGATAAGAACACACTGATCAACATGACCAACCATGCGTATTTCAACCTAGCTGGACATGATGTCGAAAAAGATGTGTATGGCCATCGCTTGCAGATATTCGCTCAAAAGTATACGCCCAAAGATGGGGACATACCGACAGGGGAGCTAGCTCCAGTGGAAGATACCTTGTATGACCTTCGAGAAAAGACATCCCTAGGGGAAAGAATTCCACGAATCAAAGCAGATAATGTCGGCTTCGACATTAATTTTTGTGTTGATGGAACCGGGAAGAGGCTTGCTGCGTGCTTGGAACATGAAACCAGTGGAAGAGTGCTGGAAGTTTTCACCGATGCACCTGGTATTCATGTGTATACCGCTAACTGGCTACCAGATGAAGGCTTACCCGGAAAAGGAGGTGTCAAGTATGGAAAGCATGCCTGCGTAGCATTGGAAACGCAGAATTACCCAGATGCGGTTAATAAGGCGAATTTTCCTGATGCTGTTTTGAAGGCTGGTGAGACATACAGGCATACAAGTTGCTTTAAGTTTTCTACGATGTAGAAGCTTTGTGATTATCTGTGAGGATAGTCGTATTATGAAGTGTCGAAAGAAGTATTTTCTAATGTTTAGGGATCGATGTACATAGACTTTGTCTATTTCTGCATAATATACCATGACATTAAAGTTCCGGAACTTCTGGAAGAGTTGGATCTGTATTCGAATGATTTGATCATGACAGTATACAATCTAAGTGTGAGAACATTTTATTTGTCTATCCTTTCAGTTTTGTTACTATTTTTATTTATATATTAAAACGTGAAAGGGTTTATTGTGATGTTTTTTGTTGTTATTTTTTGTTGATATGCTAGTAATAAAATTGTGATTATGTGTGGTGTAGAAAATTGAATAAAGGTTGTTATGTGGGCTTCAGTAGTCAATTGTCAACTTCAAACTTCCTAAATGTTCACAAGCATGTCAAATTGTCAATAGTTGAAATATTTGCGCAGAAACCAAATTTACTATGGATGATGGCGGCCATATTGATTTTCTGTTTATATTGAGAGACTAATACTTCATTGTATTGCTTATATACACAAACACATTGATGCCATAGAGTCTACATCTTGCCGTAGCAAGGTAACATCTATCAATAGTTTAGTGAAGTTTCTGAAGAACCCCAGAATTGGTGAAGATGTAGAGTCGAGTGAGTTTCTAAGATTCCATGTATACAGAAGCTTGAATTTGGCTGAGCACACATTTTTAAGATCCCGTATGGTGGAACTTTGAATATTAACAGAAAACTTTCCACATTCAAGATGTCTTAACCCTTATTCATCCCACACAGCTGTGTGGTGTTGATACACGGATTTTTATATTTAATATTTGGTCAATGAAACTGAATTGCGTAAAATATCGCTGATGTTTGAGCTGGGAAAAATATTAGACATCAAAATAATACGCCATTGTTATTTCATCGGTGCAACAGTAATTTAATATGAATAGACAGATAATCTACTTTGTCAGACAATTTGTAGGATTGACATGATGATGAAAATATTTTTCTGCCTTTGTTTTAAAACAACACTTGGCGAAAAAAATCGACTTGATTTTACATACACAGTACACTTAATGACTAAAATATTACAGTACAGTTCATCACTGAATAAAAATATTGTATTACATAGGCAGATCCAGGTCATGGGGTCAGCATAAAACTGCATGCCCCCCTTTTTGAATATTAATATTGAAACCGTAGGGTTTTGGCGTGTCCGCAAATCGGTCGGCCCAACGTCCCCCTTTTCCCAAAAACCTGATCTGCCATTGGGCCATATTTTATGTAAAAGTTTAGACTGAGAGAAATCTGCTTTATTATGTCCTGCCACAGTTTTGTACGCAGATAAGAAGTATTTTTTAGAAAAATTACCTCTTCAAATATACACAGTATACAAATTTATCTATTCATCTAAAAAGAACATTGAGTGTTATGCATTAAACAATTCATAACCAAGAAGGTATTTAGTCATTTTCTAGGGAAAAAATGTAAAACTGTTTCTGAATTTGAAGAAAATTTTACTATGCACACATTTCAAAAGAGAATGTAAACAATTAAGATCCCTATGTGGAACTTTGAATATTAACAGAAAACTTTCCACATTCAAGATGTCTTAACCCTTATTCATCCCACACAGCTGTGTGGTGTTGATATCTGGTGATTTTATATTTAGTATAGTATAATCTTCCATAAGCATGCCTAAAACCATTATTGTTTGGCAAAATATTTTCCACGTAATAATGACCATTCTGTCACAGGACTACTAGTAATGTAATAATATGAATACACAGATAGTCTCTTTGTCATGGAATTTTCGTAGGATTGACATGATGATGAAAATGATATGCACTAAATATAAACCTTTGTTTTACAAACAACACTTGGCGGAAAGTTCGACTTTATTATGTACATACACAGTACACTTAATAGTCAATACCACTTTAATACACAGTACAGTTCACGTCACTGAATATGGTATTGTACATAGGCAGATCCAGGTGGGGGGTCGCAGGTGCTTTGTGTCTCCCTTTCCCCACCAAAATACTTCATTTTCGTGTTTTTTTGGCGTGTCCGCCATCGGTCCCCGATTTGAAAAAACCTGGATCTGCCATTGTTGTATATACATTATTGAAAAAATATAGTTGAGAAAATATGAACATATTTGAACATAAGTTTTTGGCACACGGGAGTGAAAATATTACCTGTTCAAATATACACAGCGATACAAATTTATCTATTCATCTTGAAGAAGCATCTTAGAAAAGCCATATTAAACAATTCATAACCAACAGGATTCTCGTTTGAAGAAAAACGTACCAAATGTTTTTTTTACAAAATGAGTGAAAGTTCAAAGATCATGTAAACAATGCAACTATAAAAATATAAACAATGCAATTATAACTGGATGTAAATGTGATACCGCACACGGCCATGGAATGGTTAACAGTTTAATATGCAAATCAAATGTAATGGTCGTCTTTTACAGCAGTTCTCACATCAAAACACAATTAAAGAACTATATTACAACATTACAAGCGGACCGATGAAAGGTTAATAAACACAAAGAAATGGTCATCTTACAACATGTTTGGAATTTTAATGGGCTTTGCTGACCAAAATTATCCTTTATATACACACCACTAACAATATAAATATGAGATGGTGTTATTTAGCACTTTATCTACTAAAGCACTGTGATAGTATATTGACAATCCAGATTGATGTTTTAGACATGTAGGGATGTGTGAGTAGAAGTGTAATAAAGAATACCATGAAAATCGTACATATGAATGCCCAAGACAATGCAGAAACTTCAAGTACGTATAGATCTACCCTTTGTTAGATATGCAAAGTGGGGCTGTGTGCTCCCACGTCTATACCAGCAGACCGAATCTCACAGCTATTAGATATCTATTCTTAATTTTCGATCGGGTAAAGAAATCTAAATTTACGTAGGCCTAAGTCATTTGTTTTAAACTTGTCAAAAGGAGAAGAACAAGAAATTTACCTACTCTTTGGTAGCGTTGAAAAAGGTCACGTGATTCGACCCAAAGCTACAGGACTGGTCATCGTTTGCCCAAAAACTTTTTCAGAGTACCAATTGAAATAGTGAAAAGTTCAATGTGCTGGCCGATCAGTGCAAAAAAAGATGCACGGAAAATATTTTTTTCCTCCTCCAAGGTTATTTCCTGGGTATCTATGTATTACTCATAAACTATAACTGCTGGCAAGATATTTATACATTTTGCTTACTGTACTTGAAAATAATCTCTTATATTTTCATAACAACGGGGATTAACCACTGAGAAATTTGGCACGCACAGTCAAATATATACATAGGCAGATCCAGGGGGGCAGGGCGCGCGCGCTCCCCTTTTCCCACCAAAATACTTCATTTTCGTAGGGGTTTTGATGAAATCCTTAAGTGCGCCCCCCCCCTTTCCAAAACCTGGATCTGCCTGTGATATATACATGTAGTATAATTTGATTAAAGTCACATTAGTCATAGATTTTTATTTCCCTCAAATATCTGAAATTCATTGACTGTGTACACACTACACATTGCATAATGCACATGCACAATGATAACAGATTTCACCTAAAAAAGTTTGTTACACTATCCCAAACTAGTAGGAATTAAAGACAATGAATTATAACCGCCATTTTGAAAAAAAGAAACCCACTTTGATTCACCATCGAAGTGTTATGATATTTTAAAGCCCAAGCCAAAATATGCACTACCCTAACAGGGCAAAACATGAGGCTGAAGATCCTCTCTAGCCGAGCAGGGAAGGTCCGATCTTGCTTCGCAGCTTAAGTAGGTAAGTCATGAAGGGGTATGGAACGTCAGGGGCCGTAGGGTATGTCTTCACCTCTCGTCTGCCCTTGTGCTCAACAATCATGAAGTAGTCTGACATAAGGTACTCGTTGTCATCCATGTCAACCTTGCCTTCCAAGGCGTCAAGGTCAAGCTGAAAGAAGAGGAATACAGTACTTGTGATATAGTACTATTGGCAGTAATACATTTTTGATATAACCAGAGATAGTTTTAATAATGCTCTTTGATATAACCTAACTTATGATTGTGCTATAGTACTTGTATGAATAACATATTCTGGTAACTATGTGTTGGTAGCTTTATCAATAATGTGGTTGCAAAAGAAATATGCTTTCTACAAAGACTGTAAAAAAGAAAAAAAGAAAAAAGAAAGAAAAAGAGCATAGGTCTACTTTAGAAAGGCAAATTTGCAAAGGTATTGCAAAAATGACCAAAGTATAATCACCTGAAGACCATTGTAGGACCAGGAGGCAAACCTAAAGGGGCAGGACCATGAGTTTCCGCGGAACTCGTGTCGGCATGTGAGACGGAAGGTCGCAGGTGCAACATAGAGGACAGAGCCATCCGAGCGGATCACTGCCTGTACATCTGTACTTATTGGGTCCTCAGACTCAGCACTGAATATAAACATCAAAGTCTGTTCATATAACAATATAGTCTTATAGATAACTTAAGTATCACTATTTATCCACTTCAGCACAACTCGACAGGCCGCTTGTATCTTTCCTGTATGTGCTAGATATTAAATAAATTCTTTATGAATAACATGAATGAGTGGCCAGATACTTTTTATTAAGTGTGAAGTGGACTTTAAAGAAAAAATAAGTGTGAAGTGTGAAATTTGCTTGAAAATTAAGTAGGGAAGTATGAAATTTGCAATACAATCCATCTAGTGTTCCTAGTGGAAAATGAGCTCAAACTTAAATGTGATGTGGGAACCGAAACCCCCACCACTTACCCCCTGCCCCCAAACACCATACATTGAGATCCTCACAACTATGGACGCACGCCCCGCGGCGAGACTGACCTGTTGTAGAGCGCGATGTCCGGCTTCCAGATGCTGGTGACCGGCACGTGGATCTCCTCCATGCCGTCGTACAGCTTGGGGTTCCACGTGAGGCCCGCGTCCTTCCAGCCCTGCAAACGCCGCCCCACAGGATTACACTCCGGGGCATCCAGATTTCCGCCAAAACATATGGGAGTGCTGATTGTGGTGGTTGTGGTGGTGGTGATGCCTACTACTTCTTATTTTAAACGGTTTAACTCCACGGACATACTCTCTAATATTGGAAAGGGGGGTGGGGGTGGGTTATAATAGGTGTTATTCCCAACATCCTCTTGTGGCATTTTTGCTAAATCCCCCGTTCAGCATTTGAGCCCTACATGCCACAGACTTATAACACCCACACACATATAGAGATCTTTAAATATGCATAGTTATTATGCATTTTACACATCAGTACAGTTGCCATAATGCACCCAGAGATTTATATGTACATTACACACACACTGCACTGGGCGCAAAGAGTATCACAGCTAAAACATGACATCACTCACCATCTTGACCCAGGTGTGAATCTTGACGTGTCCATTCGTCTCCTCCAAGTTGAGCACCTCTATGATGCCGATACCGAAGCCCACCCGAACCGCCTCACGGGGGGACCTAAGGGTAGGAAGACTGTCATTCAAAAGCAGTTATATCTAATAGTCTTCCCAGCAGTGATCATATTGCAATTGCACATTGAATAGCAAATCAGAATTGTGACTGCTTTTCATCAAAATACAACTAACCCTTAGTCATAAAAAGCACAGTTTCCATCACCGCGTATACTACATTATTTGGGCCATGGGGATAATATGTAGGGAATGTTTATCAGTGGGGGTAGTATATATGTGGAAAATTCAAACAGGGATAGTGTGCATTGTGCAGTCTGGACCGGTTGTTATAGGGGATCAACGAATCACATTCACACAGCACTCTTTTTTTGGTCTTATCTTCCGCATCCCGCTCCCCCTTTGCGCAGCCTTCTTTAAAAAAAAAAAATGCTATCGTGCCCCACCCCCATTCCCAAATCTCAACTGGCAGATCCAGGTTATTGAGAAAAAGGGAGAGGGGCACTTAATGGATCTGATGGGTTTTCTACACACGATCAATAGAGGACATGCCAAAATCTCCATCAAAATGAAATACTTCGGTGGAAAATTAAGAGGAAGTATCCACTGGATCTGGCTACGCTGTCCCACTTGGTGGCACCCCCTCCCACCCGGGCATCAAATGACATTCTTCTCACCTGACAGGTCGTACGTTCTTGTTGTAGGTGGTGAACAGGTCGGCCATCAGGCGTTTGCCGGGATTCTCCTCCTGACGCCCTCCCAGCGCCGGCGGCGGCTACACGGGGAAACAAAGCACGAGTGCATTGTGAATTAAACTTTTTTTGCTGAAATTTAAAGTGTAACCTCAACTACTCATAAGAACAATCGTAAAACTAATAACAGCATTGCACTGAAATAAATAAATATTCTGCCATCAATTATATTATGCCACCATCACCCTTAGACTAACTCACTCCATGGCATTGTAATCTCAACAACGTTAGAGCAAGTTGTTTTGTCCTCAACCTTGTAATCGCCAGATTAGAGGTTTGAATGTGCTGTCATCAAGGAAAGCATGTGATGTGTAACTTCCGCGGATATGTGACAACTTCCTACTCCTGAATGATGCCACTACACTATCACGTGATGCATGGCGTGACAGAAATGTACAAGTTATATTATACGGTTTGTCATATTTGAATTATACGGTTTGTCATATTTGAAATAGTTCACGTTTTAAATTCTGGGCTAGCGTTTGCACATTCGTCTGTAGCCACAGTCTAAGATATGTAGAATTTGGCGATCATATATTCAAATACCTTTACCAGTTTTTTTATTGTACGCTTCATGCATACAATTCCATTTTGGTTTAAAGCTACAATGATGAAACCGCTCGAAAATCAGAGACAAGTAAGGACTTTCTACTCTCCACATGAAATCCTGATGATATGTAACAATTGGCAACCTACAAAAGAGCTATTGCTAGGGCAGAAAATAGTTGGAGTGGGAGGACTGGGTAAGACTCTCAGACTGTACACTAAAGTGTATGCCACAAAAGCTTTGCTGGCTAGAGTTTTAAGTTCATGTAAAATTGTTTTTGTGATGGGAACATTTCTATTGAATGTGACTTGTTGAGCTTAAACTGATCCATTTTGAAATGAAATATATGTACAATACACGTGGTTAAGAAGAGTGGTGAAACGTTGTTGGATATACATTCGTATTGACAACTTTTGTCATATTTGAAGTTAAGAATGAATTTGCTCAATAGGCACACTATTCTGAAATAACCGTACTGCAATCTTGCGACTCCAGGATCATAATAAGTAAACAGCAATGGTTGCACAAATGTAACAATTTAAAAATCCATCTCTACTAGAAAGACGCCAGCAATTAAATGAGTTAAATTAATTAAAAGCAGAAACACATAATCATGCCAATTTCAAGCTACATATATCAAATCAAAACCCTGGGTAAAAAAGGTTAATAGCCAAATCCTCATGAAACACAGTGCATCTCCCAACCCACAAGTTCATTATAGATTATACATCTGTGCATGTGTAAAGTTTGGCAGACCATCGGTCATTCCCACTATCACACAAGTACAGATAAAGATGAATGGACAGAGCTAGGAGGATAAATCTTTTCATTTAGCAAAGTTTGGAATTTGATTAGGAAATGTTTTCAATCTTCGGCTGTGATCATAAAATGATTTATTGGAAGTTGTGTGATGAAAATGAGCAAGTTTTATGGTGACAAACAAAGGATTTGGTTTTACGGATGTGGATTTTGGATAGTTCGCTCATGGATTTCAACTGCATTTAACATACTAGTAATGTAAAACGCATTTCATCAACACACATTTATGATTAATAACTGAGTACTAGTATGCTATTTAGATAGGGTAATAAGATTTTCAATTTCAAACACATAATATTGGTACACCCATATTCAAGTGTCATCGTTAGATAATATTGAAATCCAAGAATTTCAACAAGAAGTTACAGAGGCACTTCTTTGATGAGTATCACATGTTAGTTTCTTTTTTCTTTTTTGTTTATCCAATCAAGGCAGAGCCAAAGTGGTTCTACCCCTTAAAGAAAACCATCACCATCATAATCGTCTCTCCTTAATGGAAAAGACTATCAGATTCTGACATATTAATATGTAGATTGTGATCAAAATGTCGTTTGCATGTCCCAGCTAAAAAGCGATGGGTACGTTTTATATTTATCGCGTACCACAGGACACATTTATTGGTGATGTAGAGTGCAGTATTAAGTTATGACGTCATCAAAACACGCGAACCGACATTTTGATGGTTTCTACGTCACGTGGATGGCTTTTAAAACTAATTAAATGTCGTGATCTTTTCAACGTAGACATCAACATTGACTGCATACTTTTTCGCCATACCCTTTTCTTTTTCCGGAGAACAGCACCATGAAGTACAGCAGAACCTCCCATTAAGACCACCTGTTTAAAGGGACCGCTTCTATTATATTAAAGACTATTTTGCACTGTTCCAAAACAGCCATAAAGAGACAAATCCAAACCTCCATGAACAGTCGACAACTACTCTATTGAGACCATTTAAAGTTGATCCTCGGAGCTGTCATGATAGACCTGTTCTACTGTATTCTTTAAAATCTGAGGTCTCCGTCCATGGACAATTCAAGAACAATTACCGCAGCATTTAAATCACCGCCCTAGTACCAATAAAATCTCAATCTGGACTATTTTAATCCACAAGGAAAACCAGAACAGCCCCACCAGCTGTCATTCCCCTCAATTTTACAACCACTAATTTTGGGACAGGCAAATCGCAGAATCGATAGGTTGCTGCCAAGTTTAGTATCAAAGAAGCACAAGACGATCCAGCAATAGCTTCATTAAAGCGCAATGACAGCAATGTTTCACATTTCTTTAGCATGTTCCTCGCTCCTGTAACGGTTAGATCAATTTTCCTGTGACACTCAATAGGATCATCCATTAGAGATGTCTTTAGCCGAGAGGATGAACTCTGATATTTAACACTGGAGATCGGGTGTTGTTCTGTGATGGTTGCGTGGGCGTATGCAGAAGACCACCTCTCTGTTGAGACCACCTCTATAATAAAAACCATTTCTAGTGGTCCAAAAATTTGTAAAGACACCAGTTCTGTATAGACACCATATAGTGACCATCTCTATAATAAAACCATTTATAGCCGTCCGAAATTGTGTAAAGATTTCCATTCAATTGAGACCACCTCTATAGTAAAACAATTTATAGTTGTATGAAACTTCATAAAAATACCATGGCGAACCACCACCAAGAGACCCCCTCTCTATGGAGAACACTTCAGACTAGCCGCAAAGTGGTCTTATGATAGAGGCTTTACTTTATATATATAGAATTATGGTCAAATTATGTTTAGCTTAATGGTATTTTATAATCTTGTATTAATATTTAGCCGGTGGGTTGGTCAGTGATGCCTACGATTGCAGCCTAATAGTGACTAAAATAAGCCAATTCTTTCATCAACTGGGTGTCTTCTCTACAAGGCCACATGCAATGAGTGCCAACGAGACACATATTTTGGTATTAGGCTTCAGTAGTGGCAACATTTACTACTTAGGTTACCAGCTGGGCGGATGCATGGTGATCTCATAAAACAGTACACAAATATGATAAAATGCAATACAACTGTACAATATGTAGCTAACAAACGTACATGTACAATACAAAACATACAACACAATACAATTTATATAGCGCAAATTCCACTAAATGTTCACGTACGCTTGTAGGCCTCCTTAAACAAATGGTGCTTTAGTTGGGATTTAAAGGATGCAAGAGTTTTGGATTGTCGAAGGGACAGTGGAAGTTTATTCCATAATTTAGGTGCTGCTGTTTTAAATGCTCTATCAACATAAGACTTGGTTCTTGATCTAAATTCTTTAAGCAATCGGTTATTTGATGACGGCAGTAATCTAGGTGGTGAGTATGGTTGAAAGAGTTCAGACAGGTAATTTGGTGACATGTATCACACTAAACCGATAGAGAAATCTAAATGAAGTACAATAGAACCTACCATTAACACCACCTCCATAAAGAGACCATCTCTGTAATAAGAGCATTTCGCATGGTCCCAACCAAGATATTACCGCTAATTTTCATAAAGAGACCACCTCTATAATACGACCATTTTTGGTTGCCCCAAGCATTGATAACCTCGCCGTCGGGGACCTACATAAATGGATCAACTCTCTATTGAGACCATTTGGGGTCACCGCTGTGTGGTCTGCGTACAGAGGTTCTACTGTATTGGAGAAATCTAAATGACGTAGTCTACGTTAATCAAATTGCCATTAAGCCAGCGACAAGAAATCACGTGACCAAAATCGATTATCGCTCCATTTCCGCATCAGGGTGCACGTGTATGATGAAGGTCTAGCCCCGGGAAATCACCGTCGCTGCCTTCATGTTAATGACCATAAGTTAACAGTGCATGCTGGCAGAATATAGCTGATCTCGTATATCTGATTCTGTCCATCCTTGTACGTAAGTTTGTCCATATCTGTACATTTCATTTATCCAAAATTTTCTTCATCTTTCGTAGATGTGGGTCTACGGAAATCTCTTTTTTTCTCGTTAATATATTGTTCATACGTCCAGCATTACAATGACACCCCGTAGGCGACACTGTCTCTTCCAGCTGGCACTAGGATAATGGGATGTCACTCCATTATCTCAGGTTGCAACAAGTTTGAACTTCGCAAGGCAAATTAATAACATTGTTTTTATTTGGCCGAAAAGGGACGTACGATTGACGTGGCTTACACTACATTTCCCCGAGCCTCTGATTGGTGGAAGCCTCCAGAAATATTAGGCCTACACGTAAAGCGGGCAGTTTGTATGGGTGCTATGGCACCTTTGAATAAGAGACCCTTAATTGGGAGCATGAGTAGGTGTCGACAATCCTTTTATGTCGTAACAGTGATAAGTGATGAGGTGCATTTCCACCTTGTGCTATGTGAAAAAATAGTATGCAAATGTTTGGAATGTGGGCAAAAATGAAAAAAAAAAAGAAAACAAAGAAGAAAAAAATGTTTTAGTGGTATATAGCGATTTTCAACCAGGATGCAAACACATGACCATCTGATAATTATGGTGCATGAAAAGTAAAGCTTGTTTTACAGGTGGGTAAAGTATTTGCTACGTCAAGGACACCATCGGTTCACGGGAATCTCGTTTGCACTGCCCATAAACAGTCTTAAAGTAAATACCCGTGGGCCTGGTAGACCATTTTATAGGGAACATTTTCCAAATTTGGAACAGTGCCAACTACTTGATTATTACCAAGGAAAAAACCCTCCCACACAAAGCAGTTAAAAGTTTGCATATCTATTTGCCTCTATATACGCCTCAGTTACGATGACTGAATGAAAATTGTGTTGGTGATTTGATAATCTTCCAGTTAAAAAGTATGACTTGAATGAGGGGCTAAAACTTGGGAATGGAATAAAAAAAACTCAAAATAGAAGAGAATGAGCCAACTACCCCAAATTAAAAGCACAGTATATCCGTGATCCTATCTGATGCAGGCACAATGCAGATTTATATCTAAATAAAGTGACTATGTGATTGTTTTGATTGTTTTAAGAGATTGGCTGTTTGTTTTTAGGTTCTGATCTATGACCACTTGGCTTATTGTGTAGGGCTGTTTGGGGATGAGCATTTTAGTTGATGACGACGATTGGCCAGTGGTGTATAGTGACAACGACAACGACGATGAGAACAACAATGACAATGATATTGTTGTTGCTGTTGCCGTTGTTTGTGTTGTTGCTTCTGTCATTGTTATTAATTGTTGTTGTTGTTATTGATTGTGTCAGTTGGCTGGTTTATTGTTGCTATTGTTCTGCTCCTGTGGTGCTGCTGCTGCTGCTGCTGCTGCTGCTGCTGCTGCTGCTGCTGCTGTTTTTGTTGCTGCTGCTGCTGCTGCTGTCAGCACCAATGATGGAAACAACAGTGATGGCAAAGACGAGGTGGTTTGAGGAATAGTGACGTCCTTGTTAACGACATGTAATTTTACACAAATAATTAACATGACGTCACTGTCTACAACAACACCCGGAAATGACGTAGACAATAATGGCGTGTTGGCGAGCGAGCAGAAATCGTGTACAAGTGTATCTAATTTTGGAGACTTCAGAAAGGATACCGATTATCATATCACGAGAGCCAGAAAATTAACTATCGCTCAGGCCAGCGTTCCGGTTGAATTGCCACATACTTACACCATGATACCCCTGATGGACGTATCTTCCATACGTAATACAAATATCTGAATGGTATGCTATTTTCCCATAGTGTTAACATGATATTTGTCAGCTTTTGATTGGCGCATCTCACAGTAGTATTAGACAAGTCTAAATGGCAGTGAAGCCGGCAAAGCCGCCAGGATGGCCCCTAACACTGAACACCCCGCATCCTGGTATAAACCGGTATAATCCCCACATGAGGTATTGGCAGTAATGCTTCTCCCGGTGACCATGCTCAATGAGTAAATCTAGAATATACCCGACCCAGTCACCTTCTTTCCTCCACTAAAACCCCTGGAGAGCACCGGAGTTGTATAAATATGATCAGTCCACGCTGAAATTGATTCCCAGGGACAGTAAGCCAAGAAAGATGGTAATTTCCTGCATTAATAAGGCCCCGCTGAGCAGTGAAAGGAGTTTTAAAAGGTTGGATGGTGATAACAGAGGGTGGTAAGGGTAAGTGTACGCCTATATAACAACACCTATCATCAAATGGTGGTCAGGCTTTGGGGGTGAAAAGTAAATTAGCATGTTCATCTATTTCGAGCTATTTATTCAATTTCCATCCATTTCATATTACAAAGTGGACCTGTGAGCATAAGAAATGAAGTGAAATACATTCAAACATCTTGCATTTCTCGTCTGGTGAAGAACAATGTCCGCCATGATGGATATTTGCGTTCTTGTCCTTGATTGGACGCCTCCATTAAGGAAGTTTGGGGACGGCCATTTACTGCAATTTTGCGACCGTTCTTTATCCAGGGAAGTATCTATCACCATAACAATGGATATCGCTTCTTTGTTGTTTCTTTACACTCAGTTTTATGCTGATTGAGCCTATCCAAGCATCCCATTTAAACTGGTAACAATGACACAGGGTAAAGGAAAAAAGGGTTGACCATCTACAATTGTAATATTTTGAGGGATAAAATACCATGCACTAAGGGAACGATCATAAATAACGATACTGGGGGGGGGGTGTCGTCCATTTTTGGGGGCTCGAAGAAAAAGTTAACCGACCCCCCACCAACATTTTAAAAAGTTGAGTGACACCCCACCACCCGCTAAAGAAAAAGTGTTCTATATAGTCATTGCATTGCTAAAAGAAAATATTTGAAAAAATATACCGTTTATCACGTTAAACGTGATAAAAAAAGTTCAGCAACCCCCCGAAAAGGAATCAGAAAAGTTGGACGACCCCCCACTTTTTTGGACGACCCTCCCGGTATCATTACTTATGATCGTTCCCTAAAAGTATCAAAATTTCAGAAACGAGCTGTGGGGTATAGGGGGAAATCAGGTGCCATGAAATACGCATGTAATATCTAATCGGGTATGTAGGAGCAGGGAAGGTGAGGGAACGTTGGGGTGGGGACGCCTGGAGTATAAAACATGGTCATACACTATAAATACAAATCAATTATTGGCGAAAACCTATTTTTAATTGGTCGACTATTAACCATAATATGTTTCATATGTAAGAATACCGATAGTATTTGCATACCATTACACTAATACCCCCCCCCCCCTGACATCACATGTTTCATGAAACTTGATTAAACCGTTTTCAAATCTCATATCTATGAAGGACATTTTCCAAAATTAGTTACTTTTAGTCCTGCATATTTTGTAAATGACAAATGGATTAATTCTAACTGTGCAAAAAATAGAAAAACACGAATAAAAAATATTGAAACCCATAAAATGAACCAAAATGAGTCTGTTGCTTCTCTCTTCTGTGTCGGTATTATCTGAAAAGCCAGAGGAAACTCGTGTCCTTGTCAATCAATACCTATAATAGGCTTGTTGCATTTGGGAGACAGGTTTGATATGGAATCCCAAGAGGAAGTGATACCCAGACATAGCACTATGCTGCAAGCTGAGTGTTAGCTTTGAGAACTAGATATGTCCCATACGACTTTCATCATTTTTAACCTTTGATCAAATTTAGTGAGATCATACACCTACCAAAGTGCAGGTATGATTATCAGCATTACAGGCAGTTTTGTAACCCAAGGAGTAGGGTGCTGTCCAAAGGAAAGTGGGGGTCAGATTAAAGTTTTTTGTGCAGCCAAAGAAAATATTATCAATTATACATGTATATTGCTCTAGTAAAAGTATCATTATTTCAAACAGTAGTTTTTTGCATGTACTTTAAAGAGCTGTAGTTAGAATAAATTGCTGTGCGCTTTTCCTTCCGGGTGTGCTTAGCCCTTGAAATGGTGAACATCAGTTTTCCCTCAAAATGTGTGGCACACTCACCCCTTTCCTATTAATCGGGATCAGTCAAAAATAGGAGTAAAACCTTGAAACAAAATGTGTTTTATACACGTAGTTTTGAAAACAGGGCACACACAAAGGTAGCGACAGCATGTAAGAGGAAAACAATGATATGTGGTTAATAATATTCCATGTTATTGACATGGTAGTGTTTAAACAATAAGTAGTACACAAAATTGACAAATTCAACATTAATTTACATTAACAAGAAACTACCACAATGCAACAACACTAAACACAAACATGTAGTCGGGTAGTTGTGCTGGAAAATATAGCTCTATATGACGAAGGCGTGGCTACTATGAATACTATGGTGAGTACTATCGTGATCATGACAGAATATACTACTATACGCAACACAAGCGTGAATACTATGATGATGACTATAGTGGATACTATAGTGACAGTTTCGCACTAGTGCACACAACACAAACGTACACACCTGAACGATTTCAGGTCCGTCATTCATAATCATCGTCCTCAGTAAAGACTTCATTCCCTTGAGATTTTTTACTTTCTTGTATTTTCGCCCCTGTGAGTCTCTGGCGGTGTTGCTTGTAGGAACCTAAAACAATGGGTGGTTTTGATGATTAACCAACTGATGGGTATGTCGACTGATTTGACTGCAATGTCACTGAAATAAAATTATGAGACCGTCCATCATGCGGAGTTTGATTCCCACTTGTTCATGATAAATGTTCGTGAAGCAATGCAGTAAAGAACCAGCAAAGTCCATGTAGAAAGTTTAAACAAAAGATTCATTATGTAAAAAAAAACCCACCTCAAGCCTTACCCCATACCCCTGAATATCTTACGTTTTGCCTTCTGTACTTTTGAAAATTACCTTTGACCACATGGAATCAGTAATTACTTGTTTTTATCCTTTACCATGGACAGCGATGTTAGACCATCAAAAAAGAAAACATTCAGAAGTTTCGAAAAAAAGGTTACCTTGAACAAACTGTACCATACATTTACCCCATCCTTCCAGAAACAGGAAAACATCTTATGTCAAACATTTCACTTAATATTGATTTTACTATAGCCCACTCCCCCAGTCTGTCACTTCAAGGATCCGTTGAGTCATGGCATGAGATGACAATGGACAATGTCACGCAAATGTTCACGGTCAAATGATTTAAACTAAGCGATGACGCAAACATGGGTCTAACGTCTAATGATTGACAGAAAACAGAACTATTGGAACAAATATAGATCTTTTGCTATGTACATTAGATGCTATACATGGATCTATATACATATTAATGTCATATTCTTACAATTACAAAATGCAGGGTAAAATAAGAAGTGCAAACGAACAAATACGCATTTCAATTGACCTTCTCATCTCAGGGATTAATTTCTATAGTGTGAGTTAAATGAAGAATGATGAGCCATGCCCTAATCTGATGTTGTTGTCTAAGGTTTAGTCATAATTTAAGACTTTTCACATCGAAAGTGTGTATACTTTTTATGCAAAACTTTATAGTGTCCACTTGTTTTCTGTATATGATACTATTTGATCCACAGGGACGAGTGCAATAAAGGCAATGAATCCAAAATCATAAGCAATTACTGACGATTACCAACAATTACAGGAAGCCAGTCTCTCCTACACATCAAAGCATCATTAACCAATTCATGTTTACTGAGCGAAAATACAAGGTTTTCTGGACAAAAGACATTGATCTGAAAGGAAGCCATCCTTTTCTTTCTTAAAACCATGCAATTTGTCTAATAATAGAGGAACTATTTGGCTGGCCTTTTATGGGTTTATTTGATGCATAAATACCAAAATATTATTATGGTTATATTTTTTGTGAGAAATGTTCACTATGTATGCAAACATTTGCTTCTTGGTTTAATAGTTTCCAGAAAATACAATATGCAATACTTAGATGTGTAGGGGCTGGTTGTTGAATTGGATTTTTTATTGCATTTAGAGTAAGCAGATTTTAAAAATAACGGTGCAAAAAATACAATGTACTTGTAAAAGAGTCTAGAAAACGGAACCACAGCCACATTAATTACTAGCCAGAATATAACTATGGCAGTGACCACTAGATAAGCCCCATATATATACATATTTGTAGATCGACATGTAATCCATGCTTCCATGATCTTTAATACAAATCTAAACATCTGAAAATCCTACTCTATAAACAGACACATGGCGAAAACACACTCATTTAGAAATAATTGACTTTTGATAGAATGTTTTTCATTTCACCCTTATCAAATCTCTCCGTGCTATCTCTGAAGCAATGATTAAAATGATTAATGATCATTAATATTACTTTCCCAGTACTTTTTGACAAAAATGATTTTATTTTCAGACTCTTTGCTTTCATGTGCAGGAATAAACAAATGCCACTGGACTATTTTGACAATATAAAATTTTGATTTGACTTTTTTCTATTCCACCAGACTTTCACATAATATCAAATATATTTAAGAACTTAGTTATAGACTATCACAACAGGAGACTTAGAATTTTGTCACTGGCCTAACAGATGAGGATGTCACTGACAGTACATGCTCCAAGTGTGATAGTGTGCAAATCAGATAAGTTAATGACCATCATGGGAGTTAATTGCATTAGAGGAAACATGTTCGCTCATGACAACAGACGTCTATCCGTATGTGTGGGAACGACTGATATGGAATTGGATTTAACTTATAGTGCACGAGAAATGGGATTGATGGGTTCAGTAGATATATAATTTCCTTGGAGGTAAATGCAATTATTTGTGATGCTGTGAAAAGTCAATTGTCAACAATTTCACGCAACTGATAACCTTTAGGAGTTATAGTTTAAATAAAAGATAATAATCACAGCTCATTGAGATGTTATATTAACAGGAATAATACATTGTCTGTAAACGTTGCTACACTGTCCCATGTACTTGCTAAACTTTTTTCCGTGAGACATATGTTGAAATACATTCGATTACTCACAAAACGTACACACATTTCTGATGATGTGGTGTACTGAGAATATATAGTGTTTGAGAGCTCTATGTACTACTTTACAATACTCATGATACTGATACAAAAAAAATGCCCACTGCATGAGGCTCCCAACGTAGCAGTTACGTTTGTGATAAGTGCAAGGGTTAATTAGTGCGTTTTACAACATGTGCATGTTATTATTTCTTTATATTGAAATACAATACACACCTGAAAAAATTCAGGTCTGTCATCGGAAATCATGGTTCGCAGTAAAGATCTGGCTTCTTTGAGATTTTTTAGTTTCTCGTTTTTTCGCCCTCTTGAGTTTCTAGCCGCGTAGCTTGCTGGAATCTAAAACAATGGGCGATGGCACGATTAATTTAGCCTAGATCTATGCGTCTAACCATCTTAATGAAAAGTGCCAATATTTGTGTGAAGTGAAACATTATACACAGCACTACTTTATGGAATCCCAAGTATTTCTGAGATTATTTTAGATTGTTTCTTGCATATTTTTTCCATTCAATATATGTCCTCACAACTGCTTTATTTTATTACAAAGCAGTCCGAATACAAAAGGACTTTTCTTGAACTAGCAACTAAGCCTTGAAACTTTGCAGAGTAAGGCAATTTTATTGTTGGTCGACGGGAATCTCTTATACACTGAAACTGTAATTAATAGTGCAATTATTTTCTGTATTTATTTGTGATTTGAATAATAAGCCCAAAATGATAGAGGATGCTGTTATCTTAACCCTTTTAAAAGTTCACCTAGGTTCATCAAATGTTTCAACAATGCAAGTGGAAGCATTTATTCCAATAATAATGTGTTCACACAAACACGTGCATTTATCATAGAAAACTGCATAATTTAGACAAATGGATATATATTATAGGACCAGCTGCGAAGCACCACCTTCATGAAACCATTGGTGGCTATTAGTACAAAAACCTGCTATCAATGCCTGAACATGATAATACTATTTATGTTGCCTCTCACATTGGAGGGTAAAAGAGTGGAAAAGTGATTTACAGTCACAACGAAGGCCCTAAATAGTCCATCAAATCGTGAGGTGGATGTTACTCGAGCATATGATATATTAAATCCACCCCATTAGAGAGAAACCACCATTGTGTATAAATTCTTTTTACTGCAATTGTGTCCCATCTTGCTTCAATAGCTTTTCATGTGTCTAGCTCTTTCATCAAATGAATTGATAAACGTGATAAGCGAAAGGTAGTAACAAGTGACATAACAATGCTATCACTGTCCCAATACTTAAAAGTTAAGAAATGTTTTATGGTGATATCCAATATACCACAATCGAAATAATTTCAGCACCAGAAGGACGTAATGCGTAAGCAACTTCGTCCCCGTTCAAATGTTCATGTGCTTGGCAGATTCTCTGATAGTTATGGAGTCTAGAATCAATCTGTTGAAAGGGGCAACTCCTCGAAAACCACCTTCGAACCATCCCGGTCTTGAACAGACGGCACAGTCCCGTTAAGAGATATCCACATGAAATATTCAACTATCCTCACTGATGCCAGTGTTAATCAAAGCAATGCTATTTTCTACTGAATGGTGTCGGTAAACTGCTATCATTCAATCCAAATGTGTTTTAGTTAGCAGTCAATTTCAAAATAGTATGCGTTTTTTTAGAAGCAGAAATGGCCCATTCTGCAGCGAGAATCTAAGTAAAAGAACATGAACAATATAATACAAATATTAAAAGCTTATCCAAATCAACATTTTATGTGAGGACAAACTTAAGAAAATTACAATGAACTGTAAATATTTTTTTGAAAGTTTATTTTGGCGGTATATTATTTAGTCACTGTACAACTTTTCACCCCGGGCATCTGCATTAGCTTCACAAACCGCACAGGGTTGATATTATGAGGTATTTTAGACATAAATATGCCTCGTTGGAAGCCATGATAAAGTGCACTAGGGTGAAGAGTCAACAGGAATGTTGAAGGGAGGAAAAATAGGTTTAGCAGCGGAGAAGACTCCTGTACTAACAAATAATCATGTGTCAAAGAAGCACCATTGTTTATATGTACAGAGAAATAGGAAAATATTTACATATATGCAGTTAGAAATTGAGATAACTACTAATGTTTACATTGTTTATTGCTTTTATAATGTGTTCCCATGGACTGGAATAATCGAAAATGTTCAGAAATAAAATCAAATTTTTAGAATGCTGGTTCTCATACAGTGCAATATGATATTGTAAGAGTTATTTTGCAATGGTGGAATGCCGTACATGAATATTTATTTTTCGCAAAGTATAATGTGGGTGTGTTATTAATTACTATTTATAATTTATCAACATCAAGAGTATCGACCTATGTAGTGTTAAATGTCTATGTACATTGTACATTTAAAATCTAACATATCCAGGGTAATATTTACACATTCAGCTGTTTATTTATATTGTTTGGCAATCATTGATTCTTAAGTTAAGGTACTATGCATGAAACTGTCACTTGAAACAAAAAGTGTTTTTGAAATAACACTAATTCTTCCAATGCGTTTTGATATTTTAGATTCTTCATTTTCCACAGCTGCTCTTTCATATTCAGCTTGAAAAGCCAGAAATGGACCAGGTAGAAGATTTCGACGGGATATATTATTCTGCTCACAAAGAATGCATTGACATCGAACGAATGTTGGAAAACATGCGGAAGATGCAGCAAAAGAAAGCATACACTGATCTCATCATCGAAGTGGGTAAAGAGAGAATTGCATGCCACAAGCTAGTGCTATTCACCGCCTGCCCTGCTTTGGAAGCTTCCATGGCTGAGAAAAAATCACTAGGTAGATTGGTATTGGAAGGCTTGGATCCTAATGTAGTGATGGATGTTGTTGATGTCTTGTATGGCCATCAGGTGGACTTTCAAGTCGAAGTACTTTATGACGTGCTGGAAGCGTGCAAGATGCTTCATGTAGACACTTTAGAGAAAGAAATAAATTCTTTTTTGTCAACTACGGACGTTCTAGAATACACGCTAGGAATGTGGCAAAAATCAAGAAAAAGTGGGTGTGATAAATTGCGCAAGGATGCGATCCGAATGATGTCTGCAAGAATGGGAATTCTCTGTACTACCGATAAATTCCTCCAGCTAAGTATAGAAGAACTGTTAAGTATTTTGATAAATGAGGACTTGGAAGTAGACTGCGCAGATGATCTCCTCCTGGCATGCGTGGCATGGGTGCATTATAACCTGCCGAGTAGAAAACAACATGTGCTAAGGATTATTAACAACATGTACCTTGACAAATGCAACATCGATATCCTAAACGCTTTTAGAAATCTCCATCCTGACGTTATGAGACTGAATGAAGCAGAGACCATAGGTGTCCTATCTGAATTATCACAGAGTTTAGTTTTACTAGGGGGTATCAAAGAGCAATATGAACCTAGCAACGTGTGCATGGTCAGCAGACAACTTCTTGCACCTTTCGTAATGGAACCCTTATTGACCATTCCGGATGATGTGCAGTCCCATTGGTCTCCAATTGTGTGTGTTCCAGATGGTTTTATCGTACTTTTAGGTGGCCCTAAAATGCTCAGTACCACGAAGTACAACGCTGTCAGCAAAACTTGGCATCCATTACCCAACTCGCCGCTAGACCAGAATCTGGCTTCAGCTGTGGCTTGCAATAACAGTGTGTATTTGCTGGGAGGAAGAGGACCACGCGACACTGTGTACCGCCTGGATCTCTCCTCACTTGAATGGAGTGAAGAGCTGAACATGCTGGATAAGCAAGTATGGCCGATTGCTGCTGCTTGGGGCAATACTATCTATGTGATGTTCAATGATTATAAGAAGAGCGAGAAAGCACCTATGCTACAGGAATACGACACCCTTAGAAAGGCACCATGCTGGCGATATAGATCAAGCCTTCCCGAAGACGCTCCAGGGACCTGCGGAGCAAGTTTGGTAACCACGGATGATGAAGACTTCCTCTATCTGGTGGGGGGTTGGTACCGCATTGCGGCCCGATACCGCATATCCTCAGATGCTTGGAGTTTGATTCAGGCTCCTCCTATCCAGAACAATCCGATGGGGTCCAGTGCTCGTGCGATATATTTTGAGGGAAAGATTTATTTGATTGGAGATACTCACACACATCCTTACATGTCAGTGCTGGATTTGCAAACTGAGGAATGGTCTGATAAAGTATGTCTGCCAGTGGATAGATGCTCCTGTTTTACAGCCTCAATTGTGCCCTGGGTGTGAGTTGTAGGTAGATGAAACAGTGCAACAAATGGACGTGTTCTATGAACTTTATTTTAATAACAGTTGTTTGTGAAATTAATGCTTACACCCAATATTTCTATTGTAGTGCATTGATCACTGAATCTAGGATTGATGTATGCACTTTGGACATAAAGAATATTTATTCGTAAAACATACACTGAATTTCCTGTACATGTACGTAGGCACTGTGACGACTACTATTAAATCAAAAGAAATAAATATGCTGATTTGTGTATTAAAGATTCAGCGAAATCTAAATTCGGCAAATTGTAAACAAGAATTAGCTTGATATATTTTGTAAAAGATGAGAAAGTTTGTTTTATCCAAAAAATGTAAATTTCCTTTTCATGATTTAATTGCGGACTTTTTTGTAGTCTGTCTGCTTTCGACTGCATGTTTTATCTGTCCTGGATTAATTTAAAGGTTTTCAAAGAGAACTTTGAAACAACCGTACCTCTACTAGTACTTGGTAATAAAACAACCATCCAACCAAACAATGCCACAGTATACAAATTCATTCACAGTGTCAGGTCCGGGTTCTTGTAAAAGGAAGGTCAGCACAACCAGAAAAATTCATGTGTTTCTTACGCGGGAAATCTTGTGGTGATACGAATACTCGCAGATCCAGGATTTCGAAGGCGGTGCTTTCCCCCTCAAACACATAAAAATCAGTTTTTGTGTCAGAAAAAGCGAGGGTGGCATACGATCGTTGCAATCCCTGGATTCACCAACACAATAACTGTGATGAAAGTTGATTTTATATAGGATAGAAGGGATTGTCCATCCCTGGGCTCCTGAATCTGACAATGATTTACTCATTTAGGCAATTTACTACAGGATCAACCGGTCTGCTATTGTTTACATGACCAAGATTTCAAGTGAGATCGCTGTGAATATTTAGCAATAAGAGCAACTAGAGCAATTAGAAATACTGATATAGCAATTAAAAATCCTATAAAATCGCACTAATGGACGTAAGATGTCACAGCCAGCACGTTAAAAGGGCAATCTGTTATAATGTTGCACAACATGCTAAACATACGGATGCTGTTTGAATAAGCCGCTAATTGTTGGCGGAAGTTCTAATGAAGCTTGAAAGTGGGTGTTATGTTTCTTAGGAGCAATATTGATGGCGCGCATGACATTTTGCATTTATGCATAAACTGCACTTAATAGGATCTGTCGATCAGTTTTTGCTGTACAGAATGTTTGTATAATATTCATGATAAAACTAACATTTTCATCTTTTATAGGATATTAAACTAATTATTGTTTAAATTTCCAGGATTTAAAAATCCTTGGATTTTGGTTAATAATAACAACATGCTTATTAGTATGTCATAATAGATACTTTGAAAAGGATTTAGAAAGTGCTTATTCTTTGATTATGATTTGAATTTGAATGCATGGTTTGAAAATGGCAAAAATCATTTGAATTCTTACGTACATAAGTTTTATGGCAAATTCTAATAAATGCACGAATAAAACCATTTATAATTGTAAACAACTTAATGCACATATACATGTATATAGAGAACATGGTCCCTTCCTCGTATAGCTAGAACGTATTGGACAATTCTGCTGTGACATCAGGCTATTCTGCAAACGAGTGCAACAGCTATATGGGGACGGAACCACATGCTTTATCTATCAACCAATTTCCAAAAAATAATGTATTTCTATTCTAAACAAATTAAGACGAAAAGAAATTGAGACAGGAATTTTTTGCTAACTATGAAATTTGTTATTGGATAATGTTTATGATTATTGACATTTTTCTTTCATGCATTCGGTACGCAGGACAAAGTGGTAACATTTGCACTAACTGCTCCCTAACAAACTTTTGCATTAATCTGCATATTTTAAAACCACGTTATATCATTAGATAAGATCATATCTATACAACAAGGTGTAATTCGTAAGAATTTAAGAAATAATAAGAAAGTCAAATTTTAGTAAAAGCCCGAAATAACCTTTCCTGTACATGTAACATAATCGCCACCCACGCATATTACAGAGAGCACAAATAATACATTTTTTACAAATGAGATTTTTATGCACGATAGATCAAATGCTAATGCAATTATGGTCTTTTCATCTCACTTCAAATGATGCATAGCGCAAAAATAGACAACACCAACAACTCAATAGGGACTCTTTGTATATTTGTCGCCAATCCTAATAGGGCCATACAGTATCCATACGTGTACATGTCCTGGTTATCTGAATTATAAAAAGATTAACTTGCTATAAGCTCACCCCCAGGAAATTTCCACATTAGCTGTTGTACAACATAACAAAAATAATTAATTTCGTGATAACTTAACCTCACACTCACAAATGTATTGCAGTGGGTGTTTAGGATACTATTGAACGGTGAAATTTCATCGATGCAATAGAGAGGGAATCCGACAGCTACGTCGTGAGCCTCACGATTAAAAAAAGTATCACAGTAGATTTTAAGATAGTATTGTATAGTACAAACGTTTGGCACGTAAACGCAAAAAGGCACCGGTTGAGCTGTCTAATATACATGAAGGCATCTGTATTCTTTTGTACATCTTCATTTGGCATAAATCAGCGTAACTTTGAAGCAGGATTGTCCTTTGTGGCGAGAGATAATGTCCTTGTTCCATAGCAAACAGTGTAATCCGAAAATTGAGCATTCATCTTGTTTCATCATCTCTCAAGGGGCCGTGTTATGGGTTAAAGCCGTGTGAGTAACTCCGGGAGTTACCCGGACCACTGATTTATACAGACAGCAGACAAAGTGTGAATGTTCTACCCCAACCCGCATAAGTGGATTGGATGGCACACAATTATGAATAGAATCTCTGTTTTTCCCCTGAGTAATCAGGGTTTGTAACCCATTGTCAGCCATTATCCAATAGTTTACTAGTATTTTTGAAAACACATATCCGTAGGTTCATCACAGTTACACAGAATAAATCTTATTTTGTTGACAGTTTCGACAACTGCTGTTATCATTCTCAAAACATCTTTCTGCCCATGTCACGGTTACTCAGAACGACGTCCAATGCCAAAAAATCGCGTCGTGCACATGGTAGAGATGGTAGGCACCCTCGTCTCTGTTCATGACCTGCTTCTGTGCTCGTATCGTTGTTGCTTCTTTGATGGTTCTTGTTCTCCACTCACTCTCTCACTGTCCAATATACTCACTTCTAACAGTCTAGTTTGTGTTTGTTCTGATTCACATGATCTGTGAACGCAATCTGGGTGTCCCACCGGTATTATGGGAAGATGAAATCGTGGACCCGCCCCATGGTATACCTATTTATAGGCAGTGCATAGTGTGTGGCATACAATCCCGTTATAGAGGGCTACCCTCATCAAATGCTATGCAGAGAATGCGACTTAAATTGACTTCAAAGATAAAATCTGTTTATTAAGTCAACCCAGATTCAGTATAATGAACCCTTTGTGTCTTGGAAAATTTATAAATACCCAGTGTGCAGATAGTATGGTTCATTTCCCATCAAGAAAATAGCCTCTTCCTCATGGGAAAATTCTCTGCAAAAAACAGTAAAACTTCTGTAGTCTGTTCACCTTTATTTGGTTCATTCCATTACCTCCATAAGAAGAGCACCCTACACCACCATGTATATATTAGTCAATGTTGACTTTTAGTGTATAGGAAAGTCTCTCCATTTAAGAAATATACGTAGAATTACAAGTATGGAATTTTTAACAGATAATACTGTACTGTGATAGACAAGCTCACGTGTAAAATTCATCGTTTAGGCCCAGCTATTGTATTTGATGGGTGGGTCAATAGGAGTTGAAATGTCTGTTTAGAGGATTACATCCCAAGTAAAAATTTCTTAAGACACATCAAACGTTCACATGGATTTGTGGAAGTATTACCAGTTGATTTGAAAGTGCAAGAATGACATGTGAAACCCACACGCACTTATCATCTGCACATCAGCACCTTTCTTAAAAATCTGCCATTTAAAACATTAAACTTTAAGACCTGCAAGTGATGACCATAATCAAAAGGTAATAAATTTGTTATATCAAGTACTAAAGTTCCACTCTTAATACTCTTCCCCCCCCCCCCCAAAAAAAAGACAATCCTTAAGATTATCCAAATTTCTTCAATGTAATGATAACTCATTTTGTTCATGGGGATTATGATGGATACTTGAAGGGTTATAACTAAAATCATACCAGTAAATAATAATAGCTGGAAACACCTGGAAATGAGTCATATTACATCCGCAGTGTTGTGACGTCAGCATCGACGAAACATGGCGGATGTCACGTGACATGAAATCAACCTTAACAAAGTGACAGGCGTTAATTTCCACGTGTATAGATTAATTTGCATGCAGTTAGAAGCTATATCACTATTGTAAAGCGTATGCTGTGTCCCTACTTTTTTCTAAAGATATATTGAAAACAATAAACGATCAGTTTGTTATTGATATGTAAATGTGTGTGTGTTTCAAATAGCATGACTGTAATATGGGTTTAAATTGGTTAAAAGGGTTGAAATTGGCAGATCCTCCCTTATTTCAGCATGCAAAGAAGTGCAACTAGGACGTTGCTCATCAACATTCTTCAGCAAAGTCACTGGGTGTTGAGTGGTGGAGGTTGTGTTGCAATCGCGTAAAGGCTCGCTTATAAGATTGCCTAGATGCCAGAAACCACATGAAAATAACATTTTGTGAGTGAAAAAGAGTGAAGGTGAAGTGTGCGCCTGCTTCCCCGAATCTGGTTATGATATTTAGTTAACAAAATAGAAATTGACACACAAATCCCACAAATTAACTCGAAAGTCCCGCAGCTGATATGATCAAACACGTGTTCTAAATAGGGTCAATGTCGTTCTGCTAACCGGAAGTGTTTTCTTCCTCCCAGCGACCCATGTTCGGCACGTCATCATTTATGCATGGCATTAGTGTGCATTTGGGGACACGGGATTTAGTGCAGTATGTACGACTTTCAGCTCACGTCACCGTGTTTATCATGAGACTGGTACAGTTTGGGGGCGAATCTGACAATGTTATTTTCATTTTATCCTACATATAAAGTATAGCCTGTATTGAGACCATTATTAAGGCGGTGGGGTGGGGGTTGGGGGCTATTCCACAGTCGGGTTGGGTATAAGTGCACCCCCGATTTTGAGATGACAAAATATCGAAGACTCCCTAGTTTGTGGCAGCTAAACTCCAAAGACTCTCTAATTTCACTAAATCTCTAAGCAAAGGTTGACTGAAGCAAAAACCATCTTTAACACATTTACAAAAATAAGACACCGCATTTAATTTTGAACTCACCGTGGAGCATACACCAACACGCGTGTAGTGTCACTGCGACGTATTTCTACTGGCTTCCGTTCGTGCAGTGTTAGACACATCTGATAAATTAGGCCTCTTCGGTGGCAAAACTATGTAATATTCATAGTATTGGTTTGCCTATTTTATTTCAATACATATGTGTGGCGCAAATTTTAATACGTGTGACACAACAGTGAGCCTATATATATTATATTGAGACAAAAAAGAAATTCAAATGCAGGTTGGACGAAGGGGACGCGCCCCCCTTTTTTCTTGCCAAAATATTGTATTTTCATGTGTTTTTTTGCATATCCGCCATCAATCATATGTACAAAACTCATGAAATCCCTTAATTGTGAGGTCCAGCACCCACCCCTTTCCCCCAAAACCTGGGTCTGTCAGTGTAATTTTTGTCGCAAACAGCTATAACTGAATTGTGCCCTCAGTTGTTTTAGTTCATATCTAGAGATTTGCCCTCATCTTTAGGGTAAATAGACTAGGAAAGAAAGACATTTATTGGCCAATTTGTTGACACTCATGGGAGCGTATAAACAATGAAATGCTATCAAAGTCTTAGGCGTGCTGGATTGCCAGTTTTCCGGGATTTGAGAGGTCAATTGGCAACGTTTCTAATGGATTATAGTGGCCTCTAAATTGGCATTTGTGGTTGCACCTACACACTCTACTTTTACAATGACTATGCAACCGTTAGTGCCGCACTCCGTACAGAATAAGAGCTAGTGAAAATATGTGAGGAAGGGGACGTCTCGGATGGCTGTGTAGGCAGATGATAATTATGGAGGAGGGCATATTGATGGAAAACTGAGGATTTGATCTGTCATTGTTTCATTGGTAAATCTAATTACTAAGTACAGTAGAACCTACATGTTAAGACCGTCTTAAGGACTGCGTTAAATGGTCTTAAGAGAGGTAGTCTCATTATGGAGGTTCATGTTGGCCCTTTTATGAGGGTTTGGGACCACGAGAAATGGTCATTTTGTAGAGGTGGTCTCTCCAAAGAGGTGATCTTAATTGGAGGTTTCAGTGTAGTTGGCCCTTTCTCGTCTTATACTATATGGATGAATACATTATAATGTCACTCTATTTAAATCCAAAAGTGTGCCCCCACCCCACAACCACACACCTGTTTACACAAAACCGCCACGGAACATTCCCACATTATATGTGTTACATAGTGGCAGATCCAGAATTTCTCATACTATGGACCCACGTTTCAAACCATGGAAGACCCCAAAAGGTCCAGGACCTTGTCAAAATGAAAAACAAAAGCAAAATCTTGCTGGAAAAAGGGTCTGTGTCTGTCACGGCTACTGGAGAATTTGACCAAAGACCACTGAAATCAGTGCTGTACATGTGACGCATTGGCAAAAAGAAGATGGATCGATTGGCCTACTTCCAAGATGTTTTGGAAACAAGTCAATGGACAATCTGTTGATAAATGAGTCTGGAGACTTTCTATGGACGATACAAATGGCTCATCAATGGAACGGAATGGGCAGGGATGTTCATCTGGAGACATAATACCCAAAAGGCTATATTTTGTAATGTGGAATTGCTAATGTCTTGGGTTTAAAGTCCCCGACTGAATATGTTGAGGGGCCGGTCATAGCTGTTCCCTGTTTTTGCCACAATAACTTGAGATGCAAATATTTTTGTTCACATTTTGAGAGAGACAAATGTTTTTGTCAAACGTTTAGCAGAAAAAATCTGTTTGCTTTACTAAGAATTGTTTTATAAAAAACTTGAAAAAAGTGTTCAGCATCCGTCCTGCAATTGTCAGTGACAAACATTTTTAAACAAGATCACTCCACTCGCCCCACTTCCATTATACCAGGTGGTCTTACCTAAATCACTTTAAAAGTATAATAATTCTTTGATAGTCCCATAGTTCACTTGAAAATATGATAAGTCCACTGTGGCACCTACTCAATGATGATGCATACAAAGTTTCAGATTCAATTACATAATTTCACACTGTCTTAACGGCATCTATGTTTTTAGTAATATGACTGAATCATGTCACATTGCTTCCTGTAAAGCGTGACGTCACATCCGTCACACGTGACTTGTATTGATGACCTTATGCCATTTATGCGTCCGGAAAAGTCACTGGATGATGTGATGCGATGTCCATAGAATGTTCCATGTGGCCCTGTTTTTTTTTTCGCCAGCTATGATCCATCACTAGAGGGCATATTCATCAGACCCGTGATTCTGACCCAGTATAGATATACATGGGATGCATATTAGATTTAATAAAATGCACATTGAAGCTACATGTAGCGGTTGTTAAGCATGTGTCAAACAATCCCGAATATCTAACTCAAAGTATATCAGTGGTGGTATTGTAGGTTAATTGGCACATTGGCTCACCACGGACGTATTTTTCAAGAGAGAGAGAGAGCGATATTTTGTCAAAAGAGAGAACCATCTTTTTGACCATGTATTTCTCATCTCCCACATCACAGCAAACTTTCGGGAATGGACATTCGTGACTGTCAGACTGGGGATATAAAGCAGCCATAGGCACGTCTATAGGGCATAGAGGTGTATCGCGTCCCATCTTTTCACCCAAATGATTTCACTTTCACGCCACTTTTGGCCTCTTCACAAGCACTTAGCGGTCAAAACCTCGGAAATCCCGTGAGTGCGCCCATCCAAAAACCTGTATCTGCCAGTGACAAAAACTACAATAGCGTTACCCCGCTGATTCGGCTTCGCGTTCGATCGTCATCATCGTCAATGTTTGACCCTAGCATTAAGATACAGCCAAAAAAGGCGAGCCATTTGACAACGTCCAATAGTAGTTGATCGATTGTAAAATTAATCAAGCAACTCCCAGAAGCGCTATAACAGGATCGCACTAAGTACTGACCTTGCTTCTATGATCAGCTTGGTCTGTCTGCTTAAGAGAAAAGGGGTTGATTTGCATTGTCAGTGGCCAGCAGGATGGTGACTAGACGTATACAAAATGGTGTACTGACATGGTCCAATTAGGAACTTGAGGATGGGGTGTCGTGTTTGGGGAGTTCAGAATTCCATGGTTGCGAAACTAGTTTTCGATAATTTCACACCATCATGTTATGAGTATAGAGCATTCAATTTGCATTGTCATTGGCCCACTGGTTGTGAGTAGTACTGTGCACCATGGTGTGCTGACATGATCCAATTTGCAACCTGGAAGGTGGGGGCGGGCTTTGGAGGTTCAGAATTCTACGATTGTCCAAATAGTTGTGGATTCTTTTGCTCCATCACTGTATATTATTTCGTACTAATGTATTTACAGTATGTATCAGGTATGCAAACCGTCGGTAGTTTTGAAAGTCTGAATTCCGGTCGTTCTGGCACATCAAGTAATAAGTGATTGTAGTATTTCCATGACTAATAACCTATATCTAACTTTGCTTCTCATAGTTCTATGTGTTAAACTTTCAGTACTTCATCTCATGCATGAGATATTTGAAGAAAAAAATAGCACATGTATTCGTAACTGTGTTCTGAAATCAAAACATCATCACATGGGGACGCCATGTGTGCATGGTCAAAAGAATGTGACTTTAATAGCAAAGCAATACATGAGAAAGCGTAGGAGGTGTACAATATTGGAAATAGCAATACAAAATGTGCACAACCCCACAGATTAGCATAAATAAATCCGTTATCACATCTTAAATCTTAGTCGTAACAGCTTTGCACTACACCCTTCATTCACGGCGCAATCCATCATAGCATCCTGCAAATCGCACGTCCGCAGAATTGACCCAAACAATGAAAGCCTTGCACTGGATGCAAAGCAATTACACGAATTAGCCTAATGAAGTCAAGGGCACGCCCTCTACTAACAGCAAGGCAGGGGTCATAACTTGGAAGCGGTCACTATCTAGGATGTGTAGTCATTAGGGAAGATGCGCAGTGAAACCTCTCTATTAAGACCACCATTGGGGACTGACATCAAGACGTCTTTAATGAAAAGATGGTCTCTACAGAGATTCACGATGCGGTCCTCATGAAGGTTTTACAACTGTGAGAAGTTGGCCTTATTATAGCGGCTGTCTCTTTAACTTATAGAGGTGGTCTTCATTGAGGGTATACTGATTAGCAGCAGTGTTTAAGACAAATCTCTAATGCGCAGCCGTTCGTGCGCAGATATGCGTCGTTTAGAGGATTTGGTGACTTGCTTGCGCACAACACTTCCTTACGTACTTCCTTACTTACTTCCTTTCTTACATACTTACTTACTAACTCACATCTACATAATAAATATGTGCGTGTCTTTCTCTTTTGATCACTCTATGTTGCACAGTGATGCGCGTGTATTAACCTCAACGCTATGCGCCTGTGATCCATGTTTCCAGATTGCAAGGACGACGCTATTGATCCAGAGTATGATGGACAGTGGTTTTATTGCTTACAAGAAACTGGCTCATCGCCGTAAAATGTATTAAGCGTGCGGCAATTCTAACGTCCGTGAAGCTATATTTTGACAGGCCGCAATCTCAGTGAAACAATGTTAATGATTATGACAAGAATTGCCGTGGACCGCACATTTACACGTTTTGTATTTATTATGAGCATGTATTTGGTATCTGAATGTATACATTTTTCAGAATAATTGTTTAATAATGGATGACATATCAACATTACATTGCTTTCATTGTTGAAAAGTAAACAAGGTGTTTAAAGTCAGAAAACACAATACATTCGTTCAATGTATAAACGAAACATTCCAAAATCGTACTCATTTTAAGTAGTTACTGTTGTAAATGATATTCATAAGGCATGAATATTCAACGAATATGATATACGTGTATGTCATATATTTAAGATAACAATAACGAATGAAACAAAGCCACTACTCTGAATCAATTCAATCCAAATAACTTACATACACTAGACCTACATTGCCAATTGGACTGTATGTGCGTTATGGGTATATTGAGACACCATGATTGACACCAATTTCTTGCTTCAGCTGGCCCTTGAGTGACCATGATATCATAATAGCCATTGGTCAGAGTATTGCGTAATCAATCTATTGGCCTTCATGTATAGCATATTGGCTACACTTCTTCTGTGGGTCGGATCATGTTCGTATGCAAATCCTGATATCAAGCCCTAGTCTGACGGATGTGAATATGCCAATGCAGTTTACAATACTATAGAATGAGATTGGGGGTGAGGGTGGGATGAGGGGTGTGGTGTGGGGGTGATTTCACCCCAAGAATAATATACTATTTAAATAATAAATAATATATACAAAGACTCTTTTAACATTTTTTCTAATCTAGGAGAATATTTATTAACTTATTGTTGATATATGCAATTTCGTGTTAGAAATATTTGTGCCTAGTACTTCTTTTTCTTCCTCAAAACTATCATCGTTCAATAAAGTTATGTAACTCCTGCTTTCATTGAAATTGTACTAATCTACATAATCTAAGAACAATACAATAAAATAAATACGAAATGTTAACCTTTCTGAATTAAGCATCAATCTTTAGGAACTATTGTAGATACCCATATGTTTTGTAGGCTTACATTAGGATATCATTATACTATTGGTATGCCCACTTATTAGTTCTTAATAAAGGAAAATGCTAAAAATGTGAACACAAGAAATTGGAGACAGCTCAAGTAGCATTTCCTCACCCGAATCCTTTTTTTCTTTTTTGAAATAAATGTTTAAACCTAAAAATAATAATCGAACACAAACAACACAGAAAAAAAAACCTCGTACCATATTTATGCTGAGACACCAGCTTTTTAATGTAAACCATTAACAAAATCAAATAAACACCACCGCACTGGGTCACAGCATTCATTACATTACAAAAGGATTATACAATTGTAAACATAAAAATACTTTGATTGAGATTCATCTATCTAGGATTGAATGGCGTCAACGCGATCAAACTGTATCTTGACTAATTATTGACTAATAATGGCACATGCGAGCATGTTTTACATGCGAGCATGTTTTAGCTAGAAATCGACTTATTCAAAATTAAGAATTATCCAGAGAAATAAAGTTTTTAATTACTCTTACCACTAAAAAAATATAATCACTTACTTTGTCCAGTATGAAGATGGCAACGGCAACCACCATCCACCAGCGAGGCAACATCTTCTGCAAGTGCATGATCTTCCCTTTTTGCCAATTACTTTCTTGCTTAAAATGACCACTGACCACCCTATTTTATACGTGAACACACACCAGTTATAGAACGAGCCAACAGCTATATTAGAACAACCCCGCGTAATCCACTTCCTGCCGTTTGAAACGTCCCTGAGCTCCCTAAACCATTTTAAACGGGACCAGCAACGAGAGTTCTCCACAGCGCAACGAGACTGAACGAGACCTGCGCAAATATCGTTTGGATCTTGTGCGTAGCGAAAGATCTAGACACATGCGGGAGCGAAAAAGGCGCCCAGGAATCAAACAATGCCGTATTTATTATCGCTCACGTGAAACACGCCCACGAGACTGGTGTACCCTTTGAGGGAGTGCGCTGGATCGAAGTCTTGTTTAGACTAAGACCTTGCTTGAAGAGCTCTTGGCGTAAGGGTGACGTCTACAAGCGAATGGGTCCCCGTAGAGGGTAGATACGACACGGGGTTGCAGTTGTTTTTAGCCCTTTTCAGCCCCCGCAATCGCCCTGTGTGTGTGTTTTTTTTTAAAGCTTTGAAATAGACTACTATGTAAATTAATTGGACAATCAAGTTGACTACTTCATCTTATAGGGCTTTGCGAATGTTAAGAATACTGGTTTGGCCATCAAATCATCTTATAGAGTAAGGTATTTAAGACTTTAAATGCTTGCTGACGGTCACCAATGTTCATCCCTTTGTTTTAGAAAATTAAGTACGAGACACAGAGTATACCGCAGACCATTCTACCTTCAAACATACGTCCGTGTCATTACAATGTGCACATTAACCATTGGTACAATAACACACATAATTCAGTTTCAATATTCGGCATATCTTGATCTTAGCTGAAATTAATTTACCGGTAACTGTTTGCCTTAACTGAATGCTTTATGACGATTTAAAGTAATGGTTTGGTCATTTAATCGCTTTAAAATTAAAGCAAGCAAAAGTGAGTATATCAACCAATAATAAGTTTAAAAAACAAACCCGTATAGGGGCCTAGAGACGCAAACATAAGAACATCAAATCCCATTTAGGGTCTTGTTGATGCATAAATGTTATGCCTTCAAGATTTACGAGTGAGACATTGCACGATCAAATGACGTCACCTAGCAGGGTAAGGGGGTGGGGGGGGGTAGCGAAAAAAAATGGGGCAAAAGTACATTTTTTGAGACGGTACGGAAATTTGCAGAAGTCTGACATATTAAACATCCTCTACGGCCAATTCAACAATTGCATTGCCGTAGGTAAGTCAAGTTACTCCGTAGGCAATACACGAGTAAAAATCAGTAGACACCGCAGACCTGTCTTTTCATACTTCTTTTGCTATTTGAATTCATAAGAATGTCAAGTGTTGGGGATAGGGAATGTTGAAAACTATGCATTAAATTGTGTTTTTGTATGAGAAGAAGATCAAGCCATCACCTATTTATTGTGCAATAATAAAGGGTCTAAAACAAAACACATGTACTCATCTATTGAAAAAAACACACACCACAACTAAAATAACCCTCCCTCATATATTATACTTGTTATACGGTAAAGAGCTTTTGTGCCTCAATCAGTCATGTTATTTTCCACCTCTTCCTTCGTACAGTTGTATTTAAAAAAAATTTTCAAAAAAAGTAAGTTTTATTATGTAACATTGTTTCAACCTCATGATAAGGATCATGAGGTTGAAACAATGTTACATAAACTTACTTTTAAACGTTTTTTTGAAATTTTTTGATAAATAGCTGTACGAAGGAAGAGGTAGAAATAAGCATGTTCTTTACACGTGTTCACCTATTTAAATTACAGGTATTACAGCATTCTGAATACAAAAAGGGTAACAATTTAGTAGTAACAATTTATTAACAACTATGACTACACATTAGTAAATACATCTGCATGTCAGAGACTAAACACAAGTATTATGTTTTACAAAAAAATAACTATAAATCTATACCAATATTTAAGGTAGTCCATGTGTAAAACCTGAAGGCAGGCCATAACTGATGCGGGCCAAACCCTGTTTACGAAGGGCATCTTCCCCAGTCACCCTTTTAAAAATTTTTTCCCAAAAATTTTTAAAAACCAAAAAAACAATTAATACAACATTACCGGGCTCTTTTTTCAAACCCCCAAAAATTTTTCAGTCTTTTTAAATTTTTTTGGGGCCCGGTAAAGGATTTTAACGAAAAATAAAGGCTATTAAAAAATTCCTTCAGTTTTTCATACCCCAAAAAAATTTTTAAAATTTGGAAAGAACTTTTAAACCCAACCCCAAACAATGGAATGAAATTTTAAAGGTAAGACAAGGAAAATTTTTAAA
>CM032666.1:38333336-38401507 GCA_019095985.1 Streblospio benedicti
GGGTTTGAACCGGGGGCCCCGGCTGGAAAAACCTCCAAAAATTTTTTTGGATTTTTTTCCCGGGGGCCCCGGCAAAACCCCGTTTTAATTTTTAGCCCCCCGGAACAAACCAAAGGCAGCCTGGGAGCATTGGCTTGGTTTGAGCGGTAATGGGGATTGTACTAGCCCTCGATCGCAATAGCGGAACATGTTTTTAAGCAGTTCGCACAAGTTGGTGATGGAGGCTTCAATCTGTGTTTATAAATAAAGGCACATGGCATAATGTTGATGTTTTATGCCGTCAGCACATGGTTTACAGCTGTGTCACATAACTTTACCGGTTGACCATGAACGGTCCCAGGGGAACTCTGCTGGAGTTGATTTACAATTGATTTTCTGTGAAGAATCACTACCTGCATCCTGGAATCATTTAACAAGGTGAGTTATATGCTAGTATATCAGTATTCTTGTAGAATCTTAATGCTTCAAGTAGTGGAAATCATTTTTGATATTTTCATTATATGTATATCTAGATCTATTCATAATTCTCAGAATTTTATTCATAATTCTCAGAATTTTAGTTCAAAAGGATAGTTTTAAACACGTGTGTCACGCTGATTCGCAAAAACGTAGTTTCTCTGCACTTTTGCAGCATCGATTCCCACGGTCTCCAGCAGATTTTGTCAGTATACGTACTGTCAAAATGCAAACACTGCAAGTTGCGCCCATAGCTTAATGTATAACTGGTTTCTATATGCTCACATTCATCTTTCAGAGGGAATTCAAACGCACGACCTGAAATTGTAACTACCCTCTCCTGACCCGTATAACATGAAACCAATATTAGACCACTAAACAGTATTCGAATATTGGTTAAAAATAGTCTTGCCTCGCTTGCCTCGTGAAGGGTTTCCAGTTTTGCTTGTTTTTCTTCTTTTTTTTTTTCTCTAAATTTTGCATGTGTGGCACATACAGTTTGGCGTGCAAACAGTATCTGTTTTCCTTCCCCTCACAAATGTCATGTCATTAGCATGAATTTTGGCATAGCTTTGGACACTTTCATCATATGAAGCCCATTGAATTCACTGGTTGTGCCCCCCCCGCCCCCCCCACAATTCCTACCCCCGAAAACTTGAATCATCCGGTTCATTCCATAATTTGAAAATCACCCACCGTTTGATCCATAACCTTCTCCAATCTAAACTGATTTTCTTAAAAAACTATGTTAATGACACGTCAAATCAAAAGCATCGAAGTCCAGAATGTTTCATAAATCATAATAAAACCCGAATTAATGATAACGGCATTATTAGCTATTTTTTTTAAAAAGTTTGTTTCATTTAAAAATTTAAAAAAAAATCTACGATTGTCCCGTTTATGCACTCCTTTTAATCTTGTGCCCCTGCAAACTAGCAAAAAAATGCTGTTTTAAATTCTACTGCCTTCTCTGCCTAATGGTTTGTTAGAATGAACTTGTCTGGCAAATCAAGGCCGATGCAAGAAATGTCGATGGGAGGAAAAAGGCTGTTAAGAGTTCGGGCAACACATTTCAATAGTTGCAGTCGCACGCACACAGAGCTCATTGAATAATGCAGGCCTAATACTAGATCACATAAAATTTGCTCTCGCATTTCACATTTTAGCTATGAGTGATCCATATTTTTACAGATAAGAAAAAGGATGAAAATGTATACTATGGCTCATTGTGTACTAAAGGCATCATCTCTCTGAACTATGCCATGATGACTGAACCGAGATTAGCGTCAGAGGGAATAAGAAAGAATTATCCCGTTCGTGGGTGGTATTACCGGTCGCGTCCCTTCAACGTCACTAACTTGCTTGGACTATTTCCTATTGCGAGAAATCAGATTGCACACTCTGGGAAATTGATTCTGTAATCATTCATATTTTACCAGTAATATGTTTATATAATTACCGAAATTTCTTCAATATGATGGGTGGGAACTTTGATTGTTGAGCATTACAAAGTGAAAACGTTTATATGAGCACAGCGTCACAGAACGGAATGTTTTTTTTTTTAAATATTGAATGTTGATAGGGAATATTAAATGTATCAACAAGAGGAAAAAATAATAGAACGTAACACGCACTTTCAGACCAGTACTATAAACATACTGTTTTCCTGTATTGTTTCAGCGGGGTCAGGGTAGGTATGGCAACGCGATTGAGAACTGTGAGGCTACAAACGGTCACATGCATATAAAACAATATCACTGTGAGGTTACCAAAGGTCACAACAAATTATAGTATCACTGTGGGGTTAATGACAGACATAAACAAATGTTGTCAACAGCAAACAATGCAAGACATGAAACAAAATGTTGGTAAAATCCATGAATGCTGCCACGACCTGGATATACTAAAGCCATCCATTCATCCAAACTGGGGTTCAGTATTTTTGGCAAAAGTGTGCTTTGCTGAAAATAGTGGACATGCCTATAGATCAGGGAACGAGTAGGAGTTTGAAAGTAGCACCTCGCGTTGGGTGCAGCAAAAATCTCCGTTTCTAATCAATTGTATTTGGCCAGATAGTTATTTTTTTGTAATATGCATTTAAATAGAACTAAAAGAGCCACAGAGTCATGGCAAATATCTACGGCCTTTTCAACCTTTAAAACGCTTTTGTATATACTTCCAAATACACACTGAGTTAGAAAACGTCATTGAATGATTTGTTCCTAAAACGTATAGATCTATAGGATGGACAGACAAACGAGTGAGAATTTGCAATCGTCCATTACATTTTAATGAATTTATTACAGACACAGTACAAGTACCAGCTAATATATAAAAGCAAAATATGTCCACATAATACCATATTAAAACATATAATAACCACGAATTTATAAAAAAGCTATCTACATCACAGAGTGTCCATCAATTACTAAACAAATCTATATGCATTTTCAATCCTCATCCAAATAAGTGAAGAGCTGCAGTAAAACACATAAGAGTCATAGACGCATTGTACGATATTATTTAGAAGTGAAGAAAACTCCTTGTTGTTAGAATAAATAGTTTAATAAAACAATGAAGGAGTTACACATGAGTTAAACACAGTAACCTTTTTCTAACACTTAACATTGACGTCGTAAGAAGAGTAGAAAAAGAATATATCTGTGATGATACACACAATTCGGAGATACGTTAGATAAGCAATGATAATACTCAATTATTTGCTTTGATGCTTTAAACTAAAAATACACATGTCAGTACCACATACGAAATTGATTATCTAAACGGCTATGTTTAAAAGCTGTTCATATCTATATACAGTAAGAATAATAGCTTAAACAGTCAGAGAAAAAAGCTGAAGTAATTGCCACAGGCCTGTAATTATTCGTATCCATCAGTGAACTTTTTTTAATCTTTCTAAATCACATTTACAATAACTGATGCCATAGTAGAACTAGCTATAGGTATAACAGCATGTATAATCATACAATTGATAACCATGACAAGCATACATAAAAACATAAGCCCAGCAAAAATAAAATGCTCTTGTAAATTGTCCATACCATGACTCGTATTACTTTTAAGGATCTTTACAGCGTTTTACAGTCATTTATGCACATATTTATTTTTATTCATATTCAGGTATTAAACTATTTGTAGCCAACCATTTTCTTATCGTTGATTTTCTTATTTTAGGCCTAACATATCTCACTTGTAAGTAAACAAACCTTAAAAAAGACTTGTTTCTTTATCCGTTATCAATATTGGTGACTTGATGATTTTATAAGGGTTGCTTGATTGATAAACGCTGAGAATTCTGCACAACGACAAAAGCTAAGTGGGTGGGTCTCTGTGAAAGAGATTATCTATCAGGGTGGTTTTTTTCAAAGGTATATATATTCCGTATGTTCCAGAGAATTTCCTCTCCAAAACAATAAACAGAACTGAAGAAGCATAACTAATAAACTAAGCATTACAGATTTTAATGGGTTAAGCTATCGTAGTCTTAAAATATTGCAAAACATTATTCCTTGTGAAAATGTGTTAAATACATGTAAGTGGTGCACTGTTATTTCAGAGGCTTGTGACCTATGATAGCAACCGGTTATTCACCCGGTTGGACTAGTGTTTGTCTGCCTCATTTTGCCAGGCCAAGCACGGCGTGACACGTGGGTGGCAAGCTGGACGAGGAGGAGGTCCAGGAGCTCCACGACGGTGAGGAGGCTGCCTCCCAGGAAGAGCCCAAGCTGGCCTCCCAGGTCCCCGAGCAGGGATGAGAGCGGGTACACCACTTGCTGGGTGAGGCGCTGGGGAGGTGCACTGAACCCCATGGAAACCTGAGATCTATTGTAATCAAAATTGTCCTTCATGGGATGTGTTGCTTTAGTGATGAAATATGTGGTTTCTTTACATGGTCGTAGACATTGAGAGCAACTGGTGTCGCGTCTTGTCACAAAGTGATAAAGAGCTCTAGGGTTACACCATTTCTCTACATCTGGTGATAGAGAACCGAAAGGGCTACAGCCGCCCATATACTTATAATTATAAATTGAGCTCTCAATGCACTCGTATAGGCAAGCATCATAGCTATAATTATGGTACTTAAGTAGGTTTTCGACCTCTGTATCAACACAGTTACTGTATGGCGCAGATAGTCGCAGATAGTCTTTGCGTGTGATAGTTAAGTCTATAGCCAATGTAAAAAGCTCTTCTATTGCTATCCTTATGATGTTACGGTGCATCTCTATGTGAGGAACGTCGGGGTCGTGGAACTTTATTATGAAGAACGGCTTTTTTAGATTAAAATACGGAAGCTTATTATGGGCGAAATATGATGAATACCGATACGGATCTCGTAAAAAGGTCTTAAGAGATATTTTTTGTGATGCCATGTATTTGTATTTATCTAATATTTTCTCGTTAATTTTTACTTGATCTTTTTGGAACTCTTCCCAGAATTCGATCAAGAGCGACAACTTGTAGAACCTGGCAGTCCAGCACAGGCCATACATGCGATCGAGAAAAGTAGTTACTCTAAATACGGGCATATGCCTATAACCCCCGTAGAATCTTTCGGTGTCATCTTTATATTTGATAGACCTGCCATAGTGTTCTAGGACGGGCACACCACCATAACGCACATGGTCATAGTAGTCTAAAGGTAGATCGTAATAAAAGAAGTGATACATTTTACGAAATTGCGTTATATTGTACTTTGAAAATACCTCATCTAATAATATTTTCAAATTAGGCGCCTCCATGAGCTTCTGCATATCTATGTGGAGACGATGTGCGTCTAGCTCGCCCCTAATGTAGAAGAAGGCGGTGATGCCCACCTGGGGAGAAGGTTCGCCATGCCAGCTACCGTACTGGTAGGTGGCATTGAGAAGATCAAGCATTGTCTCATTTGTAAGAAGGGTATTTTGTAGTAACTCTATAGTAGTGTTATACGAGTCTGAATCTCGAGTTTGATCAGGAAAAGCTGTGTATAGGAAAAGGTTAAGAGACTGGTTGGACAAATTTCCATCAGCATCATAGCCCATGTTTTCATGTAATACTTTAAACAATAAAAAACGTCTGTATTCATGGTCACCATCATACACATCATACTTTGGTATATAAACACCAGAGTCAAACATACGGTCAATGTATTTAAGATCTAAAAGATCAGATTGGCAAATGCTCATTGCTGGGAAAGGTGTATCATCCAAGGGAAGTGATGTTGTTATGTCATAAACGTCCCCTGCCATGTAGAACGTAAGAGCAAGAGCACTGACACGCAAATACCACGCAAGCCCCGTGAGCCACAATAATATCCAAGCTGTCCTTCTTACCCAGTGCTCACCAGGCCTGAAGATGTAGGCGATCCCATGGCAAGTAGAGGTCTGTGCGTAGTCCGTGAAAGCTTGTCCAAACGTCTTATGTTCAGAATTATCCTTTTCGAGAATTTCATTTTCAATAATTATGACACTAGCATCGTCATTGGGAATGCCCGTGACTTCTGTGGACATACCCTGGTCAGCGGTGGCGGATTGTCCGTCTTTGTCAGTGAATCCTAAGTCAGTAGAGTCCGAATTTCTTACCAGGGCGGCAATGTTTGTAACACTGGAGTCCAGCTGCGGGTACACTGATCTTGGAAGAGACATGGTCATCTCATTCCCAACACAATGAGTTTGATAATCTAATGTGTGGTAAGCCTCTTGCAGTTTATGCTCAAATTTCTCTTCCACTGATTTGGAAACCTTTTCCGACACATCGCATATAAACTCATCTATTTCTCCTTTAAGCGCATCAAACTTTCTGCCGAGATTAACAACTATAAACTCATCTAGTTCCCCTTTAAGTGCATCAAACTTTCTGTCGAGATTATCAACAAGTTTGAGCACACTAACCTTTCCTTCGATATCTTTGCCATGGGTCTTGTACAATGCATTGGCCTTTGCATCCGATTTCTGAAAGAAATCCCGGTTACTCTCACCCGCCTGTTCATGAACACTTGCACTCCTAACCATGCGTACATGTTGGTCAGTATCTACTTCACTCTGCATATCATTATCCAGCTCAGGATTCACAACATTGCTACTTCCGCTCAGAGACTCACTGGTCTTTGCATCTAAAGACTTGTGCATTTTCTGCAAGAAATCAAATTTATTCTCCCTCGTCTGTTCCCGAACAATTGCATTCCTATACATGCTTCCATGTTGGTCAGCATCTTCTTCATTCTCCATTTCATTATCCAGCTCAGGATTTACAATATTTCCACTTCCTCTCGGATTCTCATCCATAGCTACTCTCACAGTCCGTGTGTCACAAATGCTGCGCTGCATAACTTGTAGATGGTAAAATACAATCTATACACAGCCATTCCATCAAGGCTATATTGTTCTGCATGTTATCGCCGAATAATGTATGAACTGAAAACAACTAGACAACTGCACATAGCACTTACGCCACTGAATTGTTGACTTTGATCGGTGGGTCAAACGCTTCGACAAATGAAGTCCCCAGCTGTTCTCTTATTGCTAACCACACAATAAAGCACATGTCATTAGATATTTTATGTCCACATAAATAGGTTATAGGTTGTGTATAACGTCTTGATGTTCGAAGATTGTAAAAACATTACCATGTTTCATAAATTTGCATCTATCATTGATACTCCATTTGTTGTAGACTTTATGACAGCAGGATATTGCACTCATTGAGATGACTATATTTTGTCCCCGTATATCAAAAGAATCTCTCGTTTACATGTAGAGGAAGATGCTAGGGGGACCCCCACCCCCACCCCCACCCCCACCTACCCCTACGCTTTGTTGGGTCCTAAATTTTCATCACGCAGGCCAGATCCCGAAACACCTGGATTTTCAGGTACGCGCATCTTCCACGTGATTTGATGAAAATTGGCGTTCTGGGAATTGACGCCAAACGACTTACGACGCAACCCGTTCGCCAATAAGTTGACTTTTCATGGTATCAAAATCTAGATTATGTGATGAAAGTTCCAGTTTATGAGCTACATGTCCTTTGAAAGTGAAGTGTAAAACTATATTTTATTAATCATTGATGTGATGAGTTTACAGTATAAGCTTATAGTTTCTAGTAGTATCAAGTATAATTATTGAATTAGCAACATGATGGCCTTGACCTTTATCAAGTGTATTGGTGAACAAAAACGAGGCTCTATCTATTCTTAAGAGATCATTTTATTACACAACGACTGTTTTGTTATGGAGTCCTTAATCATAGTTTCAACTGAAAACGAACATTTTTAAACTGATCACTGGCAGATCCAGGGTTTTGGCCATATGCCCATAAGCTCATGAAAATGAAATATTTTTGTAACAAAGGGCGTAGGGGTGGGACGTTCTCCTATACCCTTATTATTTTAAAGTGTGCATTCATACATCATCAGATTCTGTTCATTTTAGATCACATAGACGTGATGCTGCATGGTTCTATCGATTAGAATGGCTTCAGACTGGAATCAATGCTCTTTGAATTAATAGGTCGTCCTAATTGGATGTTGGTGTAAATATTCAATATTCACTGGTAAATGCTCAATAACCTCGCATATCACAAATATCACAAATAACACCTTGTCCTATTACAAAGGGTGTGTGTGTTAAAACTGAAATATGTGGACCTCTTTTGAAAGTTAACTGTCCAAGAGATTTAACTTTATGTATAATATGTGAGAAACCCGTTTTTCTTGTATAGTATGAATGACTCATTATCTTAAACAGTATTTGACAATGTGTACAGGATGATACTGTCGGCGTATATAATATTAATCCTGTGAGGCCACCGACATTGAGACAAATCCATAACTGTTGTTGCCAGCAGACGAATAATTTGCAATACTTGCAACAAACTGTTGTTAAAATCCACGACTGCTGCCATGGCCTGGGTATAGTAAAGCCATCCATTCTACAAAATGAGGTGCTTATTTTGTGGGAGTAGTAGGTCCTACTCTTAAAATAGTGCACGTATCTATAGCTCTGTGAGGGAGTAGAATAATGTAGCACCTTGAGTGGGAGGTGCATCGAAAATGATTATTCTAAACACCATGGGCATTTGAGCAGATAATTTTACGTTTTATACATTTAAATGGAGCAAAAATCAACCACAGCGACACGGCAAAACATCTACGACTTTTTCACTTAAGTGACTTTTATTTTGTTTTCGTTGCTCAAGTCTCCCTCAAGTACACTTTTGAGCAACGAAGACTCATTAATATGACTGCCATATCACGAATGACGGAAAAACGCCGTAATTTTGTTTTTATCGAACACATCATGTGTCATGTTGTCCAGTAGAACCTCTCTATTAAGAGCAGTAGAAGGGCAAGAGTGTCAAATGGCTTAAAAAGTGAGATGGGTTTCTATATAGATATTTGCGTGTTCGGTTTGCGAAGTCTTGGTACCATAGGAAATGGTCCTATTATGTAGGTCGTCTCTGTTACAGAGTGGTCTTAATGGGAGGTCACTGCAGTACAAATAACTTACTCAGAGCATGTGAATGAGCACTGTTTCGTGTGCGTTATGCATCACTGTCAGGCTGACTGTGTTAATGGAGTGTCTGATGATGCATGCTCGTCCATGACAAGGAAAATACGGACTCCTGGGGCTACTTTCACACTACCTGTGTTTTTACGTGTGTGAATACGTGTTTTGGTTTGTTGCAGTTACTACATTCCTTATTAAGTGTGAGTTGACATTCTGACGGTTGTCGTGAGGATATGCAGTTTGTCACCATGTACTTTAACATGTAAACTTTGTTATGTAGGAACTCTTAGCAGACACACACTTTTTAATCTATTCCATTTCATTAATCAATGTGTGGTGTATATGTAAATTTGACTGGTTTACTGCGATAGAGCAAAATAAGAGCAACATAAGTAAAATTTACTAAATCAACAATATATCAAGAGTAAAAATTGAATTTAATTACAAACATTATGTAAAGTTAAGTTTAATTCATTAATACATGTATTATAAGGAGTCTGTAAACAAGTAATTATTACATCTTACATCAAACAGCTTTCCCATTTTATTTTCTCATCTTAATCAAGATAAAACCCTGTAAATTGAATCAAGATTTTTTTCATTCCCCAACACATCAAGTAACATTTGCATTTCCATATCTTTCCAAAATTATATGTGACATTCTACGCAGTCTCAAAACTTTCAACACTCCTATGTACGGTATTCTATTTACAAAAATTCATTAAAATACTTAAATTTTCATTCCTACAAATATTATAGGGCTTTTTGAAGGTTGGAGGAGTTTCTAAAATAAATTTTGGAAAATATTACAACATAACTTTAGCTTTTTGAGATGACAAAAATTTTGAACTGTACAATAGACATGAGGATAAAAAAAACACTTGCATATTTAATGAATGCGATGCAATCTTTTTATTTTTGTATAAAGTTTGTTCACGAGAAAAGATACATTATGTGTACAAAATAGTTTTGTTTGTTTTTTTTAACATTATGATTGATATAATAATAAAATAAGCTATATAATCTAAGACTATATCTGTATAGCATAAAATTGAGCGCAAAAACAAGGACAACCTCATGGTAAGTTAGGACAACCAAAAATTGGATGCTGGTTGTCCTGTGTGGGCAACCTTCTCGCCAAAGTTAACGTAGAGCCCTGCATTTTTTCTCTTCTTATGACTGGCAGCGCCGAAACACTCTACTTATAACAGAAGTAGCCCCAATTTAAATATTCAGTACACCATATCAAAAGAACTTAAATACTGACATCATGATTTATGATTTGCAAAAAATGCCGCGACACTACATTTAAGGAATTTCTTGCGAAATTAGCGAATTCAGAACAAAACAATAGCAGGAACATGCTTGCTTATAAAAATGTGAGAGAGGGATAGTTAAAAAAGGATAATGATGTACCCGACGGGGCCAGGCTAAGTAGAACCCACGGGCATAAACCATCATGTGCTCTCCGTCTGCGAAATCACCAGCAATTTACGACTGCAGAGTACTGACATAGCTAGTGACACAGATGCAGTATCCCAAATCCACCTCGTGATCTGAAATCCGACGGTTAGCCCCCGACAATTACAGAATTAGTTTCTCAAGTAGCTACAGTACTTAACACCGCCCGTGGGACAGGCCTTAAGTGGTCTTAATGGGAATGTGACAAAGGCAGATCCTGGTTTTTGGAAGGGGGGGGGGCGCTAAAGGGATTTCATGAAAAACCCTATGAAAATGAAGTATTTTGGTGGGAAAAGTGGGTGCGTGCGCCCCCTGGATCTGCCTATTGGTGATCTCTTTATCTCAGTTTATGTTAGTCTAGTTATCAAAGCACTTGGGGTCGTGAAATATGCTCATTTTATACAGGTGATCTTCCGAAGACAATTTCAGTTTGCCATGTTCAGAATCGCATCCATAATAGGGTTTGTTAACATTTAAGTACTTATATTTTAATATGGATGATATTCCTGGATGATATTGCTTCGAGACTAACGCAATAGGTATCTTCTAAAATATTTACATTATCACGTTGATCAATTAATTCATTGATTCATTAATATCATTAATAGAAAGATGGGAACATTTACCTTACAACCCCCTCCATCCTCCCATGATGCTGGGGCCGATGTTGTTGTTGGTTTTTTTTTTTTTGTTTTTTTGTTTTTGTTTTTAAATGAATATATTCATAGATACAATATATAATCACAAATACACAAATCTAAACCAAAACACACAAAACAAATGCTTTATAATTAAAAGATAAACAACAGCAAAAACAGCAGCAAGATATATAGATTCACCATGCAAGCTGCGACCGGAACGAATATGTTTGCAAATATACGGTAGACTTTTACATTAAAAGTGTCCTAAAGGCTGAACCGCCACTACCTATATACAAAAGAAGAAATACGGTAGACTTTTATATCAAAAGTGTCCTAAAGGCTGAACCACACTGCAAAACAGAGCGAGTGGCGGCAACGATTTGCGAGATCCCATTGAACGCGCACTAGTCCACTGTATTTTATACCTTCAGTGGGCTAATCGTTTGCTTATTACTCAAAAGAACTTTATCTTTGATACAAAATTGCTTATTAGATAAAAGAAAGAAGTGTTATATTCTATCATTGGCGGTGTAGTTACGCAAAGAAGATGAATTTGAAGTGTGCTTTCCTGCTGGTATTCGCAGCTGTTATTGGTCAGGTAAGTTGTCTTGTTTAGTTACTTTTTAGAATAATTAGTAAGCTTTTTTTAAAGGTGGACTATTGTTGCATAATTCTGGAGCGTCGCTGGCAGGTGGGGCCTGGGTCATCCACTTTTGCCAATCTGTTGGTTATTTAGACCATATTTTCATTCTGCAAACCCTAAAACCATTTTTCCGCGGTCAGATTGTGAATGGACTTAACCCTTTTATGTTTTCAAATGCTATACTATAAATCAGGTGTTAAACGGCTGAAAAATACCACCGTGACGAAATAATTCTGAACATTATGATAATTTAATGAAAATGAACCTTCAGACTATTGCACGCATGTATTGTGACAGGTAACTTTGATTTTGCGAGCATTGATAGTTTTTCAACACAGAAATGAACTTTCAACACTCACGGGTAGATAGCAGGAAGACAAAATACAGGAGAACTAGAATAATGAAATGTATAGAACAGCGAAAAGGCAAATTTAATTTGCACACCGCTGATTGGCAAGTTAATTGAGGTCAAGCAGAGAAAGTACGGTAGAAACTCTCTATTAAACTGGGGACTAATCTAGAGTGATGTCAATAGAGAGGTGGTCTCTTTACGGAGGGCTGTGGTGATCTCTGTATGAAGGCTTGTGACCCAGAGCAATAGTATGACTGTAGGAGTGGTTTCTAATGTAGAATCTTCTCATGAATTATGGTACTACAATGTATTATGTAGGGATGGTGGTAGCACGTATTAAGTAGGTTTACTCCCAGGAAAATAGACCTCATGGCTGTAGTCATTGTTTTCGTATTGTGCAATGATTAAAATGGGTAGTATATGTTACTAAAAACGTACTCAAAGTTTATAGGTGATGATAAAGGTTTTGACGTACGCTATACACAATCGTTTTCATTATACGGCACGAAAAAACAGTGGTCATGGAGTTTGTATCTGTTGAATACACTTACAACACTACAATTACCGAAAATATGGCTTTACAATCATGTATTGTTCAATTCATATATATTCTTGATTTTATTCTAAAAATGCACGGTGGATAATTGCGTACTTGGTACCATAAAGACAGATGAATGCCACCTTTAAAAATACTGCTTTAATCTTATGGAAAAAATAACCACAGGCACTATACAATTCTGTTTGAACAGAAAAAATAATAGCCACTATTTAAAAAATAAAAGCTATTGTGTGAAAAACTAGGGTAACAACAGTTCTGCCAAAATGTGTCAGTGTGTACTTGAATGTTTCATTTTTTACTTGCTCATGAAAGCATCAAATTGGCAATACGGAAACTGTCATCTCCACAAAGGCAATAATCCCACCAACTCACATTGAGTAGCATTAACTGTAACATATAGTCTGCCCTTGGTGTCTCCATTCAAATTTTCATAAACAATATTCTAGCACATAATCAAGGATTCAATAGTAAAACAGAATAATCATAAGAATTCACAGATAATTTTTAATTGATATTTGTATATATCATTATTATATATATATTTTTTTTACATTTCCTACTGTCAAAACGTTTAGATGAAGTTATGTTAATAATCTGAATAGTGTCTATGAGCATAGCATTATAAAAAGCGCTTTGCCTTTGCTTACTAGTATTTAAAAACATGAATTGAAGTTCCATTGTTTGTTGGTATTTCAAGATTTTCTTGTGCCCCCAAAGGTTGTAGAGGTAGTAACTCTTTAAAGGGTTTCAGTGCTTCTTTCACTTTTGATATTTCTGAGAAAATATTTCTCATTGTCCTAAGTTTATTATAGATATATGTATCATCAAGCACACCTCCTATGAACCTTAGGTCGCTAACCATAACAATTCTAGCTTCAATCAACGAGTTAAAAAATAAGAGCTCTTTCTTTTTATGTGCATGATAAAATAAGTGCTTGTTGCACCAGAGAGGTTGATTCAAATATCATTGGAGAATAATTAATAAGATATGCATTTACGCTTATAAACACACATAGGATATCCTTATAAAAAGAACTCATTAATGGAAACATATTTCTTGTGACTCTTTTGACAGTGAAATTAAGCTTTAATAATAGAGAATCATTTTTTTCTAAAACCAAATATGTTATTAGAAATGATGTTCCAAGGGTCATCAGGGGTGCTTTTGATGAGCCAATAGAACCAAACAGCTTTTACGGCATCCAATAGATCCTCAATATCTACCATTTTTACCCCACCTTTGTCAACAGAATTGTTTAAGACTGATCGTTTTACGTGTTCCTTGTTGCTCCCTATAAACTTATAGAACAATGTCTTTATCTTATCAATAAAACTTTCTGGGATTGATAAACTGTTGCAGGGTAAAGTATTTGGGGTACAGCTAGTTGCTTAATAATAGTAATTTCCCCATATATTGTTAACTTTCTTCGTGACCAAATGCTCAGCAGTGATTTAATCTTTTCCAACTTTGATAGCCAATTTAGCTGGGTGTTTAATTCACCATCATGCCTTAGACCATTTTATATCAAACAGGGCACCGTCTGATTAATAATACTAACAAGCACCAAGCCATAAACCTTCACACTAAGTTTTATTTATTTTGGTCCCAGAAACAGTACCAAATGCTGATAATAATTTGATAGCTACCCCCGTTTCATATGGGTCATTAAAGATGGAACTGCATCATCTGCAAATTGAACAATCTTTATAGGAGGGGATTCCCGTTGTAAGCATACGCCTTTCACTTGTGGATTTTGTCCTCTTGCCATAGCCATTATCTCTACACAGTATAAACAAAAGGCAAGACTCAGGACACCCTTGCCGCATTGATAGCTCTACTGATTGTTCGATAGTTATGTCTCTTGACAAATAACCATTTTTTAATACGTGCTTTTGGTTGATTGTATAATAGTTCAATTCACCTAATGAAACTCTCACCAAAGTTAAAACGTTTTTAATAGAACAGAAAACATAAAAGAACGCATAGTTTTATAGTTTTATATAATTTCTTTGTTTTCTTTAAACAATAATAATAATAATGCACATGTATATTAAACATTTATGCTGGGGACCTACTAAATATCATAAAATCAAGAACAAACTCTTTTGACGTACATGCAAGTTTAGCTATCGCTAGTTTCTCATTTTCATGATTTTCATTGAACACAGATAAACTATCTGTCTCTTTCTCTTCAAGATGATGATACACGGTACTACAGAAAAATTCATTATCAGAGGTTGTCCCCTAAATCCCACCCCACCGAGAAAGTATAAGCTTTGCCGCATTTAGTACTCGCTATTCTAGTCTGTTTGTGGACATACGAGTTTTCTCCTTATGCATAACAAATTTGTAGACAATGAACTCATATTCACTGACTGCTTTATGATCGAATAGGAATTAGAGCAGAACTTAATTATGATTTATAATACACATAAATCTTAATAGCCAATAACATTCGGTCCTGTATGACCCTAGTTTCAGCTATCTAAAGTCTATGCTGCCACGGCTATACCTAAAGGGGTAGTAAGCGCACACCACTTGTTTTCCTCTTGTTCACACCTTAGATGGGTTTTGGCACCCCGGTGGTCTGGTTGCAGAGACATTGAAAAATATTTTCAATGAAAAATAGGAGCTTTGAATGATGGGTCTTATCAATAACTCGTGAATAGAATGACAAGCTCAAATTATGAGAGTGGGATCTTAAATCTCCCTCAGTTGAACTTAACCATCCCTTCTAAAACCTTGAATCGAAAATGATTACACTGGACAATGCTCAACTGATTTTGACTACATTTGAGATCAAGGGACGAATACACCAGAAAATGATGATTAAATGACGATGGCTGCCACTTCCGGCTTCCGGGTTTCCTGCATCGCCCACATAGTCGTCTGCTCGAAGGAAATAACTGCCTAAAAGCATTTCAAAATCACTTAAGAATCGCTGTGTGAGTAAAATGGCTGGTTGATTGCGATTGGGTACACAGTACAGTGCACACACTATATATAAATGTTACACGTTTATTGAAAGAAAAGTGAAGTAGAACTTCCAATTGAAACCCCCTCGCATTTGAGACTACCATTTAAAAAAGACCCGTGGACCTCCAAAAGTAGATTACCTCTCTATTGAGACCAATTGAGGCCTGAAACGAGATGGTCTTTAAAGTAGAGGTTCTACCGTATGTTCACCATTTTTGGAAGGTCACGTTGTAAATCGTTCCTAGCCTCATATACTAAAGGGCCGGTCACATTCAATGTGACGTCCACATCACGGCCGCATCACGTTTAAAATGTTTGAAAAATCTAGCGGACGTGGTTGTCAGTGGTAATATCTTTGGTCAATTTAGACTTAGACGTGCTTTGAACGTGATGTGGCCGTCGACGGTTATTCTGCTGGTTTAACACTGCCGTAGCACTGACTTAGCACGCCTAACCACTTCAGTCACGTCTAATTTAATTAAAAATAGTTGAAGAAACAGTCATATAATGGCATTTATAGTGTGCTAGAGGCTTCCACGTCTAGCTGCGTCCCCCCTCCCCCCACGTACTGACCACTGAGGGAGCACTGATTATAGCGTCTGCTTCACGGGTGTTGCACGTCTTTATCACGTGTACGTGGAATAAAATTTTGAACAGTTCAAAACTTGTTTCCCCGTCCAACGACGTTCAGATTTCTTTCCACGTCCTCTCGCGTTCATCGGCTGTAGCACGTCTGAAACACGTCAATATCACGTCAATATATCTGACAACCACGTCCAAAAGATTGTCATCAGTGCTATGGACGTGATGTGGACGTGGAAACCAGTGTGACCGGCTCTTAAGTCTTTGTCAACAAAAGCTCGAGTGTTATGCCCGAGTGTACGCATCGGATCAACGGGCGTACACATTAGTTAGAGGATACCAACCATTAGTTGGGAATTTAGAATATTGTTTACATATAATATATTTAATTTGGGTAATACTTTGAGGGGGGGGGGTATTTTTGGAATTAAATATTTACCAATACTGCGATTTAACATTGTTCTACCGTATATGAATATGATTCTTTTCTGTGATAAAACTGTAATCATGCATTAGCTTAAGGGGCTAGTTCTAAATTGATTGGCGATTTTCTGATTTCCATTGCTGTGTGCAGACCAAAATGTGCACTTTTTAAATTTCTCGTGTCGTATTCAGTTTTTGATAAACATGTAGAAGCTATATTACTATATGTGTTTGTATTCGGAGAGAGACGCAGATTCAATTAAATGGCATACAAAACGCAAATTTTTAGTCCACGCCACATTTTGTTGCCATGGAGATCTGACTGGAGGTGATTCAATTAGCACAAAATTTACACCTCAGACAACAAAACTGGCTCCACGTGACCTCAATCCTTTCTCATCTATAGCGTTTCAATTCACACTAGCATATATATTCGTAATACAGCTAACGACTTTCCAAGTTTAAGGGACTATGCTGAACTCTTAGTAAGATTGTTTACAAACAAAAACATGCGCGACCGCTATTATTCTTAGGACTAGACGCTTAATATTATTACTGAGCTGTACAAAGGAGAGGCTCCCTATTAAAATCTCCTGAGGCATTCATCTTAATTACCTGTTTAGACATAAAATATTGGACCAATATTAAAGAGATGTTCACAATAGTGGAATAGTACTATAACTGTGTCCTACACGAAATGAGAACTTCCTTCTTCCCGTAGAACCCAGTCAGAACCCCTCTATAAGCCGATCTATGGAGATTTGGTTTGTGTCTTTATGGAATTATGGATGTTGTGTCTTTATCAATGTGGTACTTATTGGAAGTTGCACTGTATAGAACTAAGCGTACCCCTGTAGTTGCGAATCAACCGGGCGATTCAAATTAATCTCGTCATGCAATTACACACATTTAAGGGGTAAGCTCAGGCAATTGAAGCTATTTCCAATTACTCAACTTGTCTTATCTGTAAGACGCTGATATACACTCAACATGTTCACACATACACACCGCTAAATGAAAATATTTTCCAATATCCCTAGCCATCCCGTATGGGCACCCTTGATTTTTATGCCCCATCCCCCAAACACACACAAAAATAATAATAATCAAGCTGAGTTTTCAGCCCTATCCCGCAGTAACTAGATTTTTCATACCGCCATTGAGCCATGATTGTACTAAGTCCCCTAATGTGTTAGAGTGCAGAATATGGAGTGGCTTTGGAGCCTTATTAACCATCCCTGGGATATGTCATTTATGGCAATTAATATGCAAGTGCAAAATTGCTTTGCTTGTCCACTCAAAGAGAACATCCCTTTACAAATGCATACATTAATTTATTGTTGTCTGCCGATATAAAGGTTTTTGTATATTTTGCGCACTGGTGGGGTTTATAAGGGGTCAAGAATAGCACACCTCTCTTTTTGATTTATTTTACACAATCATATTTTTGTCTTAGTCCACAGCTATCTGCTTCAGCTTTTTACGCACATCACACTTCCTAAACTTCCAACACTTCTCTCCCTCTCTATTTGGCTCCCACCCCATTCCCTCACATCCCTATTTTAATACATATATTCCCACATATCACTTCTCCCCCCCTCACACACACACATCCCATTCCCCCCACCAACACACCACCGCCACCACTGATGGACTTTAGTTTACGTAATATTCTAGTGTTACCCTATAAATAATAAGTGGTATTACTCAACTCAAACCCCATTCAAGTCATGACGTCTTTCATTCAAAGTCTTTCAAACATTTTTGCAAAAGTTCGGGGAGTTCCAGATCAAAGTACAACCCCCATTTACATAAGAAGTCATACCCCTGTCAATAAATGCCTGAGAATCTGACATGTGTTAAATCATCGTAATCTGCAAGAAAACAAACCTTTTCATTGACCATTTGGGAACCGGCGGCCATGATGATGCAGTGCTTGAAGCTTCACGTCAATACGCATGCGTCGATCACAGCTTACTCATATTCCGGGCTCACCCTTTGTCAAAAGTGGCAATATGACAAGTTCAGGGTCCTAGCCTTTGTCACTCGTGGAAATATGGCAAGATTCGTAGGCTAAATATACACAGGTCGATTGGTTGTATGCAAATACGGCATTATCTAACAATACCAGGTCGTGTACAAAAAATGTAACATTACGAAAGGGGATACAGTAGAACTTCTCAATTGATAACACTCAGTGCCGGGCTTCAAGTGGTCTCAACACAGTCGTGGTCTCTGTATGGAGGTTTAAACAGTATATAGCTGGTCTCAATAGCTTAAAGGAAAGCTCTACTGTCATCACGCAAATGGACCTGAAAGGTTAACACACAGAAACTACTATCAATATAATTAAATATGGGACAGAATGTGTTGTTTGAACTTCCACGCCACGACCTATTAGTACTAAACTATCTAAAGTGCCCGGAAATCCGCTTTCCCGGCAGAATGATGACTTTATGTCAATGCCATAACGTAGTGTCTTGGTAATAAATGTGAGTGGTAGGGGGAAATAACAAAATAGAGTTCACAAAGCCTCTAATGAAGACAACCGCTCCTATAATGATACCTTTCTTTGATGTCCCAAACCTTTGGAAAGAGACCACAGTGAAGTTTCATAAAGGGACCACCTGTACTTCAGACAACTTAGCGCCCATCCCCAAAGTGTTCTCAATACAGAAGTTGCACTGAGTCTGTGCATGTTTGAAAACATGCTTTCAATCAGGAATCGGCCACGTTATAGTCCAATAGAGTTATTTCTTTGTTAAAAATGTCAAAAAAGCTCTTTGAAGAAAATATTGGTTTCTACTCTAACTAGGTCACATGGGGAATTGGCTTTTTCCTAGTCAAGCTTTTTGGCAAACATTTATAAGTATGAGAAAGACTAACGTTTAAACAACTTGACGCTTTTTCATATTAGCTGCGGTGCTTTACAAACACTTTGATTTCAAACATCATGATCAACATTTTTTTTCAGAAAGAGATAATGACCATTTTCTTTTCTCTCAAAATCAAACCAATATGAGGCTGGGACGAAAAAAGAAATTGTTGGAGAACATGAAATAATAATCGACGTTGTAGCTTGTTCTTAAACACAGGTATCAAAATCAATTACCCAGCCATTCAGATTTACAAATTAGGCAGTTAGTGAAGGAAAACAACTAGCATAATAGTGGAAAATTGCATTTCCTTCTTTGCAACAAGAAATGTGTAACGGGCTATGAATAAGTACAACAGTTTTTTTCTGGGTTTACTATATGAGCTTAAGATCAGAAATCACTGAGGCGGAAACACTGCTGTTTAATACATGACATATAGTATGGCTCGGTTTGGAGCCTGAGAATGTTCGCGAATACAGTATTAATACTGATTAGCACGCTCTTCAACGCGATATTTTCACATTACAGTCAAACCTTGCTATTAGCGACCTCTTTCCTAATGATAACTAATAGGGACGCATTTCGTATGATTATGCAGGCATATTGTTCCGGTATTAAAGGGAGATATCGGCCCAATGGGAGTATTTGTTAACACTGCACTGGCAGATTCAGGTTTTCAGAAGGGGGCGCACCTAAGAGATGTCATGGGTTTCGTCCGTGCGATCGATAAGGGACATGGGCCAAAACTAATGAAAATAATGTATTTTATTGGTTAGGGGCGCCCCTAAACCCTGGGTCTGCTTATGCACTCTCATTTCTGTTCCCAATACGGAGTTACTTCTGTACTACTGTTGGGAGCAATAATTAAGTTCTATTAATATGCTATATTAGCGATACTATATTAGTATCTTAGGGTTAGGCTTGACACTTGAGAACTTCAAGATGGCTTCCGGAGGGAAAGATGCCATCTGTGATTCAATTGCAAATATTAATGCCACCCTTAGATTAGAGGTTTTGGTGTGTACTGGAGTGGCCATGGGACCAGATTTTATCGGTCCACCATTAGGTTTGCAAAATCATTGAATATAAATGTATCCGAAAATATTTGATTGGCCCATGTGATAAAACGAAACTCAATATTACCACCAGGATGGTAGGATTCGCCGATTAAAAAACTTGCAAAATATTATTCATAGAATCCTCATTGGCATTCGTATAATATTCATCTCAGTTGGTTACTGACAATGATGAATGCAAAGTTTTAAGGGGTTTGTGAAAAGCACACAATAAATGTAAATATAAAATGTAAATGTACATGCATAAAAATAGCCAAGTTTGCAGTAAGTCTTCAATCAACGTAACGAATGGAAAGGGAAGAAAAATCGCAATTTCCCTACTTAATTGTCATTAATTGTGTTTTCGTGTCAACAATGATTGGCTAAAGTAGTCCGTGAGAGGGTTCTAGTGTCGGTTGGAACATGCATTCAGCCTGTTGTATTGTGTGTTTCATGGTTTGGGGCCCTTCCATAAATGTAATCCGTAAGGATTTTTTCCAATGGTGTGGATTTAGTATTCAGCGGGGAATAAGACTTTCAGAGGAATATTAACTTAACGATACGGCACGGACAAAATCATATTGAGATCATTTTACTGAACATCAAAACTTCTGAGTAAGAGTAAAGAGTGTTCATTCATTCTTTTTACAGAATAAACTAATAACTAGAATAATACTAACTTGTAAGTAAGATTTCGTCCCATAACCCCATACACAAAACCTCTCTAGAAATGGTCTTTAAAAGAGGTTGTCTCTTTATACGGCTGGTCTTAATGTATGGGAAGTCATCTTGTATTTTTTGTATCTACGTGCAAGTCGTCATACAAGATAATCGTCAATGCCAAAAATCGATCCGAACAAACAAAAAGGAAACCCAGAAGAAAGACTCCCACCCAAGAGTTGTTTCCCCAATAATTGCACCATATCAAATTTGCATAACCCTAATGGCCTTCTTTGATTGGTTTCTATGCACCCAGCAAGAACAGACGGTAATACAGTAAAACCTCTCAATTAAGACCACCCACCGAGCTGGTCTCTTGTGGTCTCAATAGTGAAGTGGTCTCTTTACAGAGGTTCGCGGTGGTATCTTGATGAACGCCTAGGGCCGTAGGAAATATGTCTTGTTATACAGGAGGTCTGTTTATAGAGGTGGTCTCAAGTGGAGGTTCTACTGTATTCTTTTGAAAAGTCAAAGTAGCAGACGACCCGTCGAACTACGCGCACTCGTAAAACACGCTAAAAGGTCGATTGTTCCGGAAAGAGATGGCGTTGAAACGGGTTCAAGTTCCCACTCCAGATGCCAATAATAGCTTGTAATGTTGTCCCAATGGTCATCAAATGTTGGGGTTCCTGTGTCACTCAGGTTTTGTCAAACAAATTAACCCTTTTTGTCCGATAGAAGATGTTGATTAGAAGTATCTGCGTTTATGTTTATTGACGTGAATGTGTCCATTTAGTGCTGTGTTCATTTAACGAAATATGGTTGCTTGTACATGGCTGCGTGTTGTGTTACCATCTATAGTCTGTTGTGGTAGCAGCTTATTTTTGATTTGGCAAATTTGGTAATGCAAATTTCCTTTCCATGTACATTTTCATTACCAGCAGATCCAGGTTTTTGAAAACGGTAGATAGCTCAACCAGTGCATTTTGTTTATTTTGTGTTTCTTTCTTTAAAAAAAATAACATTAACATTTATTAATTAAAAAGGTTCTTGCTGTTGGTGTGGGGGTTTGAAGTTACTAAAATATGGGGGAACAACACCCCTGTACTACCCTGGATCTGCCAATGAAGGTTTGATTAAAATACAAAACAGGGATCCATGCAGATGTATATCTCACCATAAAGACCGTGATTTACATGAGTGCATATACTCAATTAAGTGTCCAAGGCAATGTGCATTGATGACCGTTGACCTATGAACCCATATTCAGTGCAAGATCCTATCTGCATGTAGGTGAACAGATCATAGAAGATACAAATCACATCACGAGCACAGTACATACTATAATACATAATAGACCTACTACCCGAAAGTGCATCAATTTCCTCGATTCATTATTTCACCCTCGCAGAATTCAACATGCACAGCAGCAACTGTAGCATTTTTAACCGTATGCATTTTTGTTGTTGAAGAACTGGTAAGTTCTTTTTCTGTGGAACCACACAATTTTGATGATCAAATTTAGCAGCCAATTAAAGAAGTCTGAACAGCAGCAAATGCCAATTCTCCTACCTAATCGTAGCTCATCTATTCAACTCCCAGCACCATATTTGAGTTATTTGCTAAGTAAAAAGAAGTTCTTGTTCCACCCACATTTGTGTGCGTGTTCTGTAGAATTTTGCACGTCATTAGAAAGACATTGCAAGATTGACAATCTTTGTGTTCGTTTTCTATAGTGACGTTTTGTCATATAGCTTATTCTATTTCATACTTGTTAGTTTCATTCTAAAACTTGTGGATTTTCTGTAAGCATTATTTCTCACATGTGTGTGAGACAGGGGGGTTGGTATATTTTTTTTAATCCAAACGGCAATGAACATTTAATTAGGTAAACCATAACACTTTAATCCCATTCGAATTAAATTCATCAATCATAGTTCACTTGCATTACTTCAGCAGAAGTAGTATCAAAATTAGAAAAATGTCATAACATAATTTCCGGCAAGCTTTATTATCTTTTTTTTGTATTTTGCCCTTCCCTTTTCCTGGTCATGAGACTGGAAAAAACATTCAGCGTCTGGTGCTACTAACGCGTAAAGACTGTGTTGAAAAGACAGCAGCCTAGAGGGGAAATGTGTGATGAAATCACACCCGTACTCAACCTTTTGTAAATGGTGGGTAGGTCAGTTTGAAGTGTAGAGCAGAAGATCTTGAGTTTGAGTGCACACTGTTATTCATTTATTAAGATCACACTTGGGACTCGTATCAACATTTTTCACTGGAGATGTCTGTTAAGGAGACTTTCTGGAGATATAAGAACTTGGAGATAAAAAAATTCTCAAAATGTTCTTGTTTTTTATTTTAGTATAAAAGTACATTCATTTCCCTTTTTAAAAATGTATAACACTTTAGAGGTTTTGGGAATAGAATTTGGTTTATGGACCATACAAAAGATCATACAAAAGACAATAAAAAATTCAGTCAATGTTAATTTTGCCTGTACCGAAATTGTATATATGATCTTTTGTATGGTCCATAAACCAAATTCTATTCCCGAAACCCCTTAAGTGTTATACATTTTTAAAAGGGAAATGACTGTACTTTTATACTAAAATAAAAAACAAGCACATTTTGAGAAATGTTTTATCTCCAGAAAGTCTCGTTAAGAGAGGATTGCAGCGGTCCTTTATGGAGATTTAAGACAGTGAAAAATTGTCTTATTTAGGCCTTGTGGTCTCATTAAAATAGTTTTTAATTATAGGTTCAACTGCATTACAATTCTGACGATTCCATAGTGAAGTGTCAAATGTACTTGTCGTGTCATGTATGGTCCCTATTACATTATAACTATATACACAAGTTAATGTGCAGTTGGTTCCGTGTGACCTTGTTGGAAGAGGAGAGTGCTCAGTGCTCATAATCACCAACAGCTCTCTAGGGGAGACCCTTCTCATGTTACAACTCAAACACACGGACATGCTAAATGCTCATTAATACTCCTCCCCCTGACCACACACGAGGGAACAATTTGAATACTCCTAATGGAGGCAGCATGGGTGCATTATGATCATTTTGTATTTAAAGCAATAGAAAGGACAAGGGAATCGCTTCGCGTGTTCGTAGTCGCTGGAAACTGTTGAATTTATATGTGTGTTTGTCTAACTCAATAAAAACGGGTATAGTGTAATAATACCATTTATTTAGTTGGTACATGCAGGGAACTAGGCATTACTTCTATTATGTCTGCATCCATAAAACATTGAGACAGGCAGGAAGTGAGTAAACTAGCACTCGGGTTTTGACATCAAGCACGCACATCTTGCCAGATTACCCATGTATATTGACTTTGTCGGCGAGTTTTTCAACCAGTTCATGCTTAAGATACCCAATTACCGAGTCTTGCCATCAATACGCCAATATCTTCATAATTACAGACTGTGTGATAAGCCTGTGGGCGCAAAATTAGAGTTTGTGTGATTGGGGTTATGGTTGCTTGCAAACTGGCTGTTGTTTGAGAGTAAGACGATTGTTGTCCCAGCTGTGGGGTTGTCTCAGCTGTAATTAAGGCTCCAATTAGTTCACTACATAATATACTAAAAGTGTTAGCAATTATGCCCTTTTAATAACCATGTTTATAATGTAAATTCCATATGCCACGAAGTGCATAACCCACATAGTCACCCGGCATTCAGATTTTTAACCACCACCAATTTACTAAATAATCAGTTTGTGAAGGAGGTCCACCATCTCAAACTATTAGGGACCATAATCAATGTACGTGTATTTGTACATGTACAGCTATTAAGGAAAGACATGGTTATCATTGTAGGCGGGCGAATCAGGATGTCATTGTCCAAGAATGGGTCAATTGTAATTGCAAATAGTGTAATTATGTAATGAGTTATATTGTCCAATTCTTCGTATAGTCTTTTAGTAATACGTTTTATTTTTGGATAGTTGTTATGGCTGCAATTTCTTTCTGTTTCAATATGTAATAAGCAATTAACTGGTGTTCAGTATCAAAATCTATCTACACACTTAAAATATCAGGCATTCATTATTGATATCGCATGTTCGCCGTTTACATTCCTGTTAACTGTATCTCCATCTGTGTTTAATGTTAAAACAATTGTAGCTCTAATCGTATCAAATACTAATTTCTACGATTGTTGTATGTAAAACTATAATTCAAAACTGCAATTCACATCAATTAACATATAAATCTACGTATGCCTTATCAAATGGGTAAGCCGCAATGGACCAGGTGCATGTGAAACCAAATGACCAGTGTCACGAAAAAGAAGACAGGGGCTTCTAGGATTTCTGGTCTAGCTCATTGTATAGAATCAGTTCTGAGACAAAGCCTTCTTAGTATAATCTATTACCACGGGGAACGGGCAGAGTGTGTCCAGACGGTGGCTGCAGACTGATGATCAATGAGGATTACAGGAGAACATGCCATGTTAGTGAGGGGATGGTCATGGGCAAGCTATCGGCAATTACATACCACCGTGTGATGGAGAATGAGAGATGGTGGGGGTTGGCGGTGGTAAGCAACGGCGGCGGCGGCGGCAGCAGCAGCAGCAGCAGCGGCGGCGGCGGCGGCAGTGGCAGCAACAGCAGCAGCAGAAAAAGACGTGGAACATGGCAAGTGGGGGATATAAGCCTAGGCCACAATAGGAAATATTGCTTTCCAACTGCTTCTTTACTGCCAAACACTCAATGAGATCGTGGGGATCAGTACGGTAAAGTTGCGCCTAAAGTACGTTTTTGAGGCAGCATGGAGACAGTGGAGGAACTCTCTCTACTGTCACTTTAACAGTTGTCTGTCCCTAAGTAGGCAGTATAGAGCACTATGGATCCAGAACCCCCAGCCTTTCGTTGTTACACATGCTGTAGTCACGCAGACACAGAAGCAACTGTGTTGGCAAACTGTGTGCACTAGCGGCTGTACCCTACGCTGTAGCAAGACATGGCGTCAAATGTATGAGTGCTTTGAGGGCTTCTGTGCTGACCATCATGCCGAAGCGATTGAACGGCTGGTCGACCGGCATGCACAGGTACCGACATGATACTTGTTGGCAATGCGGAACATCATCCGTGTGGACTGGCAGATGCAAGTTTTTAGATTGGTGTGTGTGTGTGCAAGTTTTACAACCCTAAGCTTCCATTTGTTTATATCAAGTGGCCCTGGCGGGACGCAAACTCACGACCCCAAGGTTTTGAGACCAGAATGATACCACCATTCCTAGAGACTAACTAACTGTATTGATATGTCTCCGGACAAGCTAGAGAGTTTACCGTTGAACCGATGTTGGTCAAACTTTACATAACTGTTGTATGACGTGACGCTGAAGTGATTTGATTTTGGGCACTTTGGCACTTAAAACGTGCTTTTCACAGGGCCATTTTTGATACATTTTCAACATTTTCTGCAATAACATTGCTAATGCTTGTGAGAACGCATTCAAACTCTACTTGTAACGGACCCAAAAGACAGTCTGTTGGTCGAGACTAAGGACAAATATAACTTGTGTCAACGTGATCTGACTTTTCTTTTTTGAGTTGATAGATAAAGAGGCTTGTGTGCCACAGCAACGCAACGGGCTTGGCTATTAACGAACGCTGTATAGATTATCTACACCAAAGTGTCTACTGAAATGCAAAGAAATAGACTCCATGACCACATTACTAATGCTCGCTGACAATTTATCAAATCCAGATTCGTCACTCCCTGTGACAGTTGTAGCCACCAGAGGCTCTGGATAAGTGGCAAGGCTTTAGAGGGACAGAAGTGGGGGTATTATCTCTTGTATATTGATATGTGCTGTGTGTCACAGTTTGACAACATTCCCTGATTTTTATGGCATGGTTTTGATGTATGGTTATTCATAGGCAGACCGTTGTGGGCTTCCTTCCCCATTTTTTTTTCAACGAAACAATTTCATCTCAGATCCCTTCCCGTCCCCCCGCAAAAAAAAAAAGAAAAAAGAAAAAAAGAAAAAAAAAGAAAAATTAATTTGCAGTGGCACACGTACAACTAGTGAAGACTACAGATTATATTTTGCATTTGATAATGTAGACAATGTTAGGAAAGTTGAACAATACGTGTTTTCCCTAGTTGGTTATGTATCTGTTTTCAGATAAATGCTCATCACGTAATACAATAAAACCCAGACCACGTGTGTAACATCTCTAAAAAAATACCCCGCCCCTAGTCCGTCTAGACCAAATTCCCAAAAAGATGCACTTCAACTACACAAATAGGTCTATCATTGAGGACATAACAGTGTCATCAATACACCCTAGAGACGACCTCTATACGTCCTAGATGCCATTTCATTCCCACTATGGCATCGATCAGTTGTGTCCACAGAGTTACCACCCTAAACACACGCCGTTGATTAGCACAAACAGGCCCCAGGCCCAGGACACAGACCATTCAACCGCCGGGGCGTACTTCAATGAGGACCACGCGGGCGTATTGGCATGGTTTTGTAGCCCTCTCCTGTTGTGTTTGTTTGACATACTCTATGGCTTTAATGTGTGTGCAAGTTATTACTATGGCCTGATAGATGAAGGGATGGTAGTAAAGTATATCAATAGGCTATACGAGTGGATTGGATGTGAGAGATCAGACAATAGCCCACTGAGTCAGACGATGCGTCTACTCTCAAAGGGCAATATTCACCCAGGTATTTATGGAGAAAAAATTATACCCGGCTGCGTTTGGATCTGAGCCAATCGGAGAACAGTATTTAAGGGTGTATCCTCGATAGAGTATTATAATGTGTGATCTCCCACTCCCACTGGTATAATTACTTCTCTCTCTAAATTTTATTTGTCATTTTAGGTATTAAACTTTGTATTGTATATTATTAATTTTCCTGCTCCGCCTCCCAGACAATCAGAATGGAGCGTTTTCAGCAAATATGAGAGAATACATATGCATTTTTCATACTTTCACTGTAGAATCTGAGACACAAATGGCTTTAATATGATGTTAGTTGTGTCGGAGGAGGGTATGCGTCACTGTATTGAAATGGTCTAACGATAAGAATGAATATGCGAAGGGATGGAAGAAAACAAAAAGATATTTTATCACAAAAATCATATCTAAAGTTTCCCACTGCATCACATTGTTCTGCGACTACCAACTAACAAAAGCGAATCCAGGCGGGAGAGGGTTATCCGAAATACTTCATTTTCATAGGGCTTTTAGGATGTCAGCTATTGATTACACATACAAAACCCATGATAAATACGGTCACCATTTAACAAAAATCTGGATCTACCAGTGTATAAAACCAACTATACTCACCTATACTCACCAGCTTTCTGTCTGTCTGCAATTTCCTTGTCAACTAACACTGCCATTCACTCTGCTTTTCCAGGTGGCCTGTGGTGGAGGTAAAGGGGCTGCAAAGCTCTACACCAAACTGTTCCGCGACTACAACAAAGAAATACGGCCAGTCGAGGAAGTGACCGACACCGTCAATGTCCAGTTCGCTGTCCTGCTCATCGAGGTCATCGAACTGGACAATTCCGGTCACTCCACGCTCAACACATGGCTCAGGATGGTATGTTACTCTTAGATAAATGTAACTGTAAATTTGAGTGGTGTATAGGCCGTTAAAACTAACAATAGATTAGCAGCAGTCCATTTCAAAAGGACTTACGTCACCGTCCAAAACCGGCCTGTACTCCTAATTCAAATGGTGGCCTGTACGTGTAGCCAAAACAGCCATGTTGCTCTGTGATTCAAATGTTTGTACGGCTCGTTATTGTCAATCATGGTGTACTATATGCTACTTTGAAGCTGTAGTGATGTAATTCACGTGTTACATTAAAACTTTCAAAGCCATCAAAGTTTTGATATTTACTATAAATCCCGTGTAAACTTTGTAATCTACCCCTTTTTAAACACGAATGTTATAAAGACCTGCCCTGGTTACACATAATGGCCTATCCTTTGTCAAATTGTACACGTGACTGTGTAGCGTGGATGATGACACCTGCTCAATGTTTAGTTAAATGTATATGTAAATGAATATGCATGGTAAAGTAATGATTTGATCTTGTCTCTGACATGAGAGTTAGACACAATCAAAATTCTAACTGCACATCCTCTTCAGCTGTACAGTAAAATCTGATCCCTTTCCCGATTGTTATTGATTTTAGATAGAATATTAGACATAGCGCCCTTTGAAAGATAAACTCAGCCAAGACTAACATCATACTTTTGTTGTCATATTTCATAAATACAGAAATTGAGAAGGGTCATTCAGAAATATCCCTTTGTGCTAAACACGTGTGCTTGATGGTAGGTAAATATTGGGTTCTTCTCAGCATATGCCCCAGGGGAGGCCATCTTGGTTCCGAGTTGACATTGAACGTTGGAGTAAATGTATTGCATTTGCATTTCCTGCATTTTAACATTATACATTGAGTGTTGACATATACTTGTACTCAGTAACTTACAGTCATTGCAGATTATTGCACCTTGCGTTGTGTTTGCAGACTTGGAAAGATTCTAATTTGCGTTGGAATGCCAAAGACTTTGGCGGCGTGAACCAGTTGCATCTTCCCGCCAAGGACGTCTGGCTACCGGATGTAGTACTCTTCAACAGGTACTGCAGAGATTTACTGTAGATTATTTTATCTATGGGTTTCAGTTAATAGTGGACTAATAAGAACATTTGTATCATTCTACTCCCATCACACACATTTTAAAGGTTTCCAACACTCCACAACCTATTAAACTCCAATATTCTTGGGTTGGGTTGCTATTGCTATTCAGATAAAACCGTATATCTAATAAGTAGTTTCTAGTTTAGACATTGCTTATACGTGTTAATATTGAAACCTATTGAAAGGAGACATACACGTAGGTCTACTTTGACATTTATGATATAAAGAGAGTGACCTTTGCCCCTAAAGCAATACTCTTATAGTTTATGGCTTATGATCTTTCTCGAAGACTGGTCTTACTTGGCTTAGAAGGGACTATTTTCAATCCATAAAGATCCACTACATTCAGCACCACCTTTACTTTCAGTGCGGAGGAAGACATCAACAAAGAGCGTAACGTGATCGTGTATTCGGATGGAACTATCGTCTGGGTGACTCCTGCCGTCTTCAAGGTGACTTATTTTACTCAGATATTTGGTGTACTACATTTCTCATGTATCTCCAATTATTTATAATTAACATTGATGGGTAAAAGGTTTTGTGTGAACATGAAAGTTAGATAATCACCCCACCACCGGGCCGCAGTCAAGGTTGTATATGAAAATAGATATACAGCTGTATGCAATTGTACAGACGTGTCAATGGCATCTACCACAAGCATATGTAGTGTACACATGGTAAAAGGCTTACAGTGGCAGATCCAAGATTTCAGAGAACTCATCAAATTGAACTCAGAACACAAATACGGCGAGATCCAGGGTGTTCAGAGTCTGGTTTAATTGATGAAAAGTTTGCCAGGAATGATTTGTCTTCCCCAGTACTTAGTATCTAGCACTGTGGTCATGAGTGATCAAAACGCATAGAAAACACACTGTCCAGTTTGACACTACATTTCTGTATTGACCTACCTTTGCAGCTTTATCATGGAAGGGGGGAACTTTGACATTTATGAATTTTGCAGGCTGTCATATATTACACCTATGAAAGTAGTTTATAATCGTTCTATCAAGACCCACCAAGACTGGCCTCAAGTGGTCTCAATAGATGTTGTCCCTTTTGAACACCACTGTAATATTGGTACGAGGCTTGAGAATAAAAGAAACTATCAAATACACAATTAGATAGAACACAAAAAACTGGTCTTATCATAGACGTAATTTATCATAACCATTTCTCGTCTGCCCAGGTGAGCTGTCGTCACGAATTCCGCGGGAACGCCTGGACCTGCCCCCTCAAGTTCGGCTCCTGGACATTCACTGAGGCACAGGTATGTCCGGGGGGTCGATCAACTATCCATACATATCCACTATTTGTAAAGTTACCTTGATTTGAATATTAGAAAGAGGTATTATGTTAAGAGTATGAGATATGCAGTACCTCACAATTGGTTGGATATGGTAAACAAGAAGTAGCAGTCGGGTGCATTTTGCATGCACCTCCATCTTCCAATCTTCCACCGCAGCAATGATACCAATCACGGGTTTTTAGATGCGCTCGCTCCAGCATAATTTTGGATTGCGACAGTACTACATAAGTATATTCCAGGATGTATCAGAAATGCCAGTCAATATTTCCAGATGCAATTATGTTCTTCCCTCTCTCTCTCTCTTCTATGGCAAGCAAGCTCCAACCCACTATATTGGCTGCCATAGAACAGAGAGAGAGAAGATACTTGTATCCACAAGCAAACTTGGGAAAAACACATTAAAATTATTTTTAGATGAACCTCACTGGTTTTGACGGCACTCCGGTCGACATCGATATCAGCGAGTACCTCAGCGGGGACCAGTTCGCCATCCTGGAGACCAAGGGACAGCGCCGCGAGCGCAAGTACGTGTGTCACACACACACTCACTCACACATACCACTCACTCACATCCACAGAAGCAGAATTTCACTATGTATGACACTCACACTCTCTCACTGACATACTCACTCACTCACTCACTCACTCACTCACTCACTCACTTACTCTCACACATTCACGCACTCACTCACATCAACAGAAGCAGAATTTCACTTAGCCATTTTAAGTTATTGAAAAAATTAGTAACACTGATGTTCTATCAAGAATGGACTCTTAGTGGCTTTAATTGAGGACCATGCTGTATTTAGGTGAAAGACCCACCCTACATTCATTCAAATACAACTGGCAAAGGAAATCACCTTGGGCTTGAAGGGGGCAATAGGTTTGATAGGGTATTGGATCAAGATTGACAATGGTAACTTAAAAAGGTTTTGAACATATGGAACATGTGTATGAAGAATGAATACATGCCTTAAGATTGTAATCCTATATTTCCGAGAAAGTTTTCTTGGGGCTACTTTCTCTTTTACAATATTTTTATGGTCGATGCCGGCTGACATGAAGATATGGCCCAATGGCAGATCCAGGTTTTTGGAAAAGGGTGGTGGGTGGCGCACTTAACGAAATTCATGGGTTTGATTGCGAACATGCCAAAAACCCTACGCAAATGAAGTATTTTGTGAGAAAAGGGGGGGGGCTGCCCTGGATCTGCCTATGTGGCCCATAAGACAGGTCGGGAGACTTGTAATAGAACAAGTTGAAAGGCAAGTAGGCAACACACAAAGCGCAACATGCACGGGCAGATCCAGTTTTTTCAGAAAAGGTAGAGGGTCTGTACACATTTTCCGAAAACCTGGAACTACCAATGACTTTCATCCTACCTTACTCACCCTCACACAACATTCACTCTACTACGGATTTATTTCATGAAAGTTAAACTTTTTTCATTTCTACCTTAATTTATTCATATTATAATACCGTATCACAATCATGCAGATCTTATATCTGAGTATTACTCACAATCCATCCGATTTAAAACCAGTTACACAATCAATGCATGTATATTCTATATACAATATATACCTACACCAAATGTGTTCTAACTATATTAAAATACATGCCTCAGTAAAATGGAATACATTTCCAACCATGAAATAAAAGGATTTTTTAAAAAATCAATGGATGAAAACCCGTTTCCTCAAGTGTGGAGGCCAATGGGTAATTTCACTGTGTGCTTTATGAAGATGTAACAAAAGGCTAGGTCATGCTCAGAAATTATAATGACATTGCCTTGGTTTCATAGATCATCGTGACACCATTTTAGTTATTCTCACAAGAATTAAACGATTTAGATTTTTTTGTAAGAAACATTAAACAGACAAATGAACCATAATAAGAATACCATGACTTATGCATACCATTATTGTTTCTGTTCTTTACATAACATTAACACTGCTATAAACCTAATAAAATAGCTTGATTTATAAAACTACTGCTGCTATTATATGCCCATTCTTATTCCTTGCTTCAAATAACATGTTGCAATTTGTCGACACAACGTATTCAAATTTCTTGTATAAGCAACTTCTAAGGCATCAGAATATTTAAAATGATCACATGTTAACTAAATCAATGATTTGGGATCAGTTACAAAACTAACTGTTAAGAACTTCACAGAGGATGACTATAACCATTGTCATACCTTACAGAAACGTGTGTAACAATTGAATTGCTAACAAACATATAAAAATGCTAATAAATGATTGTTCGCGTCGATGTGACCACCATCACTTTAAAACCATGGCATTGTTTGACATTTTGGCATATGTATTTTTTTATTTGGCTTCAACCTTTGCGATCTGATCAAGTTGTTGTTGTTTACACATGACCTTTGCTCTTTCTCCAGTATTAGAATACCACACAGTTATCGCATAGCTCTTCTCGCATGCAGTCTGAACTTTGTGTGGATTACGCCTATCCGACCAGAAGAAAAGTTGTCTGTCGAACAGCGGTGCTATGTCAACTGATTTTCGCGCAAAGCTCTCTGGGAATATACGAAGTTCCCCTCCGTTTGAACTACTCCATCCTTTATTCAAATAGTAGACACAGGTTATGCAAACACCATTGTTATAATCAATATCCATGTCTACGTGACACGGACTTTTAGTACCTGCAGGATAGCAAGAAACCAGTGCCTTTGAACAACAATCGATGTGGTATTCATCTAATCGACCCTGACAGTGCGTAACAACACTATCCAATTGTTTAAGTAACTTTTGAATATAAGGATACCTATCATCACCATACTCTACCCATACATTTTTGTGACAGGCAACGAGCCCAGCTTTCACACAATGCTCTGTTACTTTTGTTCTAAGAGTTCCCGAAGCGTCCAAAGCACGCACTTCCTTCAATATTTCTATTGCAGTATCGGATCCAAGGAAGCTATCAACAAAACAAAAGCCATGCATTTGCAGACGCTTAACTACGCAATCAGCTATTTTTGTAGCGTTGCGTGTACTTTCTTTCACCTTTCCCTGTGCTTGGGGGGTAACAGCAGCCTGCTTAGGACTCGAACCTTGTTGTCTTTTGATCGGGCCTGCCCTGGCCGGTCTGTCGAGTACATCAGAAGAAGAAGTTTCTGTAGTAGCTCCATTCGATGGACGTGGCTCTGTATCTTTGGTTCCATGGCCAAGATTTAATGCATCTATGTGGTGGTTGTTCAGACGATGTTCTATAATAGCTTTTCCATCTGCGTTTGGTGACCCACAGTTCCGCTCAACTAAACTGTCCTTTGGTTGGGCTACAACCTGGCTACATACTTTTTTATGGACCTTCCAATGAGCTCTTTGATGATCTCTACTACAATAGTATGTGAGTCGACATTTACAACACTTTCGTAACTTCTCTGTGGAGCCACACACTGCACACTTCCTCGAATTCCCTGTTTCCATTTTTGCTAAAAAAGGACTTTGTAAGTGCACTACTAAGATTCAGTTTGTTACAACCGAACAGTGCACTTGAAGTAATTTGATATACAAACAGGGTCTTTTAGGAATGGAACAAAGCTACAACATTTATATACAATACAAATACAATATGAATGTTCACTCTCTGTAAGACACTTTATATTCTGCGAGTATTTTGCAAAACAGCGTCACTGGTATGTGCAATATTCAACAGGCATCATTTAAAGTGTGTATGGGATCGTGTGGGTAAAATCCCAGCTCCAGTTCAAGCCTTTGTTAAGGTAGTACTTCCATGCTGAATGGATAGGCATATGGATCTGAAAGGTTTAATTCCCAATTGGGTGTGTTACTGGGTGTTGAGAAAACTGATCCCTTATATACTTGCACTCTGCTATATGGTACTTACACATTTGATAAGTGCTGATCAGGCGAGTGAATGCTAATGTGAGTGATAAGCACGTGTATAACACATTTGAAATGTGCGCTCGGGAGTTGAGAAGTATATAGCGTGGAAAGTATGCCAATGACCTGGTGTGAACATAAAGTTTGTAGAGAACAATAACAATGCATTGTGACTGTAAATAACCACGATTACAGAGGTGGGTTTTGAGCAAACATATAATATTAAGTATGGTATAAGAAATATGATTTACCAATCTACCTGTACGGTGTTTTTGTGTAGGTACGACGGCGTTCCAGATGTGTACCCTACGATGGAGTACATGCTAAAGGTGCGAGCCAAAATCGGAACCTCCCTCCTTCTGGGAAAGAAGTAAGTAAATGGTCAGCAGGAGACACAATGGCCACAGCACTGGAGCAACTGGAAAAAGTTTTCTTGTCCATGAACATGTCCCTCAAGTATATTCTGTGAAAAGTAACCCTTATCTTGTGTGAACATTTTTAATTTCTACCATCACATGTGTAAAGTAGCTGATATATTTATGGCGGACACGAGTCTCTCTGTATAATTATTATTTTTGATCAAAAGTGGCAATTTAAGACAAATTTTACTGTAGTTGTTTGTAGATAGAAGGTTTTATAATGTTGATGGGGATGTGATACTTTTTGGTGATTGTTTTCTGCATATAATGATACATTTGGAAACTTTGAAAATTAAAGTTGTGGTTAAATGTTATGGGAATTTGAATGGACCAGGACTTGAATTTGCAGTGTTGAAGAGAAATGTTGAAATTGTAATCAATATAAAGATCTGACAAAGAATTGTTTTATATGAATAAAAAGGAAATTAAGCCTGATTTTAAAACTTGGATTTTTGATGAGGAGCCTATGAGCTCGAAATTTAAATAAAATTATACAGTTTCTTGTGTAATGTTGGATTTAACTAGTAGCTGTGAATATACACAGATGCCATATTTTATTAAATTGTGCACATTTAATATGAGAATCATGCATATGATTTTGAAACTAATGTTTGTATGACAAGGAATACTATAATTGTAAATGCATTAATGAATTATTTCGGAAGTGCTTATGAAACTTGAACATTGGCTTTAAGGCTATCAGTAATATATGCTTATCCATAATATTGTATAGATTCATTCCTGTGTGCCAAATGTGACACGCAAGCAAGCATAACCCTTAAACAGGTCGAGGAGCAGCAAATCTGTTATTGTTACAATAAACTATGGTGATAATTTTATAAAAAAATATAGTTTTGTCTGTTAATTTAGTGATATGATTAATTACTATGTTTTAGCAATAGTTAAAGCAATAAAACACATTCGTGATATTCACAGATTACATTTCTTCTTACCCAAGATATTTTGACAGCAAATCAACGTCAAGTTTGCATACATTTTGGATTTTTACGCGCTGACTATAATTATGCAAACAAAACATTATATGAACTTCATAAAACTATATATTACAGCTAATTTGTTTGTCACAATATTTGTATATGTATGTTATATATTTTTTTTTCAACAGATACTATTTGAAATATTATGTTTCAAAACAATTCTGTTAAGACATCTATATGGGGGGAAGCGTCCGTGATAAGATTTGTGTATTCTACGTGACAAATCAAAATTAACTACGGTGATAACATTTCCAATCTAAAAACAATATAAAATACATACATATGCATCGCCATGAATAAGATTAAATAATACAACAATACTGACATTTGAAAAACAATTGAAATGTTGTTAAGTAAAGGAAGATAAAAACAATAATAATGTATGAGCATATTGATATATTAAAATCTGACACCCACGCATGAAGTTGATAGGAGGCTTGAAAGTTGCACTCAATAGTTTCCACGCTCATTATCTTTCTACTGTAATAGGACTCAAGCGTAAATGTTTCTGACAATTGGATTTTTTAAAAAAATAGTATAGGTGAGCATCAACACTTTTAATTCAAAATTATTCAATAAAACGTTCGGATCACCGCCTTTATTTATGAAATAATCAAAATTACAAAACATCCCTTTTTCGTATTTCAGTCGAAGTTTGTAAATGCTTCAAACTGATTGATTTTTTCTTAACAAAACCATGACATTATACATTATAGAGACTGACATCAACGGTTTTTTTTTTCACTGCTGGTTGGTAAACGTCCCGAAAGAAATTTTAGATGCTGGAATGTAATATACATTTTTTGAGTATTTCTAATTTACGTTTTTAATTTCACCTCATCATAGCTTGTACAATATTGAACAAATTTCATTAATTAGCTGGCCATTATTGTAAATACTAGGTTAAAACACCAATACTTCACACCTGGTCTAATGCATTTGAGCTCGAGTCCATTTAAGAGAACAGTTGTTTATGCTTGTATATTTACAATCGCTGTATTACTTTGAGAAGACATAAATAGCGATCGTTCTATGAAAATCCAATTTGTCGTATGTTATTGCTTGTCTAAATAGAAAACTACCAGGTACATTAAATTTTTATTGTGAAAATGTTTCTTGTAACTCACGTATTTCTGTGTACTACAATGTAAGATTAGATTTTGTGTCTATTTGTTCCTTATTTCTGAAATTAAATATAAAAGAATTTGACACACTTCTATTCGAAATATGCTTGTTATTTTTGACAAACTGTTGTGTTGCAATATTTTGGTTATTATTTCATTTATTCATCTACGAAACAATGAATCATATACTCCAGTATATATTTTCTGCTCTTGACCTGTGTGTTTTAATTTTAATACACAGCATCTAGTGTTAATTCAAAATACGATAAAACTTTACTAAAATGGACACCTACAGATATATTTATCCATCTGTTTGAAGATGTGACCGAAGGGCACCCTTTCCCCTCTAGTGTTATTTAGATATAGTAAGCTTATACTGTCTATTTTGGGCAAACATAAAAAAAAGTAGTCACCAAATTCGGTGTAGAAAAAATAGTTAATCCCAATATATTAATCTTACAATCGGCTTTTCAAGTAGCCTAATAGTATATTATAGTCGCAAAACTGTTTATTTTCTTAAAACCTTTGTTTGCATTTCCAATATCACCATTTGACTGTGCACAAGTAACAAAAGAACCCTCTTGTCTATGGTTGAAAATAGATTTTTTTTAACAATTGCCATCATCTATTGTACACAATGCAAACGCATTTAACTTTAGAAGTTTTCACCCAAGAGATGATTATTATTTGGGAAATGCTGGGTGATTAGAATATGCACAAGTAACGCAATGTTTACGCAATGTTTACGGTAAAGTCATACCACAATCCTTATAGAAAACAGTATAATACGTTGAGTAGATAAGCACACCACACATATGTGTAAAAGTCTTTGCCTAATGGAATCCCACTATTATAAACCACTAAATGTTAGTGTGATGATCCTTTCTGCAGAGGAAATAAGAAATAGCAGACAACCTAAGTTTACAACCAAAACATAAATATTTATACACTTTAGACTATTTCTTGTGACGAATCAAATAGCAGACAACCTAAGTTTATCATGCAGGCAAGTAATTTTAAAGTAAACATTATTAAAGTAAACTTCTTTACTGCGCATGGGTCAATGTTGTTCTATGAATGCTGGGCTCTCTGAGCACGTCCATGAGGTTGGCAAAGGACCAAAGTACACTCTCATAAAAATTGTATCAGTTAAAAAACATCATTGGCCCCCACAGGAATTTTAAAACATAGAGATAGCTCGGTTTTTTCGAGTAAGTTTTAGAACAATCTAGTCATCGTCGTCTTCATCATTTATTGTTCTAACTATTTATAAACCATTTGATTGCTGTCATATGATTTTTAACTTGGTGCCAACAAAAAATCACAATTAATTTTCTTTTCGTCACAGTACGTGTAAAGGCGTGCTGCGAGATTAGTTATATATTTGTCTTTTGTAAGGAATATTGAAGCTGTCACAGTGTAAATTCAAATAAATAAATGTGGTGGTTTATAGTCATGATCCAAGTAATTTGCACCCACGAATTTACATTTTACATCAGGTCATTGGCATCCTTCTCACACTATATACCTTTCTCAGCCCCACTGGGAGTATACAACACATTGCTACCGTAGTGCAGATGTGTGTATCACTCACATTCGCGTTCACTCGCCTGACCTGTACTGTACCTATTAATCGTGTAGGTATTACGGAACAGTGTGCAACCTGTATGGGGTTAGCTACCTACCACCAGACCCGACCGGTAATCGAACCCATGATTTTCTGGCCAAGAGTCCAACTTCCTATCCATTCAGCCACGGAAGCAGATAGCCTAAGATATAAAATTACACGTTTGCTTGAATATTCGAATATCATTTCGCAAATTCACCCCGATATACAACTAAGCCTTCACATATCGCCGGCGTGATATGCCGCTAGACGTGTGGCGAGAAATGATATGTACGGCCGATTTCGCATGGAGCAAAATGGATATTGATTTTAATATCACTGATAAATCAAGTAATAATAAGCACCGTGAAATGGTACTGGTGATACATTAGATTATCTGAACGTTTCTTTGGCGTCATTATTGATTATTACAAAGTACTTATATATTAACTGCCGATCACATGTGACATGTGAAATATACTATATCAAGCAAAATTTTAAGTGGTCACATGTTTCTATCCCCACGCGTGCGCGTTTATCTACAGTTTTGATTGCATAGTAAGTAAGACTTTAGTGAATATGACATACTTTGCTATTTTAAAACGGCTAAGGATGCTCTTTTAAGGCATTTGTTTAGACCATTAATCAGTCATTCACTAAAAATATCACTACTAGATTCTAGTAGAATCTAGAAAATGTTAAATATCATGATGTCAGATAAAACGAGACGAGGGAAAAATAATGCCCAAATCTCGTCTGAATACGAGATTTGATTTGATAGCCCACGAGGTGCACGTGTTTAGTGGTTTAGTTGATTACATGGATTAATATTAATAAATTAAGACATCCTGCCTGGCTGGCTATAATATATACATATATACTTGCTATTTTTGGACGGTTTATTAAGTCTCCCATTTAGTTACTAGTCTGCTAGTCCAGACATTTTCAAAATTACTTGTCCTGCTTAAGAGTAACTATTGAGGCCCAAAATGGAAGACTTTTGTAGATCAGTCGCCAGTATTAAACCAGTATTTTAAGTTACATTTCTGGCATGTGTTAGATAATAAAGTTAAATGTACATAATACACCTGGTTGTCAAAAACTATAGCAGTTGCTCTATTTTTATTTTACAGTTGTATCACCACTTCTAACCATGTCGGCTGGCTTGTCTCATACATTTGGTACCACCATTGATGTGGAAGAGCTACTCAAGGTCGGCGCGAGGTTGTATTTTCATTCTCGTCATCCGCGTTCCATAATAGATGCTAAGTTCCAGTATGTCTACACAATGGAAAAGCCCCGTGAAGACGAAGCAGCTAATGAATGGTCAATTCCCCCCAAACGCGTGTTGTTCATTGGCATCCGATGTATGAAGATGGGACGCCGAGGAAGGTATATCGCGACAATGGATTTTCAATTCAAAAACCACCTCACCGGCGAGTGGGAATCGAAGTGTATCTTGAAAGATAAAGAATTCGCTAAACACCAAAACCAATATGTCTGGGGTGAGACCTTTTTCAGCAAGGAGATCCTTAAAGAGTGGAGCATTGCTGAAATCAGCGATGAAAACCCGTATGTCAAGGAGAAAAAGATGCAACTCCAGGTGCTGGTTAGTGTGCGAAAGATTAGTGAATAGGGGAACCTCGACATTATGGTAATAGTGGGGACAATAATGGGACAAGAAGTCCAACGTTCCTCAAGAAATATAGACAAGAAAAAATCATCATGATTACCTGTGGATTGACTATAAGGATACCACCGGAATGTTACATGTGCAATTATGTGTGATAAAGTAGATTCAAAATGTAATTCAATAAGTCTGCATTTTACTGTTCTTCTCAACGGCTGTAATTCTTTGAATTTTGGTTAATTTTTTAATTGTAACTTTTTATAGGAACAAATCATGCGTCCAAAAAGTCGAATAATGTCATAAATTGCATTTTTACCTTATATGATCTATTAAATTTGCCTTTTTTATTGATTGGATAAAAAATCCTCAAAGCATAATAGTTGTTTGGTGTTTGTTTATCTTGGCCACACACTGCACAAAACAGCTTTAGAAATATAAAATAAAACCATAATGACTTTTAAACGACTTATCCAGGTGTTATAAGGCTCAAAAACAAATAAGAAAAAATATAACTACATATAAAAAATAGAATCACAGTTCAATATTACAGCATGAAAGCATAAAAATAGGTTATTACATATGGTGTGAGGGGATCAAACAATATCTTGCTGAATATGGAGTCCACACGAAGGGAGATATTTGTATGGTTTGATCTCTCACCCCCACTTGTACAATTACAGTGACAAATATTGGGAAGTAGCCCAAATTAACCAGAAGGGCCAGAAATCTTCACTGGCCCATCTGATATATTACTGGCCCTACGAGCGCAGAATACGCAAAATATCGCTAGGGGGTCCCTTCCCCCCACCCCCGAACCTTGAATTTATTTAAATGAGAGAATACTGAATCATATCAAATACTGATAATTGAATGTTGAATACTGATATGGCAATGTAGTTATCAATCTAATTGATAACTCAATATATATTTTTTTATCAATGGTGTATATTATAATGGCAGTAGCAACAAAACAATTGTTGGATCGGTCAATCTTTGCATAAGCAGAGCAATCCACGAATCCTCAATTGACAAACACTCTGTAAAAAAGAACATGAGAGCCAGACATAATATTCTTAGCACATTTATTTGGCCAAATGTGAGGTCTACACACAGTAAACTGGCTTTTACACATTGACGAGGATGCCCGCGAACTGGCAGTTGCCCACTATGGTCTGGTGGTCGACGTGGCACGTCTCACGAGCCCGCACTGACACCTGCTCTCCGGCCGTGCACAGCACGCTCACGGTGGTCGACGACGAGGCATACGTTCCGCCTGTAAAAACAGAAAGGGAAAGACTTTCGGAGATCTAGACTTTGATTAGATAATGGACTCTTTTATAGCGTGCGCTTTTTGAACATCTGACGTTCTGTTCCTCACTCCACTATGGTGTTTTGGTGGCCGAATTGGACTCGTAAGCAGAAGGTTGTGGGTCCGATTACCAGTCGGGTTTGGTGGTGGGTGTTGAGCAAACTCATCCCTAAATAGTTGCCCACTGCTCCGTGGCACTTACATGTTGATTGGGTACAGGTCATTGGTTTGAAAGAGTGTGTGACGGTCTGTATGAGTGATAAGCATTGTGCGCTGAATGTGCTGCCGACGCAAGTATATGAGAAATGATCGATTGTTGATGATTGAGTGTGCCAATGACCTGGTGTAAAATGTACAGAGCACATTAGAATCGCGACTGTAAACCGTATATACTTCTGGTATAACTTATACCCGTAATGCAGGGCACGAAGCACGAATGAAACAATGGTAATTCCGTTTTGTGTATGCACTTCAAATGTCAACTGATAATTAAACTCATTGGATTAAAGATAACAGCTTAATGAGTTTAGTCCATTTTATATTTAGGGTGTCACCATTTATTATAGCCCACCAGGGTGTGGGGGATACCAACTTAATTTGGGGGAGATGGTAAGGGAATGCAAGGCCTGAAAGTTTCAAACAAATTTGAATTAGACGGATAGCCTGAAACGTCAATTATAATGATTTCATTTTTTCATACCACATGTGTCATCATAAACGGTAGTCCCCTGAGCATTTGTGTATTATCAAACATATGTTGGAAAACTTTATAGTACATTACAAAATGCTAGAGTAAACAATGCAGTGTGAGAATCATTAGATGTTGTAATAGTACTATTTATACTGTCAGTACTTACCTGCGCCGTCCCCATACTGCATTGCCAAAACCACTCCATTCTTCACAAGGTCATATTTACAGGGCAGTTTTTCCCGGGTCATAATAGAAATGGAGAAGATGTAATATCCGGTATGTGGACATGTAAACACACCGGTATTAGCATTGTATCTGAAATTTTGTGAAAACTATGTCATAGAAAGGCTATGCCTAACTAGTAATATTGAATAGGTTTTCTGTCCGCCATTTCATTTTTAAAAAGCGTTTGAAATCTCAGTAAAATGATTTAATGTAGGTACGAAAGAATTATCAAATGACTTAGACCATCAAAAACTATTGTTTATAAGTATTCTTTTACTTTCTTTTACTAAACATAGGGCTATTTCCATCAGAAACATAAATTTGATGAAGAAACGATCTACCATGAAGTACTAGTATGCATAGAATATTCTAGCTTTCTCTCCCAGCTGTCACTATCGTGTTCCACCAAGATAGACATAGCAAGGCACAGTTTTTATGGCGATGTCGATTTTGATAGGAATATGAAGTTCCTCGTTAAATGTCAAGGTTGGAGGTTAGAAAAGAATTCACCAACATTGGCGGGCACATAAACTACATCATATTTTCAGTGAGAAAGTTAATACATGCCCGTTGTCAGCATTGGTGTGGACAAAATCAAAAGTTAAGTGTTCCCCCGCAAATACGGTCAGGCTTTCGGTGTTGATTGCTGTGAAGGCAACTGCAGGAACCGCCATTTCTAAAAATAGAATTGAAACCATTTAAATTGAAGCCCGATGAAGGTAAGGGAACAGAAGAGGCCTGTAAAGATTATTACAGGTTTTTATTTTGTAGAATTTATTCTTCGCCAATTTCACGCCATAAAGACACAAAGTATTCTTGACAAGCACAAAATGCTCATGAAACAATATGTTGACTAGTTGAAAGAAAATAAGAGTAGGAAACACCTTAAATGTGCTTGAAATAAATTTTGGTTAATTATTAGAAAAGTATTGTTGAAAAGATATCACTGTTTTTGTTATAAATTAAATGCTATAAGCTTTAATATTTATCAATACTCAATTTTCCATAGCTACAGGTATTATGCTTGTGTGTAAATATGAAGACTTATATCAAAAGAGTAAGTTGAATATAAAACAACTAATATAATATTTGAAATATTATACATAATGTACATATTTGTGGTGTGGTAAATCAATGAAGATTAGTTTTGGACATAGCCACCTGGCGTTTTGTCTACATTAGACTATATTGATAATTCCCACACTATAAATATCTATGTCTTAAAACAGAAGGTACAGTCGATCAAACATCAAGTTTGAAGAGAATGTCATCAGAAAATACAAGGACACACAATCATGCAATATCTCGAAAAAGACTATTTTCAAGTATGCGAACAAATCTAATACATACACAGTCTATTTTGTACAATTCTACAATAAATTTATAAAAATCAATATATGCAATTCATACTCTGATTCCTCTCCAGATAGCGAATGGCAGTGTCATAGTCCTTCAGCTTTTGATTCACTCTTTGCTCAAGTTTGTTGAATTCCCTCCACAGGCCTGGGCATTCTGAGGCAGGGGAAGAATACCCCAAAGAAACCACACAAAACAATACCAATAGTTGTAACATTGCGCTGTTTCTGGTGATGAGTAATTTAACACATGTTTTGAGTGAGTTATTTGTACCCGGAGTTATCAGCTTCATGTGATTGCGATATAACATGTGATAGTGTGCGGTAGAACCTCCCAGTATCGTATTACCACTGTCGTATTGCTGTCGCACTGGGTCGAGGGTTGTAAATGATCAGTCTGAGTAAAGCCCTGAACGGGGAAACACTACTACCTGTAGATGAGACACCCACAACCAAGATAAGCTGTTCACATGCTGATGATGCCCCCCCCCGGCCACCACAACCACTACCACCACCATCACGTTAAATGAGCATTTATACTGGCTTTACTGTAACAACTCGACTGAACGCTTGTCAATGCATTTTTGTGGCATGGCAATAGACTTTTGTCACAATATATACATACAATGTCATGTGCAAGGCGATTTTAAAAAGTTTTGAGCCTACTTCAAGACGAATGAGATTATAGGTCTCACACATGTGATGTTTGGTGCAACAAGAATAGATGGCAATTAACAAGTTTTATTCACAAGATATATACATACATAATGTGGCAGATAAATTCCAATATATTACCATGTAAAAAGATTCGTATAATATATACATATATAGAAAATAATAATAAACTAAGTACAATTGATAACAGTTAGAAGCTAAAAAGAACAATGAATGAAAAAAATATAACAACCGTTGGTTTCATAATAGACAAAGACTAGACTGTTTAAAAGTCTCACAATCGGTAATTGCTGATAAAATGGTACTGTCATAAAAAAAGACACATACACAATATGTGATTTAGCTCTACGGATTACATAGGCTACACCAACCCGAGCAGGCAGAGATCTAGATGTCGGTGTTGGCGGCGAACAGCCCCTTGTAGCGCGACTTACTGCCCTTGGAGCAGTCGGTCAGCGTGTCGTCCCGCACGTGCTCGCCACGTGACCCGCCCGACCCTGAAACGTCTCGCATTGCGGCGCGGAACCTGCGCAGGCGCAAGGTCGTCTAATCAATGAATTCTGGAAGTTATATAGAGAAACAAACCAAATTATGCCAGTAAATGGTGATCAAGTGTTTTCTGAGAAGAGAAAGTCGTGATTTTTTACCAGAGCTCCAAGGCCAGTGAAGGCTGTGACCAGACGACTTTGCCCTTGAGCGAGGCTTACGTCAGCTTGGTAAAACCCCAGGGTAAAACATTCACCTGCTACACAACCCGGTGATTTCCCCGAGATCCCAGTGACGACGAATGGCGTCATCACTGTGAACAAAACAGAAGAGACTGTGGAAAGTTTAGTATAAAAATGCTTGTAGGCTATTTTCATGATTAACATCTATAATGATTACGTTTGTCTATCAAATACAGGATAAATGAACTTCCATCAGAAGGTATTAGAGGGTTGGCACATGCTCATCGGGGTGTGTTATATTGGATGTACAACCTATTGAATGGAAAACTACTTTTCCACTTTGACAAGCTCACTATTGACACGTTGCTCATCTATTATGCATCATTACCACTTTGCAATATTATGCACCGCTATTACCGCATGATGGCTATAAAACCTGCTCATTCGTTTTTAGAGACTAAAGCGAGTGGCGTCTTGAGGTCTGCGGCGTCTACGGCGTTTTCCGGACCGGGCTCCGTGTGTTATGAGTGCGTCGGCACAGGGGAGTGTTTTTCGTTGAGGTGGCCGTGCGATCAACATGCACAGAACGTGCGTCTGTACTCGCGTGCAACTTACGTTCTACTCACCTTGTGATTACAAAAGTACGGGATCCGCACGTTCATGGTACAGGGAACGCTCGGCCCCTGTACTATGCCTGTGCCGACAACGTGCTAGTAAATCCTCTGTGTTTAACGTAAGGTGTCCGCACTGCCTTCTTGCGGTTAGACCATGACGTAGGGTGGTCGTAGAAGAAGTTTGGCGAGTCAAACTTCTATGGCGACTCTACGACCTTAAAAATATACTGCGTTTATAGCACTTAACACTCACGGATCTTTACAATCTGTGCCCTAGGCGATAATGTGCCCTAGGCATTATAAGTTGGTATTGATTCTGTCCCGACTATGGATCCAGGGACTTCCACTCTCCAGCATTTGGCATATTGCTGAATAACAACACTGTTGGTCACAGCAGATGACATGTAATTCTACAGCATATTGTTGGCTGGAACGTTACATTAGTATAACAACGTTACTACTGCACTCATGGGTTACGCCTTACTTTGTCTAGCAACGATGGCGGCTAGCATTCTAGGTTCTGCACGAAGCCAGAACTGTCAGATCGACGTCGTGTTCGTTGTAGACACGTCAGGGAGCATACAAGACAGCGGGCCCGAAAACTGGCAGCTCATGCTGGATTTCATGAAGTACGTTGTGAATGATTTGGATATCGACACTGGATCAGTGCGGGTGGGACTTGTGTCATTTTCAGACCTTGCTCGTGTTGAGTTTACCTTTAGTGACTACACATCCCGAGCGGATGTAAAAGAAGCCATTGACTTTATATTTTATGCTCACGGTAATACAAACACAACCGGGGCTCTGCGCTTGGTGAGGACGGTGCTGCTTCAGCCAGAGGCAGGCGACCGCAAGGAAGCTCCCAACATCATCATTGTCATTACCGACGGCAATCCAACCAGAGAGCAGCAGTTCCTCAAAGATGAGGCAAGTAGAACCAAGCTTCTGGGCTCGCGGATCATTGCGATCGGGGTGTCAGACATGGTGAACTTGGAACTATTGGAGACGGAGGTTGTGTCCAAGCCGGCCTTTCTCAACTCATTCTTTGTGTCCGATTTCAAGCAGCTGGCCATCCTGGTGGACAGCATCGCAGCAAATCAGTGCGATTTCGGCGACGTCAAACACGTGACGACGCTGTCGTGCACACCGCGTTATCCGTTGTCTTTTTGCTGGACTTGGCAAGTGGTTTCCACAGTTACAACGACGTGCAGGACTTCATCACCCACCTTGTAGACAAGGTAACACGATTACATGCAGAGGTCCGTATTCGAGCCGTCAGCTTGATCAGTGATAAGTTGCTGCCTCTACTGGAGACAGCAGCAGGGGATCCCTTCGAGTCTGGAGTCTGATCTGTCTGACGCCATGTGCATGAAGGATAGACTGGACAATAACAACGCTAACGTCACCGAGGCACTCGCAAAAGCCCGTGAGCTGCTGAATACTGCGTCAAAAGATGGCAAGAAGGCAGTACTTCTAATCACTGACCAGCATCTGGGAGAAGTGGACGCCTCGCACATAGAAGGAGGAGCGTTTAGTCTGATCACTATCGGAGTGGGGTGCGACGGTCCGAGAGAGTAACTCCTTGCCCAAAGTGATCACTTCTACGTTCGGTCTTATGGAAAGCTTGGGTCGACAACCGATGACATTGTTCAAAAACTCTGTCACGGCCAGGGGTAGTTGATGTTAAGTACAATCACATGTGGGGGCTTTGAGAGGTTTAAAAATATGAAATTTATAGTGTTTGCCATAAGCGCTTTGCATGGTGCACTTTTTTGGTGTTAAATAGGAAAGTCTGAACGCATTGTACGTGTGCATATAGTACATCTTTAACCAGACAAGATGATTGCATCAGATCTGATTGCATTAATAAAGCGTTTAATATTAGTCCATGTGCATGTACTTGAGGTATCAGATTTTCTAACCACAGCCTACAAGTTACAAACACATTTATAAAGAGTCATTCATAAAACCAGTCTCACTGTAATTAATTGCATGCACAGTTGAAACTGGCGACGTTCTGCACGCAAAATTTGTTCCAACTATATTAGAATGCATACAGCTTTAAAATTGAATGTATTCTAAACAATAAAATACTAGGATTATTAAAATTAATGAATGGAACGAACCACATTTCCTTAATTATGGAAAACCGTAGATGATATTTACTGTACGTCTAATGGAAATGTAGCGAAAGGTTATGAAAATACAATAAGAATACCCATTATAGAATTATCCTGACAACATATTGGAGCTTTTGTGACAAGATAAAATGCTTTTAATTTTATTCTAACAAACATTTAGAAATGGATCTAGATTAACAAACCATAGCAATAACACGAAACTAGCTATAGCTTATAAGGCTTATTGCTGTTCTTTGCAAAATAAAAACATTTGTATGAACTGAAGGTCAAGTAATTTGCCACAGGTTCTTTTATGGACCCTCCAATGAGCCTTTTGATGATATCCACAATATCGCACGATTTTACAGTTACCACATAACAATAGTTCATCTGTAGAATCACATACGGAACATCTCAGTTCCAGCGCAAGTTGTTTTTACAAGCAGCCCTAACGAGGTTCACAGATACAAATGGTCACTCGACTGCAATATTTATGTACATACAATTTTAACCACAATCCTCTTTAGTACCTACACGAACCCAGTTTATACTCTGTCAAATCTTGCAAAACAACACTACTATCATGTTAAAACTACTTAACAGGCTATGTGTATTTGAGAAGTGTAGTCAAGATCTTTCACATTAGAGAATTCTTTCTCCACGTCTACAAGTATTCTATATTTATGTAGTCTATATTTGACATTAGAGAATTCTTTCTCCACGTCTATAGGGCTATATCAAATAGTCTCTGCCGGGACTCGAGCCCTGGACAACTACCACTGTGGCACCCATTCACCAAGCACTTACGGCAGTTGGTAGTGGTCCTGGGTTCGAGGCTTGATAGAGGCTATGTGATATAGCCCAATAGACTTGGAGAGAGAATCCTCTTAATATAGCAATTCTTACACCCAAGTCAGTTATTCATTATGTATATGTATGCGATCATTTATGACAAGCTTAAGTAGAAATCCTGATTGCTGGGTTAAGGCAGAATTGGGTATTTAGCTAGTATATAGTTTATTATGTAGTGCAAGGAACTATGGATGTCAGTTACCATCACACTGCACTGTACCCTACATTGAGAAGGTACGACAGCGCTCCTCACGACTACCCCACGATGAAGTACATGCTCAAAGAGCACCCTAAAATCAGAACACCCCTACTTTGTTTGTTCAAAACTTTGTGTGAGTACTCTGAAGCCATCAATTCCTGATGATTATAGAAGAAGGAGATCACTTGATACATGGACCTCCAGAGGCATAAGTTTGCATATGGAAATTGGTAGTAGGTATAATAGCAATACATGCAAATATATATTCTATTCTTGCATCTTAAACAAAAAACATGTACTGTTTAATAGTGAAGGTGATCATGATATTGGTGCCAATGCGAGGTGTCAGATATTGACATACACTGTGTATGATTACACACTACCTGGTGGGTGTGAACAGTCAATGACAGCAATTTAACACTCTTTGATGATTTAATAATTGATGATCAGTGGCTGCTATTTGACTACATTATAGACAACTGTATATGTCATACTCTGTCAAGACAAATACCAATAAGCATTTATGTGTGTATGCGTATGTGTGTTACAGCTGGTAATTGCTGAACAGGAGTTTAAGATAGTAAAGAACTTTAGTAAAGAACTCCAAATTCAGCATCAGGTATACGTGTTAAAAATGGTTAAATATTAATCATAGACAGTACAATTGTTGGAAATGTAAATATGCATTGTAAAATGGATAGTACTATCCTTGAGTAGTAGAGTACAAACAGACTTTAGAAAATAAACAAACGTTTGAATTTTGTAATATGTCAGACAATCGCCTTATAACAGAATTAGAAGAATAAAAACAAACGAGCAGCCAAGAGGCAGTTGATTTTATTTAACTTTGTATTACATTCTCAAAAGAAGCCTCTTACTAACCTAGGATTAAAAATAGCTCATAATACAAATGACGTTATTAAATGGTACACAATGCAAACCACAATATCTCTAGAAGTATTACTTCAACGGCGTGCACCCCGTTGAAGGAATACTTCGCCGGTGACATTAGGCACAATAGCTTTTAAGTTCTTCAGCGAGACGTTATTCAAATTGGTACTTTACGCCGAATGTAGCGATCAGTGGATCATGCTAACCAACACGTTTCGTCAGACCAGAAAATGGCGTGAGTCTAGTCAGTCGATTCGAGTTTTTTCGTTTGTTGACATAGAACAATAATCCTTTAGTAGCTCATATGATTTTCATCGAAACGTTTTCATATTAACAGTACACATTCTGAAGACTGTCTAGTTTCTTATTTACACCATAACAAATAATAAGATATATAGCAACGAGTCCGATTTGGACAAAATCGAGTAATAGGCAATACATTTGCCAGCAAACGCCGAAGGCTGGGTGTTAGATGGGCGATGCTTGTGATTAATGGTCAAATTAAACTATTTAGTTAAAAACAATTACATAGACTTATCCATATGAATGGAATCGCATATTACTGCAGATTATTTCCATCAAAATTATATATTAATACGACAATGTATAAGAGAGATATGATCCAATGTATCCGTGTGGTGGTTTTACCTGTCGTCGCCTGCTGATATTGTCAGTAGACTTTTTATGATCATGCAAAAGATATCACTGTTTCAACTTAATTAAATATACTAAATGCGATAGTTTATAGTTAATTTTACTATCGAACGAAAGGAAAATATATCATCTGTGATGTGTGTAAGATTGCTGAAGTCTCAAGTTTTATTGAGCTGTGTGCGTTCAAAATGTATTCATTGGGACAGCTTGTATCATCGCTCGCTCCATAATCCAGTTGAGTTTAGTCTGGATGTAACGGTAGCTCCTGTTCTCGTAACTTTCACGTCCAATAGCTTTGAAAGGGCGGTTAAAGGATGCCCGTAATCGATCGTGTAGTTGTAAAATTTGCTAAAGGAATCACCAAACGTGACGTCACGAACAGGAGGGTTCTGTGTTAGCATACAGTGACATGACAAAATTTGTTGGAGAAATATCATAATTTCATGGATTATGTAGAAATGAAAGCATTCACAAAAAAGTCACCAGTGTTTAGCTGATGCAATATAGATTACGCAGGAAACGTATGTTGGATGTGTGATTAGTGTACACAAAATTACAATGGGGCAATTTGACGAGTGTATTTTCTTATGGCGATTTGAGGAATCAGACAGTTTCAAATCAATTTGTGAGTTTATAGTGGCTCGTAAAAAAACAATGATACATATTCCATCACATCAAGGAAGCCTTGACGTGTTGATTGGATGGTTTATATGTGACATATAGCAAAATATTTATGCGATGATATGGAATCTGCCGAGGCTGTCAAAATAGACAACGATAGAGTGCCCACTTTTGACCCTCAAAGTTTAGTAATAAATATGCTACTAAATTTTCATAATTGATATGGTTGAAACGCATACCTCTGTAGATTACACATACAATAATGAAATAATTCTAGCAGAGGTATTGGGCTGGTTTATGAAGCAGATTCCAAGGACACTTTTACTCTTACCAATGCTCCGACAGCGCTAGTCTATATAGACTAAATCTATAGATCTATAGTCTACACTACGATAGATGTGGTCTTGTATGTCATGTGCAGCTGTTGAAGATGACAAAAAAACTTATTTCAGGACATTATATAATGCATTTAATTAACATTCTAATACAAGACAGTGTGTAGTTTCTTGGTTTTCATAACATGAATAATACTGTCTTCATAGAAACTCGGAAAGATAGGCCTAGACTAAGCATCTTGTTGCCTATTTTGACCCTCAAAGTTTAGTAATAAAACATGCTACTAAATTTTTATAATTTATATGGTTGGAAACGCATACTTGTGTAGATTATATATGTAGTTATAAAATATTTTTATCAGGGGTATGTGTTGAGAATAGAGGCTGAACTTATTGCAAGGGATTCTCAGAGTTTGTACAGGATGCTGTAGGGACTTTCCCAAAGTGTCTCGTTCATGACGTCACAGAGGCTATTTTTTAGAACATGAACCAAATCAAAGAAAATTAAGCTGGCATAATGGTTCTTACTTTAAAGTCAAATTATTAATAAAATTCGGTTTTGTAACATAAAAATGATTGACAGTTACATCAGAAATGACATATAATTTAATTTGATACAAAACATTAGTAGATAAACACGTTTTGTTAAAAATACATAATATATCCTTTATACCCCCTTTTAAGTAAAGATCCTTTGGTATATACAATAAACAGCATCGTATAGTACAGATGAAAAGAGATGTATAAACATTGTATAAACAACCATACTATTATCTTACAAAATAGATTTTTAAAAAGTACATCCTGTATAAATGTCAGTGTGCGTTGTATTTCATTGTCAAACATACAAATCAGACTCTGCTTCGGCATAAGCTCATAAATAACTGCCTTTTTGATTGATCTGTCTCTATGCAGTTACACTGGAATCCTATCAGTCCTGCATGAACACGACATAGGTCTGAGGTTTGTTAGGAGTGTGGACTGAGGACAGACCCCCAAGCTGGGAGCACCACATCTCACACACACCCGAGCTGTCGTCATGAGAAAGTACGCTCATTCCCAAACGAGAACTCAGCTGAAAGCAAATAAGAAAGGATCGAAATTGATTTTAAATTACACCTATATAAATATATGCATAATTTGTTAAAATAATCTCTATAATGTACTGTAAATTATAATAATAATTGTTGCGCCGCTTCAGCAGCTGACGTGAAATCGTGTTTCGTTCATTTGTAACTAACTATGTATGTATGTTTGTATGTATTCTCCGGACAAGCTAGAGGGTTTACAGATGAATCGATCTCGTTCAAATTTTACACAACAATAAGGTATGAGGTGACACTGAAGTGATTCAATTTTGGACACTTTGTGGTATTTAAAAAGATGACAAATTAAAGATATTGTTATACTAGCCTTGACACACTGCATTCTCACGGTGATTCCATTGACAATGACGTCAGGAGTGGTGGTGATGACGTCATCTGCCTTAAGAAGACGCCATGTGACGCAACCAAAGTCAGTACTGAAGGGAAAATCGATAATTGTATAATGCCAGTAATAAATTATATTTAACACTCACCAAAAATAAAAATAGCCCTTTTAATGTTTGAAAGTAGATAATTACGGTTTATGATTACTTTGTGTGTGATATAAATTGTGTTGGATTTTCAACATGGTAGCATACTTTAACGAAGTGGTAATTTTTTTTCAATTAATGCTATTCTATGTTGGATCACATAAAATCTATTGCGTATTTATTCTTTTGGGGACTGGCTACCATATTTTGATGATTTTAAAGCTTGAGTCACAGTTTGCTCTTTAACGTGGCACAGCGGCCAGGAACAACCAACACGGTATCAAAATCTTCTATTGTAATCGAAATTCCTCATGAAGATAGGTTATAGCGCGAAATGTCGTTTGCATATTGACTAAACTTTTCCTTTATAAGTATCATTTAAAAGCTCACACATTTGCACGATTTCACGCAAAAGTTCAAGTTGTAAGGATCAAAGATGTAAAGTTCCAAGTGTGAGTACAGGGGCATTAGAAGTACAAAAGTGTTGGATGATAGCCCAAATTAACAGACATAATAACACTAGGCATATAGACAATTTGTTTCATTACTAATAAATATACAATCCATGTAATGTGGCCCACCTTGGTCTAGCTAGAGGATCGATTTTATGATCACAATGATGGGAGTCTAGATCAGCGATGGTCGTTGGGGAAGCTTCAGCAGCAGTCACAGAGGCAGAAGTAGTAGCCTCAGCAGTAGCAGCAGCAGATGCAGAAGCAGCAGTAGCAGCAGCAGCAGATGCAGCAGCAGATGCAGTAGCAGCAGCAGCAGCAGCAGCAGCAGCAGCAGCAGTAGTAGCAGTGTCAGAATGTAGGGTGGTGCTAGAATCAGTTGAAGCTGTGGTGGAGGGAGTACCTCCGTCTGTTGTCTGACTTGTGGTTGCTTGGGGAGTGGTTGTCAAAGCATCTGGTGGACCAGCTTATGGAAATATTAGATGAGCTGTATGAGACCCATTTTTCTACAGAAATACATAAAGCTGGCGAAGTGCTTGCAGTGACATGAAATCTGGTATATGAATCATATTCATGCATCGCTTTGAAGCACGGCAGAAGCTAAAGTATGCCCTTCAAATATTATGCAGGAACATGATAAACTTAATATAAAACCAAAACACTAACCCTGACACCAATCTGTATTTTCACTCAAGACAGACATACCGACGGCGAAGTATTTGCATTTATACGAAATGAGATCATGAGATGTGTATGAATCATATGCATACCATTGAAGCACAGTAGAAGCATGGGGATGCCCTTTCAATATTATGCAGTAACATGATAAACTTGATATACAATTAAAACACTAACCCTGACACCAATCTCTATTCTCACTCCATGCTCCGCTCTCCAGACACACAATGTCAACAGTCACAACACCCGAGGCAAAGCTGTAGCCTGCGTCACATGTGTAGGTGATTACAGTGGTTGGAACATAGGTTGGGCTTCCGGTGACGTTCATGGAGGCGTTGGGCAGGTCGTCTGGGGGCGGACATCGCGCTAATTGAAGAGGGTGAAAGATATAAAACATGATGAAAAAATGCAATGGGAATTAATTACTCAATTTCATACTGAATGCTTTGAGGATAGAACTTTAAAACATTTCCACGTTCAGATCAAATAGATTAAAAAGAATTACCACTCAGTGTATTGTATTTACTATGTACAATATATATAATATGGCCCACGTAATATTTCTAGGTTTCAAAACTACAACAACATGTTTAATTGATATCATAGACTCTAGATCATGTACTATCACCAACAGGCTACAGTATGAAATGTGTACTAAACCTGCGACTGGGCAACCCAGAACCTCCACCTGCATTGCGGGGAGTTTTGATGAGTCATCAATTATTAGGCCATGAAACCGAATGTAGCGAGTGGTCACGGCCGTGCGCAGGTGAATTGTTACATTTTCTAATGGCGCATCCAAAAACAGTCCAGTCTCAATAAGCTATGGATTTGAAAATATAAAAGACAAGATTAATACTATTATGAACTAAATATCTATAAGACATCAATACCATCTGTATTAGACAGTACAAGCAGAGTATAAATCTCGAGGTAAAAAATTGAGTCTTCAAAAATAGTAATTAGCATTGCGGGTAGTCCTGGTGAAGTGAATTATAACAAACTATATTAGATATCAATGACAACATCTTATTTTGCAATATATATATTGTTTGTTTTCCTGTAATTGCGTCACTTCAGCAGCTGAAGCAAAAACCTTGTGCTTCGTTTGTTTGTAGCACTAACTATTATATATGTGTATGTTTGTATCTATGGCTCTGGACAAATTAGAGCTTTTACGGATGACCCAATTTTGTTCACAGTTTACACAACTATGAGGTATGAGACGACAATGAAGCGATTCTATTTTGGGCACTTGATAATTAAAGTGGACTTTGCAATTTATGAAAGATTTATTTGCTTTCATTATACATGCATATCACTGCAGTGACTGCACTGTGTTAATCCCCCATTAGATACAGCTCCGTGCCGCACGCCGTCGTGGATTGTTACTAAAAATAGCACTTTTGTTCAAAATTTGGTGCCTGGGGTGGCCCGGCGCCGCGTAGAAGCAAACGGCACGGAATGCAATTATACTGGCGCCGCATTGTACGAAATGGCCATTTTTTGGCGCTACGCCAAGCCACACCGCGCCACTTTTTCTTGCCACTTCCCCGCGATGAAGGTACGAGAAATCACAAGAGACATAGGAACTAGGTGCCGTCGCAATACATATTATACTCAGCCATACTGGCGCTGCCATGCCGCCGTCAGTCCCATGCCGTCCAGCTCGGGGATTATCGATCGGCATTGATCGAAATTCTCTTTCATCTCGCCGACGCCGTGCATAACACAATGTAACATACACGTAGTTTACAGTAAAATATATCTGATCAGTAGAATCTCTCCGAGGGCTTATGGATTTTGAACCAGGTACTAAGTACTTAAGTAAAAGTTGTTTCTCTAATTCATTATTATTAATATTTTCTTATTACTTTATAGATTGTTCTTTTAACTTCTTTATATTTGATAATTTAGTGTGTGTGTGTGTGTGTGTGTGTGTGTGTGTGTGTGTGTGTGTGTGTGTGTGTGTGTGTGTGTGTGTGTGTGTGTGTGTGTGTGTGTGTGTGTGTGTGTGTGTGTGTGTGTGTGTGTGTGTGTGTGTGTTGTGTGTGTGTGTGTGTGTGTGTGTGTGTGTGTGTGTGTGTGTATACAAGTTTTGTGTGTGTGTGTGTGTGTGTGTGTGTGTGTGTGTGTGTGTGTGTGTGTGTGTGTTAATTGTCACTTCATAAAATCATGTGTTTTTCCTTACCAGTCAGTTTAGGTTTACATTGGAGATTGTAGGAATTGACCACGTGATTGGAGTGTCAATCGTGTGTGTCAGACGTCAGTGTGCTTGTGTTTGCGATTGACACCACAATCAATGTGTGTGCCAGTCAAAATCCCCACTAAAATCCATTTTCATTATTTTATTTTAAAATAAAATCATATTATAACATTCAACATTCAAGTCAATTTCGTTTTGTTTTTGCCATAAGATTGGTCATTCCTACAGTTTTTGTTGCGGAGGCGTTAATCTAAACTGTTGATCCGCTCCATCCATGACACGCTACACTACGTCAGCGGCTGTATTGATATTGTGAGGAGTTTAGACTAACGCCGTGTTTTTTGGCCGTGTTTTCCATCACGTTGAAGCAGAAAAATCAATCATTTGGGTTATTGGCGGTGATTTTTTGTTTATGATAGAATGACTAGTTTACTGTGCTCCCAGCGCTGTCCTCAGCATCCTCCCATGTGGTTCCATCCCTGCTGCACTCCACAGCCAGAGCACGTACAACCTGCTCATACGCAACCTCTGGACGACCCGTGATTATAAACGCCGTGAACTCGGTCACGTTCATCAGGTCGATCTGCAACCATTCTGAGAAGAAATGTAAAATAGTTAGTGATTGCTGATTGAGACTAAATTACTTTTAGTGTATAGTATGTCTAGTTGATGCTAAAAAATGGTTCTACTGCGTTACACTTTAGTTCAATACTGGATTCCGGCTATTTATATCAGAATTAATTTATTTCAACAGATTGTTGTTTGGACAGGAAATTGTCCCATTGCTTTTAGAAACAAAAACATATACGCTGATGTTCTTAAATAACTATATTTGTTAAATTAAATTTGAAATTTACAATAAATGAAAACACATGAAAAATAAATTTTGGTGTCCCTAGGGATATACATATGGTCATACATACTACTAAAATTGATGAATCTGCTCTGATACTGCTAAGAACATGCTCACCATATTGCCTTATACCTCAGACAGTTCAATATATCTAACTTTGTTTTTGTTTTTAAAGCAGGGTAAAGCATTAAAACAACAATGTGTCAAGTGAACAATACAGAGTATAAACCATGTAAGTCTGACCTTTTTCACATTTTTGGTATATTCTGACTGTCTCTTTTCACTTTTTTGGTATATTTCAGATAATTCAGGGTGTCTTTTTCACATTTTTAGTATATTTATCAGGATGAAAAAATATTGATATTCATTATATTCATTCTTGATATCTACATGTACTAGAATATGAGTTTAATATATTGGTGTGTCACCTTTTTCTCGGATATTGGTATATTGGTGGGTCACATTTTCTCAGATATTGGTATATTGTGGGTCACTTTTTCGCAAAAATAGGTATATTGGTGGGTACCGTTTTCGACCTAACTGAGGCACGTCAATACCCATTTTCTGACCAAGACCCCCCGAGCAAGTTATGGCGTACGGCCTATAACACAATTACTTTCAACTCCCTACCTTTGGCCAGGCCGTAGCGTAAGTTTTCTGCGGTCTCCATACTGGGTAAGAAAACTATGTTTGTTGCACTGGACACTCACTGATCCCCACGCTCCCCATGCGTTTTTGGCAGTGTCGCAGTTTCATAAGCAGTACTGCCAGTTGTGCCCAAGGTTTTAAGCATTGGTGATAACCAAACTTGTGTCTTTAGAGAACTTGCGTCTTCAACATATTCTAAGTCATTTACGTCCTTTCAAAATTGTCCCGGCTTGGGTACAACCAGACACATTCAATCATAAGGATCTGTCTCGTCTAGATAACAAGCAAGTTCCAAATACTATATTGCCACTGCTTGGGGCGTTCTATTGGATTCTACGGGACTTGGGTTCATGACCCCACGGGTGAGACAGTGACATTTAACTGCCAACGTGTTTATGGTCGAGCCGTTGTCTGTGTTAAACTACCAGCTTGCATACTTATATTCTCTATTTTTATAACAAATGTCACAAGAGTAAGATTGATGACACACATTGTACAGAGAATTATTAATAGATTAATATATTCATAATTTCAATAATAGATTAAATAGACCTTGATACCCAACCTAACGACATTGTTTTCTTGGAATGGCACACAAGTTTTCAGTGCTGCCACCCACATATGGCCATAGTGACATGCACACAAACAAAACATACACATTTGCCTTTCTCATAGATTGTATGTACATAGCTATGGTGCTGCCATCTATAAACGGGAGGAAATGTTGCTATTTTGCTATTTATTAACCTCGGCACACTTTTTACATAGAACGGGTTGCTGGACGTAGGTATCAATTATTACAATTTTGGAATTCAATTACAATTATAACTCCACGCTCCTCATCAAAGTCAATTACAATTATAATTACGGTCTGCTGTTTGGTTCGATTAAAATTACAATTACAGACGAGATTCTATTCACAATTACAATTACAAGGTGAAATTCAATAACAATTCGATTACAGCTTGATGCTAAATAATAATAACACCATTTGTTATTATGCATTGACATAATATTTCATTTTCCGATGCAATGCTGACAAGTGTAGTATATGAACATTTTACATAATTTAACATTTTAACAATATAACACAGATTTACACACTGACTGCTCACACAAGTATAAATACTGACTGGACAAACATGGCCATAGACTAAGCAATCAATCCGACAATAATGCGTCTTGATATTACAATTATGATCAATTACGATTACTATTGAGGCATACTTTGAAAAGTCAATTACAATTCATTTTAAAAAGTCAGTTACAATCATACGAAAAAGTGTAATTGATTACAATTACGCCAAATACAATGATAGTTGACTCCAAGTCCGATCTATGGTACTATTATGGAATATTTGTAGTAACCCTCTCTCTCTCACGCCAATTTTACTCCGATGTCAATGACAACTCACCTTAATAGAGTATGACTTGACTGGACATTGACAATGGTGATACATTAATTTAATGGAGACGATAACAATGTTCACCAACACATGATCCATTACCTATTTTAAGTCAATTAGACCAGGGGGCGGTGGCTGGTTGGGGGGCGGAGTGTTGTGAATGGAAACTGCGTCAATGTACACAAATGAGCAGTTGCAATTGTTTAAATCATTGTACATTTGCATATACGTGGGTAAATGGCTCCCAGTGTTGGGTTTCATGTGCAGCAATTGTTCTTGTGCACACCATACCATACTAATGTACGTTTTGTTCATTTAATGCAGAATCATGATGATCTGTAGCAGAGTTTGCAGTTCGTGCAAATATTCAATGCAAACATCACAGCAACATTTTTTATTACTCGATTGTTTAAATCGCACGTTGACACATTACTTGGTATAGCTATAGCATGTTCATGAAGGCAGCTTTGAAATTATGATGCACAACAAAATACGTGTTATAGTGTCACCTGGATATTCAATCGTAGTATGTATGAGCGTCAACATGCAAATATAGTGGAATGTTCACAATACGAGTAAAACATACACAAAATAAATGTTTGCGAGGCAGAGCATCATATGGGTTAGGGAGCGTTCACAATTAATGTCAACCACATTTTGGCACTTTCTGACAAACTCATCCCCTCCCGCCCAGTCAACTTGACTGGACACACGCCCCCACACACACACACACACACACATTGCCCCTCCCCCTTGTCAACTATGGCGGCGATATCAATTTCATGAAAGCTTCAATCAAACCCCAGACCCCTCAGTTAATCATCTAGCCAATATCTAAGATAATTCTTATTGAAATTGAAGCTGTGTGCGGTTTTGTCAGGTCATGTCATACAGCAATTGTGTTTCGTGGGTAATACTTATGATAATGTGATTTATAAACAAACATTCCAACAAATACAAAGCAATTATTTTATCTCCATTCTTTAAACAACAACCTGAAATATCAATTGAACTTAATGCAGCACCCCACCCCCCCCCCCACGTCAACTTTTGGGGTGACACCCTCCCCACCACCCCCACCCCCACCCCCGACGTCAATTGTCGCCAACTTTTGCTGACAACCCCCCACCCCCACCCCCACCCCCTTTCAGGGTTTACGACAATTGCGAACACTCCTTTATACACTTGAAATTTTAATGATACAGTAGATTATTGAATTTAATTGTTTTTGTATTATAAAAAATGAGACCATATATGCTATGTATAGACTTTACGAAACTAATAATAGATCTACTTTAAACCATCGCTGTAAAAGAGGCCAACCCTAGAATAGGATCATTTCTCACAACGTTTCCATGCTTATACCATTGTTCATATGAAGCAACCACCTCTCTATTGAGACCACTTGAGGCATGCCGCAAGTGGTCCTAATAGAGAGGCTTTAATGTACACCCTACCTTTCGCATGCGCAGCTTTTCCAAGGATTGCCACAGCTAACAGCTGCCGCAAAATGACGCGCGTTGCTTCGCGCAACATGGAAACGTAGCTTAAAGATAGAGACGCATGGGTTTGTTTATTTTTCACATTGTGATAATGCTGTTTTATTTCTCTCATTGCATGTCAAGAACTGGACCTGTAGAAATTACGAACGTAAATGTCCTTAGTACAGAGCTCTACGGGATGCCGTATAAAATGGCAGATTGATTTTTTTTCTTTCTTTCCCCTTAGATTAATGTATTGTATGGCCTTTTCAGTATCAAAATTTGATATCATGTGATGTATGAAAGGTTAGAAAGGAAATGTTCTAAATTTCTCCGTATTTCCCAGATTTATAGGATGAACGACGTGCGTGCGTAAACATAATAACCATGATTTGCTCCATGACATAGAATTTAAGATAGAGTTTCCTCCACTATTTAGTTAACTGGGCCCTGTTGCATAAAGATTACACGATAACGATAGTACTTTCACGATCATCTTGGACGATACGATGTTCGATTACGTGTGTTCTAAGCCGTTGCATAAATCATATCGCCAACATAGTACACATCGTCGCAGTTGACAGTATTGAACTACAGTATGTTAAGTTTGGTGAACATAACCACCGACGACCCATGCATTTAACACATTCAGTTGTGATCAGTGTTTGTCAATGTCCTAAGGCTTTTCGTCCAGTTAGAAAGGGTTGGGATGTTTGTGCTGAGCTAGAGAGGGTGACAGTTCGCTACAATAGGGTGGTCGTAAACGTAAACCATGGTGGCAGGGTAAACACCGTCGACCTGTCACGCACGGTATTTTAATACTCTGTTTCCCCTGATATTATACTAGGCGGTTCCTCAGATTAGTCAATCAAATTCAGCACAATATAAAGTCCTATAATGAATTGGTTTCATAAGCAGATCCAGGGATCCGGGGCACACCCAAATACCCGACGATCATAACATTTTTGCCACGTTTGCTATTGATCGCACATACAAACCCATGAGATACCCCCATCCCCACCCGCTTCTGAAAACCTCAACCTGCCTGTAGCTTCATTGATCAAATACTTTTTTTAAGTGACATAAGTACTGGGAAAGGTCCATCGTCACGATTTAGAAGCAGGAAATCCTTTCTCCAAATCGCACAAGGCTCATCGAGTGAATATGATCGCTGTCGTTCTCGTTAAATTGTTCATGCAACACGACCGACGAGAAAAGGTACTATAATCGTGTGTATTTCTACGATAACGACGGCACAACACTTTTATGCAGCACAAATGAGCATCATATCGCTATGCTATGCACAAATATATGCACTCATAATATATATTTTCAAAACAGTATTAAACATAAACACATAGTAATCCTTCCATGGTGAAACTATTACATGTTATAAGTACAAATCACTAAGTAACAAATAAAACATTAAAATGTTGTTAATCTAGACTACCTACAAAAACCAACAAGTGTTAAAGTTATCAATTACCAATAAGAAACAAAAAATAAGTAATAAATGAATAAATAAATTGCCTACTAACAACATTACCTGCCCTTACTGTACATTACTTACCACCGAAATTAATAAGTGTTATAATATTAAATCATGTGCTATCAAAGCTAAATTCAAAATTGCCCACCGTTTTATTAGCTTACCAACAGGGTATTGTTTTATTCTTAATCTGTAAATATGACAGACTATTTCCTTTATGTGGTCAGAAAATATTTTTATATTTTTTTTTTTATATTTTAACTCTGATGAGGATTTTTCCCCCCGAACGCTCTTAGAAAATAAATCTAACAAAAATCATGATTCAAAATTATCCTTTTCCGACCAACTTCTCACCAGCAATGAAGACGTATAAACAACACAGTAATGAATAATCAAAGGTTTTTAATACTTTGTAGCTTTTAAATTATAACTTACGTACTTTCAGCCCCGAGTAGAATGTGAGTAGACGCAGGCAGTTTGTCACCTCACTGGCCACTTCTTGCCGGCAGACGAATAAATGATAACTAGTTTCCAGCTCACCCAAAAGGTGGCGCTACTGTGCCGACAAGCTATGGTTAGACTGTCACTGTCTCACACCCACCATAAAAACCTTAACCAACCTGTGTCACCCACGCTGCGTAGTTTTATGGATATCATGGCAAACAGTCCTTTTTAATAGGGCCATCTTAAACACAACATGAAATAATATTACATTGCAAGTGGCATTTATTGTATGTCCATTCCCAATACATACTATTTACCTGTGTGTTCACATATACTGATGCCACAAGTGGCCACTACGCACCACACCAGGATCACAGCCCAAGCCCCACTTAACCTTAATCGGACATTTGGTTCCCTGTTAGGAGGTACTTGGTCAGCAGGGGTTGAGATGAAATCTGTCTGAATATGTGGTATGTGATTTTGCGGGGTTGGATGGAGTACTTTACATGCTTGATAGTCAAAGACAGTTTACATGAAGAAACGAGTTGTTGACAAATGATTAGCATAATGCAATCATTATATCACTAACTGTGTTGATGAAACCGAAACCATTGCAGTGGCTATTTCATCTGTATCTTCTTAGGTATGGCAACAGCCGTTGAAGTAGTTTTTATGGGAACCTATAAGTGAAATGGACATATGAATGGGCCAGCGTGATGTGCAGTTGAGTTACTGGTCGGATGGGTGAAATGGAAAACGATTTCAGAAAGAATTGTGTGACGTGTAAATTGAATAACTCCATTGTCTCAATCAATCAAATTGCTCCAAATTATGAAAAAAATGAGTGCCTCGTGTAATCAAAATTCGGCGACCACTCCTCGGCGACCCCCACCCCCACCCCCACCCCGCCGTGCATTCGTCATCACACGGGCACACGGGCATTGGGTTGTTGGTGTCTAGCTTACTGGTACAAGTGTAGACAGACGTGAGATAATGTCCGGGTTGGGAGACGTTGTTGATCGCAATGGTTTTTCAAGTTGCGATTTTCAGTTAAGCTTCTCCCAAACCCATGCTAGTACGGTGAGAGGGCGCTGTGCAGGTGGTTACAAATAAGGCTGCACAGGATTTATTCTCACTTACAAGCAATGCAGGTCAACCTCACTAGACGATAATTTGCAGCGTTGCACTTGTCTCCCCTTTTAAAGACGGGTGATATCCACGCTGCCTTCTAGACTTCGAGTGGGTACCTACTAAAACCCGGGACCAAACGTGACCAACGTGACATAACCTATCCGGACCAATTAGTGACCAATAGGTAACCAAATAATTTTCAGTAGAAAATTAACGATGTTGGTTGTAGACTGCGAGTTGTTATAAGTACACCTTACTTGTAAGCACAGAGCTTGCTCAAATGATGAATATAAATTCTCGTTGAGTTGTCAATCATACTGACTGATTGGCATGTCTACACATAGAGCTTTGATGATTTTAACATTAAGGTGAAATTATTAAGTTGTGATTTAGCAAGTGATGATGAGATTGACCAGCTGCTGTTAATGTTTTAGGAGGCAATTGCCATGTATCAAGAAGCAATGAGGTAAAAACTGCCCCGAATGGAACCATGTGTTAGGCCTGCTATATACATGTACGTGATATAATTAGAAAGATTTCTGTGTTGCATCCAATAAATGTATAAAAGGTAAATAAAGTTAAACAAAAATAGTTAGGATGCTTTGAAAACTTTAATTTCACAATATTTCGCCCTATCCAGGCTTCCTCATGTGCATTTTTTTCCATTTTGATTCAGACCCGAGGAAGCCTGAATAAGACGAAATATTGTGAAATTAAAGTTGTCAAAGCATCCAAAGTAACTTCATTTAACTTTATGTTTTCCTTTTACCTGCTATATACAGTCTGAGGACATCTGAAAGTCAATCAGATTTCACATAAAACTGAACTATAATGACCTAATCAGGGACCAAACACTAGATAAAACACCTGACTCACTCCGGGATCTAATGCACAAAACCTCACCTGTCTGTCGAGCATATACCTAAATTAATTTAATTGTTACCTCGGTTTTTTCTCGCAATGTATTATTCATTATTGAATAATGAGAACACACAAACCAACCAACTGCCGTGACACTCCCGGGACTATTATATACCATACCAACCATTGATTTCTTGTTGGTCACGTTCCAGTTTGAAATTAGTCACGTTTTGTCCCGGGTTTTAGTAGATACGCTTCGAGTGTGGTCCGAGTTCTTGAATGGGGCAGAAAACACAGGAGCTGCTTCTTTGTGGAATTCTTGTTACATATGACACAGGACCTGATGCCTTAAGTGGGAAAACTCCCTTGAGAAGTCTCTTGATTCCCTGTTCACTTAAAGGACACATCCGGTATGAGCGTCAGGCTGGGGCCATGAAAGAAAGTGCTGGCTCCCTTGTCATCATCGACGACTAACAATGAGATCCGGTTGCTTATCAACTGGCTTTTCTAGGGACTTGGCATAGAAGCAATTTGAAAATGGCACAGTTTCTTCCTTGATAGTCGATCACTCAGCCTTACCCCACTGGTGTATCTTGCAGGGCTTTCCTTGGTGCACTGCACTCCCACGGTCATATCAACCACAATGACTTGGTGCTCATTTTCTGTTGAGATACCCGGGATGGTGTCGATGGATGACACGAGTGGTTCGCTTGGGCGAAGAGGTCCAGTAGTGCGTCTTCTCTTGTGGGTTCGCATAGAAGTTGAACGAAATCTTTATCGGCAGATATTCTCATGAGCATTTTACAGATACTGGGGATGGAGGTACAAGGTAGGGTAGAATCTAAATGTATATGTGCTTATTACCCAGTCATAATTCAAAAGTTTATCATGATCTAGCCACTTTACATCTACACCAGATAATTCGCATCCGTGTCAGACTATATTGTTCTCGACTCCCTGGAGAGCACAGTGGCAGATCCAGGTTTTTGTAAAGGGGGCGCACTTAATGGATTTCATGGGTTTTGTAAGCGCGATCAGTGGCAGACATGCGAAAAACCCTATAAAAATAAAGTGTTTTGTTGGGAAAAGGGGAGTGCAAAGGAGATCGGATCTGCCTATGTGAGCATACATTACATTGCAATTATAGCGCAGACATACTTACCTCTCACATTAGCTTTCACTCGCCTGGCCTCTACCTATCTAACATAAAGGTAAGCCGAAGCAGTGTGGAATCTGTTAAAGATTACTTTGTTCAATACTCACAACCAGACATGGGAATCGAAACCACGACCTTCTGGTCACAAGCCTAACTCCCTGTCCATTCAGTGACATATCTCACCAGATATCCTGCCAGGACAACGGCGCCCGGCGCCCTTACTGTTGCGCCCCAACCCCCACCCACCCCTTAGGGACTCATTGTGGGCGTGTCTGTCATCTTCACCCAGACGAAGGCACAGATGATCCAGATCATTGGAAAGAAGCCGCTGCACAGAAAGAAATAGCTGCCTTCTACTTGGGTTTGCCAGATGACGTGATTACCGATTTCACAGTTAATGTCCTCCCAAAAATGACAGATGAAGAACGCTCAAAGCCAAATCATTATCCAGAAAACTAGAAGGAATGAATGTTCATTGGTCAAGATAACGTAATGATAGAGAGAAACAACTTTTTCAACTGTGTCCAGGATCCTCTTGAAAGTATTACAAAGTATGAGAATACGTCAAGCAATGAGAAATACAAGATACAAAGACATGACAAACCCAGAAGATGAGCTTATGAGAGACAGATTTTGTACAGGAGTGTACAATAAAACCTTGCGTGGCCAGTTACTCACCCATTTCAAGGGAGATGGGAAAACAGCCTGGACATTTGATCAAAAACTTACTAAAGCCAAGTCATGGGAGGCTGCAAACACGATTAATGATATAATAGAGGAACAAAGGTCATCTACAGCTGAAAATGTGAACTTCACATCACAATCCAAGTCAAAACAACGCAGCTTCATCCCAAATAAGACAGCCAATACCAATAGCACATGCAGTTGGTATGGAGGAAGTCGTCATTCTCGCAGAGAGTGCCCGGCAAAGAAACCAGGTACATATTGCACGAATTGCTACATGAAAGAGAACCACATCTCAAAAGTCTGCAGATCAACAAAAGACAAGCACAAGAATGATTTTTCTCTGATAAACCAAGAAGGAGTTACGGTGCAATAAAGAGACTCATGAAACTGACGCAGAATATACACATGATGCTGACTATGTTGTCCATTCTTTTAATGCATACAGCATAACCAGTGATGCTGGAGACAAATACTTTACTTGGCTCCCAGTAACAGTATCGCCTTCAAAAACCATCAAAGTGTTTATGCAAGTGGATTCTGCAGCAACATGTAACACTTTAGCATCAAATATGTATTGGCAAATCATGCCAAACAGAAAGCTTCAGCGATCAAATGCATATATAAGGCCGTGCTCTGGCGAACCGTTTAAAGTTTTGGGAAGGCAAACTCTGGCATGTGAAGGAGTTTCTGAATTTGCAAATCTGAATTTTGAGATCATAGACTCTAAAATGATTCCAGGAAAGCCAGCTCTTCTCAGTGGAAAGGATAGTGAAAGATTAGGCCTCGTCACATTCAACCAGGATAAAGTATTCTCGGCTGACACTTTTGTTGTAAAGCCTCCACCATGCAAACAAGATATTTATGTCCACTCTGTTACCAAAAAACATTAAACGCACTGAAAAAAGAACAACTGGTTCCTGGAAACATAGCAGAACAATTATTGAAACATAAATTTGAAGAAAATCTCCGAGGTTTAGGTCTCATTGGCACTCCAGTTCACATTGAAACAAATAAGGATGTCAAACCATTCCATGCTCCTTTTCATCGAATATCTGT
>CM032666.1:38401607-38415018 GCA_019095985.1 Streblospio benedicti
GACTCAAAAAAAAATCTTATCATTTTTGGTTCAAAGCGGGGACCCAAGTCTATAGTCTTACATAGCCTATTGGTCAAAAGCGCCATGAAAGTGGAGATCTGGGCACTTTGCAATGTGCCTGATTTACAGTGCCATAATCACATCAAAGCGTAAGAAAGCTTATCAAAGCCTCGTCAAAGCGGGATCAAATCGCGAAGAACCATAACAAGTAGGAAAGTACTTTTATCTCCCGATTCGTATCAGAACGTACCATACCTTTACAGACAAGCAAAAATGATGGCGCTTTGCTCGCAGATTTAAAGCTCGGGATTCTCTGTCGGTGTGAACTGGGTATTAAGACTAAACAGTTTACTGGACTACTAGGATGGGTCGTAAGCATGTTGCAGTCAAATGATCAAACCCAGACATGCAGTAATATTAGTTTGCTGTACATAGCATTCTTGATGAAGTCGTGTTCGCATATGTTATTGTGTGTTTGACTAATCGTAAGTATTAAAAGGTTAATGCAAATTCTGTGTATTCATATGTAAGTGCCCCTGCATCGGGTTGACCCCAACAGTGTGGGCAAAAGGGGTAGTATTCGGTTAAATCATATATAAACCGAGCTAGGGGTCGCAGTGTAGTCTATTCCGAAGCTTTATGCGGATATCATATATGTAGTTATTACAATCATTGTCATATGTGGCAGACCTACAGGTATAAATATGTGCTTTACAATATAACAATTAAAAGTTGAGTGCATCGTTCACCTCACTAATGTAATCAAGATTATATTTTAGGCCATTGTTAAAGGAGATGCTCATTATATCACGTATGATGGAGCTACACTTAACTTCCAAGGAACGTGCTCCTATTACCTATCTACATTTGAGAACTCACCTGGAAACGATCTACCAGAATTCCAGGTGTGTTGATCTTATTTCCATTCACTGTAAATCGTGCAATATACCACAAAACTATTGAGACTTACACCTTTCTGCATTTTCGATCACACAATATTGAATAGGTGACAGTGGCATGATATTTACAGATCATTGGCAGAAATGATCATCCCATGCCACGAATGAAGACTCGCTCTGTCCTCGTAGAAACCACAATCATTTTTAGTGGCCATGAAATAGTCTTTCAACGTGATGGGACTGTCTTGGTATGTACTATTCTTACTAGCTTATTCCTTTGATAAATTAAAAAAGAAATGCCATTGTATTAACGCCAGTGTATTAGACTCTAGTTATTGGCACCTAGTCACTCAATCTCAGTGGACTAACTATCAATTCCTTGAATATTTATCATTATTGTTTTTCACAAGCAAACGATATATGCATCATTAAAATCACTTACAGAATTATACCCATTTTAATTTCTTATTCAGATTGATGGAATTCCAACAAATGATGTATTCACAGGCCCTGGATTTCAAGTGGTACCTGGCAGTGACAATGACAAGTTTTTGGTCGAAAATGGGATTTCTGTTACATACAATGGTTCGAAAATGTCTGCCTTCATATCTATGCCGCCAGCGTACAAAGGCTTGATTTCTGGAATGCTTGGAAATTTCAACTTTGATGCTGCAGATGATATCAGGTATCAAAGTTTCATATATCATCAACACTACATAATAAGATATAAGCTTTTTTTTTAGAGAACTATTAACAGAACTGTCAGAGTAAAAGGAGCAGAAGACGTTTCTTGTTCCGTTTATTATTACTTTGGATGTCATGTTCACATTTTCTGCTCAGATGTATTTGATAATGAGAGACACAGACCATTCTATTAAAAGCTGCATTTTAACCAGTAAATACCCGTGTTATGTCCGTCGATGACCTAAGACTATTTCACCTGATCTTCTTGAAGGAGTTCATCGTGATGGCACTTCATATCATTTGCATTTATGATCATGTACAACTCTAACTTACTGGATTGGGATTGGCATTTTTACCACAGCTGTGGCCACATGTATATGCTCTTTTACCAGAACTGAGCAGCATGCGGGGTGGTGATAACTATCACACCGTCAGCCATTCTCATGATGGTTCTAGTAATGGATTGAACAAACAACAACTAACAAATGAATGTCTGAATGTGCAATGATAATCACTTTATTTTAACTAGATCTCGGTTTATACAACCCGTTGAGCTTTTACTTCATTCTATTTCATTCATTATTTTGTTGTCAAGCCTATATAGATAGGTGTTCATCCTTCCAAAATCTTCGTTGGTCATGCAAAGTCATAAAAATAAATGCCCAACAGGTTGTGTAGAACGAAAATTAGTATGTATAACCTGAGTGGATTAGTAATTGAGCAGCCAGCATAGTTTCTGTCAACTACTTACGCAGAGGCGTGCAACCCCCCCACCCCCCCACCACCAAAATACTTTCGCACATACAAAACCCATGTGATTCCTGACGCGCACACACACACACCTTTCCTGAAAGAATGGATATAACAGTGACTTATCACTTGCTTACTTGACTCATGTTTCAGGGACGCTGACGGCAATCCTCGCCCTGACGGACCCCACGGCCACTGCCTCATTGGGAACAGCTACCAGGTGGAACCAGTGTCGGAGTGAGTTCACACATAATCGTTTATCTAGCCAGTTTATACACTTGCCTGTAGTAGGAGCAGGCATATCTATTGTATGCAATAAAGAGTGCTAACCATAATGACTATTTTTACATTGCTATATTCAATGTACCTTTTAATGCATTGATATAAGTGGATATATTTGAAATGTATGGAAAAGCGATAAGCATTTCAAACGTCTGCGGCAATGCTAATAATGGCGTATTTATATTGTTCTTGTAGATGTTCCTTTGAATGCCCATAGAATGCTTCTTGACAATACAAATTTGAACGGCCACTACAACATGACAAAGAATTGAAGAATGACAGGCTCTTTTGATAAATTTTGTGTTCCGACTCAGTAAATACAACCAGCAGTGATAACTATGACTTTTTGCAATTCTAAAAGTAAAGTATTTCAAGTACCTGCCAAATCAGATGTCTCAAATATTAACCTTACAAGCTTGAAGCTTTTCCTTGTTCCTCTATAATACACAATCACAATATCCAACCCATGTATTGGATAATTACCCCCACACCCACTATAATAATTATGCATCCTTACTCTCTAGGAGAGGTCAACTTTTTAGAAATTGAATCACCTCAGATTACCTCAGTGTGTATGTTTTTTGTATAACCTATATCATATCTAGTTTTTTAAAAATATTTGTTCTGTAATTTGTTTGATTGTATTGATCATATATATTTTCAACAATTTCATATAGACTCTAGTCAAGATCTTATTATCGACCATCAGCAGGCATGAAGCTGTTATAATGTAGTCATTTTTACACATAAAATCCTCTCTTAGAGAGTGCTGTTCACCCTGCCACCTCTCGCCTCTGCTGCATCCCCCCCCCCCCCCCCTTCCCGCCTAGAAAGATACAAAAAAAAAACCCTCTTGTTCTTAAGTTTATTGTGAAGAATGTGTACAGTGTATCATGATGACAGTGTAACCATCAGTTGAATCAATAAACGTACAAGCAATAAACTTTTAAACAACATTTGTTTCTTTTTATTATATTAATCTTAATCATGAGTTTTTTCATGTAGTAAAGTGCTTTTTGTGTGAATTACGTATAACACAGTCATAACAATACTTGGGTAAATCTGGTCTTTGCACTGGGACAAAGTCAATAATAAATTAAAAATTAAAATACAATGGACTCTATTTCAGATGAAAAAAATATTAGATTTTGATTCAACATACCACACGTTTATGACCTTCTGAAACTTAAAATGCATATGGACCAGTATTTTTTTGTATTGTATTATAAAAGTTCATTTCGCATTTGTGAAATGCATAGTAAATATAAGATATAATAGTACAGTTTAAAATGGGAAACATTGCATACAGTTAAAAACATAGATGTCTAAACCATATGTTCGTATGGAGAAAGCACACCATATGCATCTGGCATGTTTCGTCTCCATGAACCAACTCTGCCCCGTGTATCCTCTTTGAAATGCCTTGTAAATACAGCATACATATAGGCCACCCACACTTGTTAATTTACTTTTGCATTCTTCCTGTTTAATGATAGACTATTTCATGAATTATACCAGAATATACTGTGACTTTCCTATGCTGGAGGCAATTAAAGCTATGTAGTTGGAGTAAAATAAAAACGCACAGTGAAATTTTAGATGGCACTAAAATCTGTGTATATTTGTGTTATAAAAACCATTTTGTGCGTCTGCATTTATGAAATTGGGGGTTCACATTATCCAGGCCATATTCAAACAGTAATAATAGTTATGTCACTTTCCTTATGTGTATCATAATATCATTTTGTTTCCACAATTCTAATAAATGAATAAGTATTTTTCCCATAGAAAATACTTTTTTCATCATCATATCACAATCATTATATCTTATCTGAAAATCGTTCATGTGTTTTTGAGCTTGCACATTTTAAAAGTATGTAATACAAATACCAGTGCATGAAGTTGTAATAGAACCAATTATTAATAATTTAGACTCCCAATATGGGGACACAAATTGCATTGTGTATGAATCCCACGAAATTCATCACATGTCCGTAGCAAGAGTGCCCATAGAACTCTGGCTAAACACAGTTACATTTAAATCGATGATAAAAAAAAAATAGTTCTGATTTTCATACATGAGAGTTGGACTTGATGAAAAACCCTGAAATACTGTGTGAAAGAAGTAATATTGGGTGCGAAGCCTGTCTGTTATCTATTATCACCCAACGTGGAAATCCCTGAAATCAGGGAAAACCCTGAAAGCTCTCAAGTATGGATTTTGCAAACAGCTGTAAGGCCAGGGTAACTTGATTCTACGGATGACAAAAAAATTGGCTGTAACATTTTCCACAAGGTGGGTAAGAATAATAAAAATATAGCATCTGGTCAAATGCTAATGATGAAAATCATTCGGCTTAAATATCTCGCTTTCACGTGTTTAGCTGAGTGTATACTGGCCTCTTACTGCGTAGTATTGAAATTGCTCTACATAATTTAATACACTGTTTAAATGAAAGACACTTTCCAAATGTACAGACCACATCACATTGCTTCTATACGAGCATATTTGTTCGGCCACTGAGCATAACCTTTAAGGAAAAGTCATTGTGAAGGACTTTTGTTGACAGATTATAATCCAATTTACTGCAAATATCCACGTTATTTGAATGAAAAACAATTGTATTTTTCAGGGGCCGATTTGTGAGTGGGCCAAATTCTGGTTACGTTACCCTAATGGTAATTGAATCATGAGACCCAGACTGCTTTAAATCACATAACAAAAATCAATTGGCCATCTTGCAGTTTTTAAGTATTTTTCTATAGCCACGAAGCGCAACGTAACCAGAAATCAGCCCTCTCAGAAATCGGCCCCTGTAGTGAAAATACAATTGTTTTTCATTCAAATAACCTGGATTTGTACAGTAAATTGGAATATAATCTGTCAACAACAGTCCTTGACAATTATCATAATATATTTTCATAAAGACTTTACCTTAAGGCCACAATACGACAATTATGCAGATTCTGTAAGGTCCTTTTCATGAAATCAAGATGTCAATGGAAAATGCATGTAAAAAGTGTTCAATATTTTAAAAAAAAATTCGGAGAACAACATTCTGATCAAGTAACGTTTTCAGGGTAATATTCAAATTTTAAGCTGTTTCAATCAGAATTTCAATCTTTACCTTCAAGATTTTTGTAAATTATTTAGGTGTGCTTACACATGGATTTTAAATAACTCTAGTCATAACACTTTTTTTACATCAACCAAATGTTAGAAAGATATGACACCACACTCATGAAATATGTTTAAAGCTACTTTTTATTATTCTGTTATAAATGATGATTATACACTAACATTAAAAGTAAACCATGACATACTGATAGGAGACAGCTAATTTGATGTATCATGTGAATAAGGACAAAAAATTTCAATATAAATATACTTAACAAATGTTCACATTCACGCTAAAACAAACATTGATTAAAAATCAAACACCAACAAATATAATATTTTAATATCAGAATATCAATATCCCATACATGCATGGAAAAATTAACGCTGTAAAACTAAACAGTTCCCTTTGATCCTTAAAAATTATTATCTCATTTTCTTGTGCTATATTCCACCTTAGACAATTAGCTCAATATTATCTAATAATTATTTAATATAATGAACTAATAATGCTAGTGATTGTAGTAAACAATATTTCTGTGGACTAAGCAATCTACATATGTAAGCTCCTTAAAAAAATAAACACATCCTTATCATACCACTGGTATCAACTCTTCACTATACGAAACACAGCAATGAGAACAAAGTCCACGCAAACGCTTTAAAAAACAGCATTTATCGGCCATTCTCGCCCTCGCCTAGCGTATATGCCCCCTGCGCGGCATGGCTGTCTTTCCTCCCGCCGTTTGCTTGCAGCGTGGCTTGCCGTGAATGTCGGGACTGCCGCCTCCGACGCCGGTTGCGGGTGACCGTGACGATGACGTCGATGACGACGATGACGTGGGGTTGGTGTTCTCACTGTCACTGTCCACTGGGTCCTTGGTGCCACCTGAAACATACAAACACCATTGTGAAACCTCACTCCATTATGTACGATAGAACCTTGTTATCTCGATATTGCTTATCTCAAATTTTCTGCTATCTCAAGGTTTATTTCATTTCTTCGCAAACATATTAGGAACATGTATTAGTTAGTTATCTCTAACATTGGCTATATCATCTCTAGGCAATTGTTTTAAATAACGTTTTTTTAATGAGACAAGTATATTTTTGCAGATAGAACATCTACATTTTTTCAGGATACTGAACAAGAACGACTTTCCTCCAATTCATAACTGGAACCGTGCCTTAAAGAGCCAATTGCCTTCAAACAACATTTTAGCAGTTTAGCACATAGGAAAACCATACATTGCAAGATACTAAACAACCGCGATTTTTCTTCAATTCATAACTACAACCGTGCCGTGACATAACAACCTACCTTTGTCTGGCTCAAACAGCTCCATGTCACTATCGTCGTCGCTGGACAGCACGAGCTTGGGTTTCTGTTTGCGGCCGGGCCGTCGCTGCGGCTTCTGCGACCTTGACGTCCCCGCCGGGTGAAAGTCGTCTTCATCATCCTCGTTGTCACCGGCAGCAGCAGCTGCGCGCTCCGCCGGCGTCAGCAGGGCGTTCGGTGTCCGTGACGCCGCGGTCGTCATGGTTCCACGACGCCGGCGCCGAGCTGATGGAACAATGTAGTTTGGTCATTGATTCTGACACGTTTCATGTTTCTACGGATATATTGTAATTACAAGGACTGCCAACCCCCCAATAGCCATTTCTGTACTCAGAATGCCCAAAATTAGTATTTTAGGGGTATCCCGTGGTGGAACAGCAAACGGTCTAAAGAAATACTGGGTGTGAAAAGAAATCCATAGGCGCAGAACTGATGTGTATGTATTTCTGGTGTAATGTAACCAATATTCATATTCAATATATTGTATACCAAACACAAACACATATTTATGTTGGGATGCAGTTCCTGTGCTTTTTACTTCATAAAAAGTATTATTAATGAGAAAACATAAAGTGGGGAAATCTGTATTTTGAAGGTAGAATTAGTATTTGGGTATTTTGGGTCGGAAAATACCCGTCATATCTGTACTACTTGGCAGCCCTGTAATTAATGGATTTGTGTGCACATAGAGTAGTATTTGACACAAAGGATTCTTTCAAGCACATAAAATGTATGTCATATACGACATATAGCACTTTGAGAAAGCTTTTCGATGGTTGTAGTTGTACCAGGTTTGAAGCCCCTTGAAGATTACCTTCTTGCCTAGACAATAAAATAGGCCCTATATATCCAGCACCATATTTTATGTTGATGTTGATTCTCAAACACCTAAAAATTCCCTCTCACCAACTCTAAACCTTCTGTTGCCTTTGGTGACTGCACGTTAAGGGTTAAATGTGGGTGTGTCATTAAATGTTTAACGTCCCTTCAGCCCCTGTTTGCGGCCTTACGGGCGTGCTTTAGCGGCAGCCCTCTGTGCCGCCTCCTCATCCCTCCTCCTCACCGCTCCACACGTGCACCTTCTCCAGACGACTCTCAAACTCCTCGATGGCGCTCTACAGACGGTGATAAAAAACTGTGTCAATGTGGCGTTTTTATGCTAATGCAGACGACATTTATCTGATATGAAATACAATTTTTCAGATGCATCTATTTTGTTTTTAAATCAGAAAAATGGATTTATCTCAAAGTATGTATATTAGATAAAATTCATTGAAATCACATAAATCTTTTCAAGGCGTTTATCTGTGAATGTTTACATTTGTAGCGCCCTGTCTGTCCTTTTTAAAACAAACAATTTACATTGATATTGGACTCCTAATTATGACGACACATCTGTCCATAATACCTATATCTTTGTCAAAAGATCAATTCCATATTTCCTCCTGCAAACCCATCACCCATCTAACACTGACCACTCAAACCACACTCACTCACCTTCGTCTCTTGCTTGGCAAACTTCTTCGCGCCGCTGATCACCACGGTGAACGAATTATACACATCGGGGTCGTGCAGCTTATCGGCGAAGCAAGTAAAATTCTCCTGCAGCTTCCTGATCGACTTGTCGCTATACGACAACAATGACAGACAGTACGCCAGATCGCGAGGCTGTCGCTCGGTCCTCGTGGCGCGGAACCGATGGCACAGCTTCTCAACGAGCGACTCGCACTGGCGGTCCTTCTGGATGAACTGGAACAGGTACTTCATGATGACGCGGAACTGGTCCTCCTGTGCGACGCCCACATCAGGGTCCGAGAGGCGGCTCACCATGTCGGGCATGATGTTGTAGATGGCGTTGCCCTTCTTGGCGAGCTCGTGGAAGAAGAGCTTGGCGAGGCCGGCGATGCGATCGTCGTCCTCGTCCACGATGCATGTGGCCAGCTCGCTGATCTGACCCTTCACCTTGACCATGTCATTGAGGATGAGGTGCGAGAGCACCATCAGGCAGTTCTTGCGCACTTGCGGCGACGGGTCGCGCAGTCTGCGGGACGGGAAGGAACGGTGGTTAAAAATAGCAGAATAATGGTGATTTACGAATGTGTTATATAATAAGTTGGTAGGCCTAAAGTGTGACTGGTTAGGAGCAGAATGAATTGACTTGAATTATACACACGAGTGCTCTTTTCAACTGTTGTAAGTCGTAAATGGTGCTACTTTTGTAGTGGAGAACAAAGCCTAAAATAAGCTCAAACTCATGAATGTCAGATTCACTGTTTGGGTAAATCAGATATCTATCTTGATGAATTTGAGCAACAATAGTGTTTTATGACTATCCTGCCAATATAAAATGACTGAATGTATATGTATAAGCCAAAGAAACTATTTTATGAATCTAAAAATTGAATGAATCTATTGTAATCTCAATTTCAATACCTGGCATAGATATAGAAATCAAATGAATCCATTGCTATACCTGGCGTAAAGGTTCGGCGTCCAGGGCTCGATGAGGTTGGGGAAGCGGAAGGTGAGGTCCCCGAGAGCCACGATGGTGTTGGCGCGGATGAGCGCGTGAGGAGACTTCTCCAGGATGGTGAACAGCAGCTGCAGGTGCTCCTCACAGAACTCAGAGCTGCAACACACCGGGTGATGTACAGTAACGATTCGGTATGCATCATGCAGGCTGGTAGAACAGATAACATAGTCAAAGCATCGAAGATGTGAAAATTTGTGATTTGAATCAAATTTCGTACCTTTTTGACTATATTATCTGTTCTGTTTTATTATGTTATGGTACGAGCAGCTCCAAGAACTTGTTTATGCAGGTTGGTCACAAATAATCTCATTCAAAATACCCTAAATTTTCCCCTGAATTATCATAGAATTCCCTGATGTTTTACGAATAAAGGAGAAAAATTTCTTGTTTTACAGCTTGCAAGTTGCATATCAAATACAATTTTTTTTCCATTGTGAACAACAAACATTGTCATTCCAATACAACCAAGAAAAGTATTTTGTTTTTTAAAGAAGCACTTCATTACTTTCATAAACTTACATTTTCAACATTTTCATTTTCAACTAGTCCTTTGTCATCTAAATCTTTCTTACAATTAACAAACAAGCTGTACAAATTTTTCAAAACAAAAATAAGCTACTTAATTTTGATTTAAAAAATTCCATGAATTCTTACTGAAATTTTATCTGAAATATAAAATTCCTAATTTTCCTAAATTTGGGGCCCAACGGCTATTTCACTTTAACCCTCATCGTGGGAACACGCAGCTTCAAATTGTGCTAATTTACAAAAGATGGGAACTGGTGCCTGTTTTTACTCCAGTAAGGTGCTGATTTTGATGAGTTCAATTCTTTTGGTCTGGCATCCCGCCAGAAAAAAAGAAATCCCTTCGTAACATCTGTTGCGCTATTATTCGCAGCCATATGCACTTAAAAACAGATGAGGCATTTGAAGGGCTTGGGCTACTGCAAAGGCTCATTTCTTACGTAAAACTGAGCGACTTGGCAGAAGTATTGGTCACCAAGGTTAGGACAGCAATTGGCGATGGTGACAGTTCTGATACTAGTGATACAAGTGATACGAGTGATACTAGTAAATATTAATATCAAAGTAGGTGTCTCTCAAAATGCATGGTTTTTCAGCTTGCGGCCACCTATAGAAAACTTGCACCATATGAAGATATTTGTAAAGTACTATTTTGAGAGAGCTTAATATCTGTTGACTTGATATCAACTTGTTTGCATGAGATATGTGGTTGACTAAATAGATTTTGGATTTTCCCCCTCAATCTTAGACTCAGTGATCAAACACACACTGTGAAGGCGGCAGAGATATTGGGTCCAGTATTCGAAGCCAGGTCAGAAGAGGCCTCAAAGCGGTTAGAAGCTGGTTGTCCGGAGGCAAGGAAGAAACAGAGTAAAAGTTGCATGAGAGTTCCCGCGACGGTGTGATTATTGTGAATAGGGTGTTTGGGGAACTATGAGAAGAGTGAATGTAGGAATGATTGGCTTCTAAAGTAGGCATGTTATGTTTCATTCAAGATTGTTAGCATTGTTATTATCATGTTTGTGATGTATGTGTAATCATTGAGATGGCCTATTTAAAGTAGAGCATGTTATGTTTCATTCAGATTGTTATGCCAGAAATTATCATGTTTGTGAACAAGCGCTGTAATCAGAGAAAACCAGATTTCTGTCAGCAAATATACTTTTTATAGAACAAACAGTAAGTTTCAAAACATTGATTAGCTTTTAATAAACTGCCAATGTGAGTCGTGGCAGGGTAATAGTCTTGATATTACCAGTTTAACTAGGAAACTAATGTGGTCAGATATTGCTGACAAAGGCTTGTGCAATTGGTATATTTACAGCTGCTGGTTTGCTCTAGATGTATTCGAATTCTAGATGTTCTAAATTGATGCCTATATGTGAATTGTTGTATTTTGACATTTTGCATGGAATGAAAGATACAAATGACAGTAAAGTTTCATTAATTACAAGAAACGGCTTCTCCCTCCTGTGAGCCATAATCAGAGGAGGGTGGCGCCCCAACAAAGGACCCAAAGTATTATGCCAATGTAAAGTGGCACAACCCTTTACAACATGGTGTGTTCTTGATGACTTACATGTATAAACACTTTTTAGAATTTCATTCCATCTTACCTTTTTACTCTTAAAAATTCAATTAAAATACTTAGTCTCCCTTTGAAACACAGGTGTTGACAATGCATGCTCATGGATACGTTGTAAATAGAACTATTTCCTTTGTGAAATTTTGACTTCATAAATATATATGACCTGCCCCCAAGCAAACCATATCTCTTTCATTTCTGGCAATTAATGTTTGTCATGTCAATGGCCAATCTTCCCGCATTCGGTCGTTGACATATATCATTTGATGTGATTTAGGCCTATAATACAATAGATGATAGCTAACTGTGGCAAAACAGGCAATGTCCATGCATTTTGGCCATCAAGTTATGTTTGAAATATGAGGACACTTAACATTTGTTTGCAAACTGAACCTACATATGTACGTGTCCTTTGTGTCCGATTTGCCCTTAGTTGACCCCTAACAAGGCCAATGCATTTCATCTTGTATAATGGTAGTTAAAATAACTATAAGCATAACAATATAAGCACTTGGATATGCATGTTTTTGCATTATATCTACATGCAATTTTGACAGCTGAACATATGCTTTTTTACCAGTCCGTTCATAGCTTTCTCCCTAAATTGGCCAAAATGAATAAAAGAAGTTGCATTAATGGAATTTGGTGGACTGTTCTAGGATCATACTTAATATTTATAATCGGATGTGGTAACGTATTCCAAATCATAATTATTGATAACAGCTGTATGTTTTGTTGAGTATGTTGTGTTTGCAAGTAATGTTATCTATATTATGCATTCAAAAATAATGTTGTCAATAATAAACACACTTTAAAAGTATTATGAAATATGTAATTCTCATTTTAGGAGCGTACGATTGCAGATTGGTGACTCTCTCTTCACTGATGGAAACACGCCATTTGCATAATGATGTCATTGGTCTATATCAACAAAACCTGTTCCCTCAGAGAAGAATGTCTGATATGGAATTGCCAATAGGACTTAAGACTTTCTCTTTTCATCCACAAACTGCATATAGCGATGCACGGAAAGTCTTGGTGGATATCAATAATAAATATGAGCGAGAGATAGCGCTCATTGCAGATGTACCATCTCTTGCTACAATTCTTAACCTAGCCAATGAGCTAGACAAAGACCTTGACCAGGACGGTTTTTTCACCTATAAATACAGATGGATTGTTGTTATTATGACTGGTGAAGCCCATTCTATTGTTGATCACATCGGTGATATCATTAACATTGTAATTATCCAGCTGGGTACAGATAAACACCATTGCCAAATTTTGAACCGACCGCTACATTCAAAATACAAATTTGACATTGTAGGCGAGTTCCATGTGGATGATAACAACTTGACCCTTGTTTCAAAGCCATTTCCATTTCGTGGCTTCAACGGCAAGCATATATACATTGGTACCAACTACTGGGGATCATTCATGTCAAAAAAGATTAATACCAATGGCACAGCAACGTATTCTGGCATGTGTGTTGATATGGGGAAATATCTGGCCCAAGCACTTGATTTCACGTACACACTAGTCGAGCCGAAAGACTTGCAATGGGGTACGCAGTACAAAAATGGATCGTGGTCCGGACTTGTCGGCCAGCTACACAGGCGGGAGGTTTCTCTAACCATGGCCCCTCTCACCCACACATATGAGAGAGAAAAAAGGGATGGAATTCACAAATACTCCT
>CM032666.1:38415118-38439987 GCA_019095985.1 Streblospio benedicti
ACCTGATATCACTGGTAAATCTGACACCTTCTTATACCAAGAGTAAGGGAACGATCATAAATAACGATACCGGAAGGGGGGGGGGGGTCGTCCATTTTAGAGCGCAAAGAAAAAGTTAACCGACCCCCCATCAACATTTTAAAAAGTTGAGTGACCCCCCCACACTCCGCTAAAGAAAAAGTCCTCTATACAGTCATTGCATTGCAAAAAGAAAATATTTGGAAAAGAAAATACCATAGCGTGATAAAAAAAGTTCAGCGACCCCCCCCCAAAGGGAATCAGAAAAGTTGGACCACCCCCCCCCTTTTTTGACCCCCCCGGTATCATTATTTATGATCATTCCCTAAGTTATCTCTGAACAAAGCAGATTAATAGTCAGTGTAATAAAAAAACTTTGATTAGTTTTCATATAATAAATATAATATGAATTAGGTGAAATTTTGTATGTTTATTTACTTCACAAATACTAATAAGAATGTTGAAAATGGACAATAAATGCCCCTCTGGAAAGTACACTTTAATTGTCAAAGTGCCCAAAATCTAATCACTTTGGGGTCGCCCATCGTGGGTTTCACGCCTTTCCCATTCACACAGCCTTCAAAGTCCAATGTTCATGGTATAAGTCGTGGGCCAACTGAGCTCATTTCAGTGGCAGAAGATCAATTTGTTTTCATAGAGGAATGTTTACAATCAAACTGGCAACTAACGCAAACATTAACATCTTATTAGCATAAAATGAATATTTTTGACCGACTAATTTGGCTGTCGCTGCAATTTTATGCACTGCTCTTTTTTTCCAGGGGAGGTATGGAATTGACAACCAATATGGCAGTCCACTTTTTTATGGGTATTGATATTTTATCAAAATGCATACTAATAATTGTAAAATCATAAGTTATTAGGAGCACCATGTCAAGTGTATCAAAAAACAAAATTATTAATTCAATTTATCTAAGGAGGCATTTGCTGTACATGTCCCTTTAAAGATAATGCTCAGTCAAAGATGGTGCCTTGATTTTGAATATGATTGTGTGATTTGAAAGTTTAAGTCACTCTAGACTCTGTTGTTGTTTTAACAAACCTTTTCACTTGTTTATGTCTTAATGGTGGATAACATTACAAAGTTATTTATTTTTCTTTATTTTTCATAAAAATACAAAGTCTACAAAAACTACAAATTAAAGGAACATACATGTACTCATTCATATTTCATAATATTGACATTCATAATTATTACACAAAAGTTAACTTTCTATAAAAATATACAAACATATTAAAAAATTAGGCAAATTCATCACATGAGAAATACAATTAAAAGGACTTTAGACATTCACAATACAAAATCATACTGAATATATACGTTTACTATCAATAAAAATATACTACATTACAAAATCAGATGAATTTACCCATTTTCATCGCATGAGGAATGCAAATTAAAATCAGTACACAAATTGTTAAAGATTATACAAGTTTGCAAAAAGATAGAACCATAATATAAAATTAGTCAATGAAAGAGTTAAAATATTAATCCAAATAAGATTCACTATTAATCTATGTAAGATGTACAAGTTCAGCAAGATAAGTGACAGGAAATAAATAATAATAAATTTTATCGCTTACAATAATATCAAATTACAAAATAAAAAAAATCTAAATAAGAAATTGCATTAAATTCCCAACAAATTTCATCTTGGTGGTCAACTATATGAAGAACTTCAATAAATAATACATTTATTTTGCGCAAGTCAAGTTACTTAAAATTTTAAATGAGAAAGTCAATGCCTGTAAAGAAATGTCCACCATATTCCATATAGAGCTCATGAAAAGCTCCTCATACTCATATGGTCTTGAAATTTTATACTTAAAAATTCGGGGGTGGATAGTATGTAGTATTCTGGCTGGACGATGGCATTTGTTGCTGTGTTGCGCTGAGTTGAGAGTAGTTTCCCTGATATCCTCCATATTGAGGCATTTGCTGGGCATTCAATTGTCCACTACCCTGGGCAGGAGTTTGTCCAACTCCCTGAGTATTCACATCCTGTTGAATCGTATTATGACCATAATACTGTGTTGCTGAGATTCTGGGTGGCATTTGCTGGGGATTGAATTGGCCACTACTCTGGGGATGGAATTGTCCGACTCCCAGAGTATTCACATTCTGCTGCGTGTTAAACTGGTTGGCACTCTGATCGAAATATTGCATTCCTGAGCGAGGAACTTGAAATGCTGTTGATTGAAATGAATTATATTGGCTCATTTGAGATGAATTCATTTGATTATACAACTGCTGATTTTGAACGGTTGCAAACTGCTGTGTATTAACTGATACAGGATTTTGCTGGCGTCCGTCAGTATTAAATGATTGCTTTGGCACAGGATGTGGATATTGCACGCATTCGGAAAAATGGAATGCTAGTTTCTTATTAGACGTTTCCTGAGATGCTACATTACAGGGGGGCCACTTTAGATTACTAGATTGAAATGAATCCACTCTTGAAGCATCCCAGCTAGATGCATTTTTAAGCTGTAAGCCTGCTTTTTCATTAGTGGTATTTGTGAAGCTTCCATTATAAATTTGGGGAGTTGAAACAAATTTTGCTGGGTTTCTCTGATTGCTTAACAGTGACGTGGAAATCGACCTGTCACCAAATCTTGAATTTGATAGATATGGAGACTGAGCAGCACTTTGAAATCCGGAATCATAGGTAATGTTGTTTGCACTATTGTAACCATCTGAAGCCATGGGATAATTTCCATGAAAGGGGCTGCTTACATCTCCTTTGTAATCTACATATTTATTTTCCTGAGCATACACAGGTGAACTTGCACAGTTGTTGAATTTCTGAGCATAATCAGAGTCATAATTAGTGTTAGAATTGGTGGCTGTGTAATATAACTCTTTTGAAAAATAATCAGAGGAAGTTGCATCAAGATACTGCTTCCCACTGGTATCATTGACTGGGAAACTCTTTTGAGAATAACTCTGATGAGAAATATCTTGTCCTTCTTGGGGGTACATTTTTTGAGAGTTTGGATAGGAATTTAGACGCTTTTCTGCTTCTAAAAATATACTGCCAATTCTTTGGTCTGCTGTATATGATTGACTATTTAGCTGATCATTCATATTTGCAGTAAATCTAGACATAGCACCTGATGGGACATATGGAATAGGAGATGCATCTACATTGGGAAGTTCTCTGATTGGAGCCAGGGTTTTCAGATTTTCATCAATTTTCTTTCGTTCATATTGTTGTATCTTTCTTTTGGCTGCACTGGAGTTGAAGATTCCTAACTTGAAGTCTTCAATGCACACTGGGTGGATCATCCAATAGTGGGATCTTGTACCTCTCTCTGTTTTCACAAACATTTCATGACTAGTAAGTTGATGTCGAACTGAATTTTTCCATCCTGGTGACTTATTGTCTACTCCCCGTACTGTTCTGTAATACGGATATCTTTTGCAGATGTACTTATAGATATCGTCCAGCATCAAACGCTCATTCTCAGATGCCAAAATTGCTTCTGCTATTATTTGAAGGTATTCCTTATTTGGCCTTTTGAACAAGTTTATAGATGGTTCACTTTTAGCAGATTCCACTTTTTTCTTCTTTTACGTTTCTTTTTTGTCACATTGTAGATCACTGTCAAATGGCTCATTTTGTGAATCATGAACAGCAGAACATTTTGACTCAAGTGATATGTTCTTTGTTACAGTGGATGAACTATTGTTTTGAGTATTTGTAATAACATCAGCATTTTTTTCAGTGAAACAATCAATCTGTTTTGAAGCTTCTTCTCTTAAGCCAGGTGTACGAGAAACATTGCATAGTGAAGACGTTACATCACTTGTTGAGTTTTCTACACTTGATTCAATGATTTTACTTTGACTTGAAAAATCGGAAGGATTTATTGATATGTCAACCAGGTTTGGTGGATTTTCATTATTTGTTGCAGGTGTAGATGAAAGAATACCAAAGGAATTGGTTATGATAGGCAAGCCAAGCATTGGTGGTGAGTCCAAGGATCCATTAGTGCTGACATCATTCTGGAGGGGATTTGATCCAGCCTCATGGAGATTCAATCCATTATCAAGGAAAGTTGATCCAGTATTAGGAGGATTTGATGCATTTTCATGGAGATTTGACCCAGTATCAGCGAGGCTTGATGTTTTACCATGTAGATTTGGCTCAGCATCAGAGACATTTGATCCATTATTCATGAAACTTGAACCAGCATAACGAAGAGCTGAGCCCATTTCTTCTGGATCCTGTGGATCGACTGTGCTAGTCAGGTTTGAAACTGCTGGATGATCCGTGGTTGAGGAGGCACCCGCATCCTGACCTTGACAGTCTGTTGAGGTTGATTCGGCTGCTGAAAGATATAGAGACATTATATTAATACAGATGGTATTTTATTAGTTCATGGTTATGTTTGTCCTAGTTTTTATCTATATGCTGTTTGAGATTTAGTGGTTTAATGTATTTCTCATTGAAAATACTGAAATTAACGGTTAGAATGAAAAAGAAAAGAACATTTTTTCATGTGGAGCTTTTAACCAAATCGATTAGTCATTTTTTTGTTTAAATTTTTTGTAATTATCAAAAAGATGGAAAGTAAATTTTCAACTGAATTTCATTTTGACCTTTGTATATAATCATAAATGAAATGAACTTCCAAGTAAAAAGCAACTATTAAAAAACTACTTCAGTACTCAAGTTCCCTCTTCATTTCATAGCATGTGAAGATAAAAAGATCAAAATAAAATTGAGTTTAAAAAATTACACCTATACAATGTTGTAATAAGTGTTTCGAGTAGAAAAAATCATATTCAAGAATTGATCACAACGATTATCACAATTATAAATTGACTATACACATACTCACATTTACCAAATTCACAATTCAGATTCACTATGGAGCCGAAATTATTTAGGGGTTGAGAAGACTGGCAGAGTTCCGGAAGACTGTCCATCCTGATGGATGATTGAGTAGCTCCTTGTGCCAGGCCAGGTGAAGGTTTGGTGAGTTCTTGGGATCCATTCAAACTGAGTGACGTCTGGGAGAGTTCTTGGAAATTGTCCATGGTCTGTGAAGTCTCTGTCAGTCCTTGAGAGCTGTCTCGTCCTTGATTTGCATGATCCTGACTCTCCCAGCGCTGAGTGACTGCGCTCTGGTCAGTAGGAGATGGGCTTGGTCCAGAGCTTCTATCATATTGGGAAGACTTCTGGACTTCCCAATGGTAGTAGGACCACATCTTGAAAATCCTCTAATGTTATTCTTTTATATACTTTGTAAAATTATCACAATATTCTTATTTCAAAAGTCAGAAAATGCAAAATTCACGTTGTGAATATCCAAAGTATTTTTCTTTGTATTTGAAATCCTGCTGCTGATATGTTTGGTCAACTTAGTAAAATAAGTAAAATGTTCCTATCTGAAGTCAGATTTTGCAATGTTCGCGCTGTGAATATCCAAACTAGAATGTAAAAATCTATGATTCAACGTGGCAATATATAGTCAACCCATGTCTGTTAGCACCAGAAAGGTTGTCATATTAACATACCCCAGACCAAGCCCATGCTAACAGATTTAGGGCCTGAACTCAAGGAAGAAGGCAGCCACCAACTATTGCAATATATATTTTAGGTATATAAATTTGTAGGTGGAAATCTTATAACTGGTTGTAGATGCTAACAACAATTATGGAAGTGAAATATACCCAGGTGTCTGCAACATATAATTGTAAATCTCTGCAAATGCTAACACCTTTGGGTGTGATCCCAGGGATGGAGGCTTGGATAAAAAAATTAAGTTGGCAATGTAAACTCTATGTAATAGATTGTGATATCATTTAATGCGTTTTTAAAATTACAATATAATAATTTAAATATTATTTGTATAAAGAAACTTGTATTTGAAAGTTATGTGATTTTGGATGGTAATAATTTACAGGAAAAAATCATAATGGTAAATCTGAATTGTCTAGGTTGTGAGCAGAAATCCCTTGATCCCAATTAGGAGTGTGATCCCAAGTCTCAAAATTTGTCTATCAAATATTATACAGAAAATGTTGGCAACTACATTTCATATGTGAAACATGTTTAAAGCATCTGAAAATTAGATAGATTGATAAATGTTGTATTTGTAATTCAGAATTATAATAATTAACTTTAAAATACTGCATTGTATTTAATTTAATTAATATCCACTTTGCCAAGAAAAGTTTGAGGTCTCAAGCTTCAAGTAAGATGATTACACGGGAAACCTTTGTTGCAAATGCTTATTGGAAAAATAAACTTACTATTCAATACTTAAATAAAAACAACTGTTATTCATAATTGCACTATGTACATATATTGCACATCAATATGCATCATTTGGTCAGAACAAAATATGTAATTCATGCAGATCTTCACTAACTTGCAAAGAAAATAGGAGCTAAAGTAGAATTACAATGGAAATTAAGCATTTATAACAATCATTTTGAAATAAAATACGCATGGATACATAGATAGTATGCATATTTTTACTAAAGAAAAAAATTGATTCATAGAAAGATTTCTATTTCCAATTCTCTAACCTTAAAGGCCTAATTGTATGAAACAAGTAGTTTGTGATCCCAACATGATCTCAAGCAGGCTACTTGACTGTAATTACTACAGCTTGGAATCATAAATGCTTTACTAAAATCTTCAATGACTTCAAGATGTTACCTGCATTTTATAATATAATGAAATTCAAAAGCACCAGTATGATATCATGTAGACATATCTTAATTGCATTTTAGATTTTTTATTTTCACAAGTATATTTGTTCTAAATGGATGTTAATAAAGTTAATAAACATGCGTAAATTGATAATGAGAGAAATTTTTTGTAAAACTTTCTCCTTTTTGTATTTCGAATTCAATGTACACATACATGTATGCCGTCTGTTTTCATAAAATTACAGTGCTCCATCTAAAGGTATGTAAAAAATGTACACATTTTGTTACATTACACTATCTTGCAGTTGGAAGAAATTTTACATACTAAGGTAATATCAAGCCACATTGAAAATCCCCACTTTTAAATAACAACAGCCCTCAAATTCCTGTCCAACCCCCGGGGTCCAACCAACTTCATTGGGACATGGGATGGTAACATTGCATAAAGTACTTATTACCTCAAATCTGTGAAGATGACAAAACATTCCTGAGATAACCAACATTTGAGACAATCAACTCAAAATGTGTTTGAATGTAAATAACAGAAAATTCAATAAGCAATATCGAGATAGAAAGGCATTTACTATTTGATAATGATCATCGTGGGTTTACGGGAATCTCTTACAATATTGGCCCGTGGCACATTTCCTCTACAATTGTAATAAAACTAGGATCAGTCTCGACCAGACCTAACATCAGCAAGAACAAGCAACCAATCATAAGCTTGCAAAATCTACTTTTGAATATAAATAAGCACCAGCTCACACAGATCAAAAATGAGTTCACTCGGCTTAACTGTGATGAAGGACAATTGAAGGAAATATGTGCTGACAATCTGATTGGTTGAAGTCATCAATAATCCTCCGAGAAAATCAAGGATATTCAGTTGTGGAGAAGGGGTTATTTTCAATCACTTGTCCATTGAAGAAGAATATGTCCGAAATAGATTTAGATGGATAATGATAGGTAGACATGATGATATTACTGTATGACAATGATAGACACAACGATACCTGACGAGCATGCACTTCGCGAGAGCGAGGGAGGCTGCAGCCTGCAGTTGTGGGTCCGAGAAGCGTGCGTGGTCGGTGCACACGGCCACCACTAGGGGGCTCACGGTAGCTGCCAGCAGATTTCCTGCACTGGTGCCAGCACCGGCGTCATCCGGGGAGGAGGAGGATGTCACGATCTGGGTCTCGGTGATGCGCCGGATGAACTCAACCTCTGCGTCTTCGGCGGCTGCTCCTGCTAAACCAAGTTCTTCTTCGGGTGATGGCTCTGATGACGAAGACTGCAAACGACAGTGATAACTTTTGGATCCTTTTCCCTTTTTGCATGTGGTGATTAAAGTGTGTTGTTTTGACCCCATTTCAGGAAATCGCCGTGACCATTTAGCAAGTCACAAAACTATATAAGGGAAGCGTTACGCATACAAAGTCACAAGGTGCTGGCTTTGTGTACATCGTAGCACTCTTGAAGCTTAGAGCCTCTTTTCGGTTTCAACAAATCAGCTGTTTGAAATAAACCCAACGCTGCGTGTTTTCAGTAGCGTTCAAATAACATTTCCAATCTAACATACACTGCAAGCTTAGCAGCAGACACAACAACATACAACCCATCCTACCTTGACTTTGCATCATATATAAAATCACGAATTCCCACCCCATCCTACCTTGCTGCCGGCGGCTGACTTGCGCTTGCTGCTCTGCTCCTGCTCCTTCTCCTTGGCTGCGTCCTGCAGGGCGTGGCGCCGCTTCAGCTCGCCCAGCGTGGCCACGTCGAGGTGCACGAGCTGGCGGAACGCCGCGTGGCCCGCCAGCGCCAGGAAGCGCGCCAGCACGGCCGCTGGCACCGCGCCTACGCACCGTCAATGTGTCAATAGCGCTTGTTGGTTTTTGAGGGGGACAAAAGATAACTGATAACGACTATCTCGTTCTTGTAGTATTCGTCTCTGTAAACCACATATCTGTTGAACCATTGCATTGCATGCAAATTGAACTTTAGTACAATCGTATATTACAGTACATGTGTACTGATAACCCACCGAATTTCATGATAGTAGATTTTAAAAGTATATTTGAAACCACTGTTTAACAACATTCAAATGTGTGCTGTTTACACTTCCAGTCTCCCAGTTAAGGCTTCAATAGTTACTCTTCTGCAGGACTAGTAACTTTAAAAACATACTAGTCCTCCCCAAAGGTTACTCATCCTGACAAGTTGCCAAATGTGTTTTGGTTCAGCAGCTACATGTACATGTATGCATGACGAGTGAATGGAATTCAGCACTAGTCTTCCCTAAGTTCTACCAGTCAGGACAAGCAGACTAGTGACTAAATGGGAGACTGACTTTTCAAGGTGAAAACAAAAACACTCGAGTCTCACCTGCGTCTCCACCGGCGGCCATGATAGTGTTGGTGAGGATCGTCTTGATGATCGCGCCAACGATGGCGTCTGGCTTTTCCGCCATCTTGTACACGACGTCGACAGCGCGCTCAGCTAGAGGCAGGTAATGGTCCTGATGCAGCACACCTACAGAATGAGTAAAAGATAGTGTGTGAATCTGTTCAAGTGCAATCACTAGTTAGGTAGACAAAAGATTCTATTTCACATTTACACAGAGTGAGACAGTCAGACAGTGGCCTTGTGGGATGTGACAACCTACATGCATTCTAGAGTTCCATCTATGATCTAGAATCAACTGGACATATTCTAGAAATGAGACATCTTTCATCTGAACAGTCACCATCTCTGGATCACCTTTATTCACCCAAAAGCCAAAGTTGAGTCTTTTGGTGCTGATTCAAAAATTTAGACAGAAATGGGCTTTGGTAGGGCTCCTGTGAAAACAAATGCCCCTAAATATTGTGTATTCTGGAGGAATGTCAAATCCATCTGTGAATATTAGGCAATCAAACTCAGTTGTTATAGACTTTCGATTTCAAGAGATTCTATGTCCGGAATTCTAAAAATGAGACAGCCAGTTTTAAAATGTGAATTTATAGTATCAATCAAATACCATATTCTATTTTCCAACAGATGATGCTGGGCATTTAAGGAAAGAAATGAGACAGCCAGTCATTTAAACAGTCACCATGGTTGAGTGTGGTTTTGGCTGTGGGTTCTAAAGTCTTGGTGAGTCTTTGCAGTGATTCAGTCAGTCAGTCAGTGAATGGGAAGTTGCCATTCAGGCCAATTTAGATAGAATCTTGTAATGTTTGTGGATCAAATTATCAGCTTTTTTATGTTTCTGCGTAAATATCTTCAAAGTCCCCTTGGCTATACACTAAAATTAATGATTTTCTTGACGCAACATGTATTTTCACAAAAAAGATTTGTCAACAAGATTTTACATTGCAAATTTTTAACTATATTATGTGAAATCTCACCATCGATGAGGAGTTTCGACATACGCTCAAACATCTTGTGGTCCTGAGGATAGCGGAACTGAACATCATATTCACCAGCCTTTTTCTGCAAACAGAAGCAATGAACATGTTGAAAGAACAAATACATAAAATTTATATTTTTCTATAAATTTTAAACATGTCTAATAAAATGAATAAAAATGTATTAAGAAATCATAATATCTCCGTAATGTAAACAAGAAGTCCATTTTCCAATTATTTTAATGCTGTAAACAATAAGGATACAAACAACAGTGACACGTCTCCAAAAATTCAGACCCTCACACCATGTACGTGTGTGTGCGGGCACGTACCTTTTTGGATCCGGCGAGTTTCGCGAGTGCGGCGCATGTGTCCGCGGCGAGCAGGAAGTCTGTGGGAGCGCGCGGGCCGAGGCCTTCCTCCACCAGCACGTCCACGTTACTGCGCACAATGTCCACCTCCGCACTGCAACATTGGACGACGCAAACCTTATAGTCATCATAAAATCCCTCAACACAGGTCATTTTGTAGTTTTACCCCACCAATCCAATCGACAGCAACAGCAGCATCACTGGATGACCCGAAACTAAGAGTCGTTGTAAAAATCTCTCAAAAGAGTCAACACGGATCACTTGTTTTGTAGTTTTAATCCACCAATCTAATGCAATAGCAACAGCAGCATCGCTGGATGACCCGAAACTAAGTGGTTGTAAAGATTGCTCAACATGGTTCAAGTTGTAGTTTTACCCCACCAACTAAATACAACACCAACAACAGTAACATTGGGCGACACAAAGTTGAGTCGTCGTAAAAATCCCTCAACACGGGTCACTTTGTAACCGAACCAATCGAATGCAACAGTCACAGCGGCAACATTGGACGACGCAAAACTGAGAATCGTTGTAAAAATTGCTCAACATGAGTCATTTTGTATTCTTACACCACCATTCTAATGCATCAGCAGCAACGTTGGATAACACAAAACTTAGCCATTGCAAAAATCCCTCAACACGGGTCACTTTATAGTTTTACCCCACCAACCTAATACAACACCAACAACAGTGACATTGGACGATGCAAAACTGAGTCGTAAAAATCCCTCAATGCGGGTCAATTGGTATTTTTACCCCACCAATCTAATGCAACAGCAACAGCAGCAACGTTGGACGATGCAAAACTGAGAATCATTGTAAAAATTGCTCAACACGGTTCACGTTGTATTTTTGCCCAACCAAATCCAATTTCATTCCATAGTACATATATGGTGAAGAATTGTTAAAAGACAATGACTTTGCCTCTGTGCAGAAACTTGCACATTCAGGATTACTGTTTCTTTTCAATTCTAATCATTTCTCGAAGTTCTCGTAAGACATTGCATTGCTTTTATTCAGTCTATCAAAATCCTCTGATTTTCTTATATAACAGTTTATCCAAAGATATATGCAGCTAGCTTAAATTCTAAATGAAAAATGTTGCTTTTATCAAATACTCCATATACATCAGCACTGGTTTTTGGTCTCATACAATGTAGGTTTGGTACCTGCTATTGATGGTGGACATGCCAAAACTCAATGAAACTGCGATTTTTGGTGGGAAAAGGTGACGTGCACTCGCTCCCTGGATATTATATGTCTATGCAAAGCCAATGTACGTACCCGGCAGCCATTGCCAGCAGCTGCAGCGCTGCGCGGCTCTCAGCGTCTGTTGTTCCAGGCAATTTCTTGGCGAAGCGCTCCCACAGAACCTTGATAGTCTCTGAGTCGAGCTCCCCACTGCTCACAAACTCCACCACCTGCAGGGAGGGCATGGCAATGAGTGTGGTGAATGAGTACTAACCCTTTACTGGCAGATATTGATGCCTACTATTGCAGCCAAGAATGAAGCCCAGAATAAGTTAAAATTTACATCAAGACATTTGTGGTAAATTTCAGCTTATTTTAGGCTGTATTCTAGACTACACAAGAAATACCTGAGATAGGTACTCATCTAATAGTCAGAGACCTGTATTAAACCGACAGGATGAGGAAGAATTTCAGCTTACTCTTCCTCCAAACGACCATTTTCGGACGACTAGTAACTCTAGTCCTACAGACTAGGATGGTTAAAAAGTTATCTTGAGCACTGACTAGCAGTATAATTTACGACTCAAAGCCACTACAGGGTTATCAATCTCAGAAAGTGCACCATGACCACACACAAAGATGATGAAACACAGGTTGTGCACGCCTTACCAGCTGTTCGAGCGAGGTGAGGTCTCCCATGGATGCGCCGAGCGTGAGCGCAGTCAGACTGCTCACGATGGCGGCTGCGCGTGCGCGCGGCGTCTGTGCGTCGACCGGGCGCGTGTACAGACGCTTGTACGCTTCGACGACTGCGTCGCGCACGCTCGCCTCCTTGGACCACACCAGCACCAGCATACGTCTACACGCGGGACACATTTGGATTTAGTGTATTTTCATGGATTTGTATACGTGTATACTGTATTTGAATCATTCAGTTACATGTATTCATGGGAAAATGAAACAAGACAATCGATTGAAAATGAAACAAGACAATCGATTCAAGTGTTTTTACATTGCATTTCGTTGAAAAACGTAAGAAAACACAAACGAACAGAAATACTGCCCATCAAACTATTACCCGCAGTCACAAATCCTTCCTTTGTAGAGGGTTTCCGTTGTTTACTTCATCATTTACTTACATTATTATAAGCTAATGCATGAGAAAAGTTTCTTTTATTCAGTTTATCGTTTGTTTACTCTTCCTTTGTTGACGACATTCACCGTACATGACCCTTTCTCTTCATCTTACTTTAAATCATCAATCACTGATAACTCAAACTTCAAGAAACTTACAATTTTTAACCACTCCCTTCTAGCTCTAGCTCGAGAGCTCTAGTTAAATGGGTCAGACTGTATGTGCATTACCGTATGCCGGACATCACCTTGGCATACATATCAAGCAAAAGATTTCAGTCATAGGTGACTGGAAGTTTCAGCAGCAAAACAGAACAGATTATAAAGTCAAAAAGGTACAAAATTTTATCTAAATCACAAATTTTCGCATCTTTGATGCTTTCTCAAGTGAAAAATAGCATCGATGATGCGAAAATTTGATTTAAATAAAATTTCGTACCTTTTCGACTTTATAATCTGTTCTGTTTTGAGATGATATGGTATGAGCAGCTCCAAGAACTTTTTATACTAGGTTTTGTGATAAACTTTCTTTTTCACTGCTTTATTTATCCAATAAACCAATCAAAGTACAAAATATTTTACTATTTTCGAGATCTGCAGTCTCCTTTAAAAAAAAAAAACAAATGTTTTTATTGAAAAAAAAAAATAAAGCAGTGAAAAAGATAGTATATTACAAAATGAGACCTTATGTTGCATACCAGATACTCATTTTTAGTTTTATACTAGGATTTCAGCAGTAAACAAAGAAAGCAAAGTTACCGTATGCCGGGCATGACGTTAGCGACACCGAACTCGAAGCCGGCCACGAAGAATGCGACGGCCTCGAGCACGTCGGTGGCGCTCTTGGAGCCGAGCAGCTGCACGACGGCCGGCAGTGCCTCCTGCAGGCGCCGCACGAACGCCAGCGAGTCCTGCGGAAACAGGCAAATACACTGTCAACATCCGTCTAGTCCTCAGGAACAGGTGAATGTTCTCAACAATGGAACCCAAGTTGCAGTCATAAATCGTTTCGTTGTAGAGGATTGCCGACTTGACTGGTGTGTTTACATGTATATTATCAGCTTATCTACAGTATACGACCATCCAAGTGCCCAACCTCGGGTAACAGCCCTCCCCCCCTCTTTCTTAAATGTCCATAAGAATTATGTAGTAACTCAAATCTAGCCCAACCCCCAGTTTGACAAAATTTCAATTTAACGGCCCTGGGCGCTTGGATGGTCATATACGGGATATGAATGGATATATACAACAAATCCATAACATGTGTTATATACATGTACTGATTTCATTATGAGTGATATCACAAATGCTCTAATGGGATTCTGGTGATATGCAACATGAACAGTTTATAAAAATCATTCAAATGGCTTCTTGCCACGTGGCAATGAGATTTGCTTACCAAGTTACCACCCTCTCTACGACAAGTTACTGTACCTGTAAGGCATAGCATAGATTCCGAATAGTGCGTCGACTCACCTTGAGGTAGGCCACAAGGACCTGCTGCTTTGCAAGTGCGCTCGTTTCGCGAGCCGTCTTTGTGGAGGCTCCGGCCTCCTCCTCCTCCTCACCCTCGGGGCCCAGGCTCAACTTCTCATGCAGACTGTCACCTGCAGCAGGCATTTAGGGCAAACACATTAAAAAACATACACAAGTTAAAATCACATACCTTGTGTCGTGCCAAATTACACCCACTGACCTCTACATACATACAGATCAATGGTAATAGAAAGTTTTCACTCACGCCAGAGCCTCAAATCTCACACGATCAGAACCAAAAACCACATCAACACGTACCCACGAATATAACCTTGAATCGGTAGATGAAGTTTTCAGCCTTGCTGCCTTCGTTGCTGTCTGTGACGGTGCTGTCGTCCGGGTCTCCCCTAGGGGTCGCCGGTGGGGCCAGAGAGGGGCCTAGAAGGGCACTGTCGGGGAAGGCGTCCACTCCGGCTGCTAGCAGACGCACTGCCATGCGGTAGTCTTTGGAACGCAGCAGATAGACGATCTGCTTCTGCACTCTGCAATGTTCATAATGACAAGGTTGAATAAAACAACAGATATGAATTTTCTAGCATGTACTGTACTTCCAGTGCTAAGAGGATCGTCTATTCACCTTACAAACTTGCAATATTATATGGAAGATAGAAGTGTTACCTCTATGTTGGGCAGTTTTCTAAATAGGTAACTTATCATTTCTCCCTATAGTAAGCATCTATGACTAACTGGCAAGAGGGTGCCCAGGGTGAGCACCCCGCCTTTTTCACCCAAAGTATTTCATTTCCTTGTTATTTTTGGCATCTCCGCAAGCCTTCCCACATACAAAACCCGTGAAATCCTGCGGATAAAACCACCCCCCACCCTCTTCTAAAAAACCTGGATCTGCCAGTTCGCGTTAATCCCATTCTCCGCCTCACCTGTCGGGCGTGTCATCGTCGGCGATCTCTATAGCCTCCTCGTCCTCGGGTGCGGCCTCGTCGCTGTTGATGATGTTCCTCACGGCCGTCTTCAGCTCAGCCTCGATCTGGTTCCACTCAGCCTCGGCGGCGCTCGTCACGGACTCTACAGCAGCATTTGAGAACACAGTCAAACCCTCGCTAATGTAGGGAGAATCGTCGGTTGAAGTAGGGAAAAGTCATCGTCAGAAACTGAATTGTACATGCAACTGAAATATAGAGCCCTTTACGTGTAACTAAAATGGCCATTTTCCTCGTCGATCAACTGTTTATGTGCTTTGTTATCATCAAACAGTGTTTTATATGTATTATAATGCAGAGGTGATGTATTTCACCTGGTCAAAGGGCTTGTTTTAATTTTTTGGAAATCCTATGTTATCTATGTAATTGACCATTCTTTTTGTCCAAGAATGTGACACATAATGGCCTGCTCTTATGATTCATAATGGCCTCATTGTTTGTCAGATAAAAAGTGACATTATCCATGTGACCGTGTAGCGTGGCTGATAGAATTAGCTCAATGTTTATTCATATCAACAATTTAGATGACTTTTAGATGATGAGTGTATTTTCATATTAAAATGTCATTGATCATGGTTTAAAGATATTTATTTGCTACACAATGTACAACAAAGAGATTGGGCCACAGCTAAAAATGCGATCGACTTCCTCTTGGTCATTGGTCTTCATTTTGATGTGGTCCAGATTTTTGCCTGATTGTTCTATACAATAAACCGGGTGACTGTGCTGCTTACCTTGCCGCGAGGGTTCCGGCGGTGGCGTCATTTCATCCAGCTTCTTTTTCTCCGCATCATATTGCCCCTGTAGCTCGTCAATCGGGAGCTTCGCAGCAAACGGGTTGTTCAGGAGCAGTGCTGTAAGCAGCTGCAGTGCGTACTTACGCACCTACAACAGACACATGCCGTGGATGGTGTGTGTGTGAGACTGATTGTGGTCTTGTATGTGTGTACAGTCGACTTTGGTTGTCCAGATTATATTAGATTGTTTCGATTTGATTGAACCAACCAAGCTGATGAAGGAAGTTCAATCAAAACCATAACAAAAGCTATTTTTGAATGTTGCTTTCCATATAGGTATTGACATCTATGCTTCCAGGCCCCTTGATGAATACTTCATTTCAGTACCAAATACTAGTACCTGGCTGGACGAATTTATGAGTAGAATAACTGTAAATATGCAAATTTAGAATCAAAATTCACTATTAAAACATATAGTGCTCAAGCTACTTAACATTTACACCACAGTGGTGAACACAAAGGATTTGCCATTGCGCTATCCTTAATGTTTAGCCCCACACCACATCATCGATATCCTCAACTCTCTGGGGAAAAATTGCACACACGCATTTACTAGTTGGAATGGTTACTGAATTGTTGCTGTACATAGTTTGATTCATTCAAGTAACGAGAACAACTGAGAAACAAAGATTGCATCCCAAAATAATAGAATTTTTTCTATGCTGCATCCGTTAAAATAATTGAGTAGATAGATTTAGGTAGATGCTTGTTTCAAATTTGATTTTAAATTTTTGAATTGTTGAATTTATTGATTTTACAATATTTTGCCTTGTACAGGCTTCTGAACAGCCGAACGAAATTCGTAAATGAACGTTAATTCCAATAATGTGATTTTAAACACTTTTATCATTCAAATAGCATGGAAATTTTAATATAATGTAATGTATTTGACACCAACATCAACGTATATGTTCAATATATTTTCAGTGCATCAATGTGAAATGTTTAAAACTACATTATTGGAATAACGTTCATTCACGGTTTTCCGTTCGTTTGTCTACTCAATTATTGCACCCCAAGATGATACTAGCGCACTACGCACCTGGCTGGACTTGTCATGGATGCGCCCGCTGACCAGACTGAGCAGTGTGGCCTGACGCGCCATGGGCAGACACTTCTCCTGCACGATGTGCAGCCACACCTGGAGCGCCCGGCTCCGGCAGAACGCGTGCACGTCATGCACATGGTCCTGCAACGGCAGCGATGGAAATTTATACAATTCAATACAATACAATTTATATAGCGTAAATTCCACTAAATGTTCATGTACGCTTGTAGGCCAAATGGTGCTTTTAGTTAAGATTTAAAAGATACAAGAGTTTTGGATTGTCGAATGGACAGTGGAAGTTTATTCCATAATCTAGGTGCTGTTGTTTTAAATGCTCTGTCACCATAAGACTTGGTTCTTGATCTAAATTCTTTAAGCAATCGGTTATTTGATGACAGCATTAATCTAGGTGGTGAGTATGGTTGTAAGAGTTCAGACAGGTAATATGGTGCAAGTCCAGTGAGGCATTTGAAAGTAAGTGTTTATGTTATGGACCGCTTTCGTGCACGATGAATTACCATGAAACAACTCCGGCAGCACGCATTCATTTGGTCCTACAATGGCCGCGATAGAAATTAATATTATGGACCGCGTTTGCGCACTGTAGAAGTTGAATTAACATTGAATTAACTCTGCCATTGACAGACAATATGTGACGCTACGATGGCAGATGGTCCTGCGACGGCAGTGATCGAATTTCACGTTATGGACTGCTTTCAAACAGTGTAACTGTGTGTTGTCGTTGAATTTTAGTAGAATACCTCTGGCAACACGCGTTCATGGGGACCTACAATGGCTGACTGCAAGTGATAGAAATCAATGTTATGTTATTTCACACACCATATTAGTTGAATTACCGTAAAACAGCTCCGGAAAAATGCGTCCGCGTGGTTCTACAATGGCTGACGGCAGTGATAGAAATTAACATTATGGAGCGCTTTTGCGCACTGTAGAATTTGAATTAATGTACTACAACTCTACCATTGACCGGCAACACTTGACGCTACAATGGCAGACGTCTGGAAAAACTACCAACAAGCAAGCAGATAGTCCAACATGCTTGTACTTTTTAATGGTCACATGACAATGAGCGTCTCTTTGGTTTCAAAATGGCAGATGCAGCGTGTAGTTTAGACAATCGCTATTCGCCACAGGCCAGTGTAAATTCCCACTAGCGAGTATGACTTCAAAGCTACTCGCCAGGACTAGCGAGTGTATTTTTTTTAAATCTTTATGAGTTTTATCACACAAAATTACTTGATATTGATTGATTGAGGTTGTGTTATTGTTTGTACATGGGCGCGGCCATTTTTATATGTACTTTGGTACAAAGCGCCGCCATCCGGCGTTGTGTCAAACTACCATCTTTTCCACTTTCGTTTTCACGTTGCGCGGGCTCGACATTTTGCATGCGCACTGACGCCCAGAAACGTGTGTGTATATTTTTCACATTGCAAAATAAGTAAGTTATTTCTATTTTCTGGCAAGCATTTGTAAGGCGTAACAAAATCAATAGTCTGTTTCCGGTAACCAGGCCTACCTAGAAAATAGGTGTCATCCTAGTGTTTTTATGGCCATTCCATAAAAACTTTGAAATCCTACAGATTTCATCAATAAAAACGTCAACCATTTTTACATCCTCCGCCAATTCAAATCGCAGCTGCATCACACTTTTTGACGTTCACATGCAAAAATTCAATTATTGCATCACCATGTAGTACATATGTGACCCACGACCGTTTTTAAAATCACGCAGTAATTTATTTAGACCCCTATAATTAGCATTTGCTTCCACTGCAGACATAATTTTAGTTCACTCTGTACACAATTTTTCATGACGTCATGGGTTTTCCCCACTTAGAAAACGAAAGCGAACTTGTAAACAGGTTTGATAGATGTGGGGTTTTTTTTTCACCTCCCGTAACAGCCCTCCCGTGTAACCGCATGTAGATTGAACAAGCAATATGCACAATTTACATGTAAATGTAAGTAAACATAAATTGGTGTCGGTGATTAAAAGGCAGTAGTGAATATAGCTAAATACTAGTATTCATACAAGCTGCACTTATGTGGATTTTAATAGTCAACTAGCATTTTGTGAGTCTGAAATATTTGCCATATAGTGATATCGACTAAAGAAGCTTGATAAATAGTTCAATGTACTGAACGTTTAACGTAAAAATAATGTCATAAAAACTTTCACAAAAAACAGCCTACCTAAAAAAACTGTAATAATAACTAAGTAATAAAATAAAAACTTTGTCACAACCTTCCTACCTACTTTAAAATCTTGTGTTACCAGAAACGGACTATTGATTTTGTTAGGCCTAATAGATTGATTGAATAACCTTACTAATAGATCATGCATCACGATATTTGAGAATGACAATCAACAAATGCGATGTTCAATTGATTTGACACCCAGAATCATGGCAACATGTGCACGACTTAGCGATGATGCAGATCTAGTATACACGTGATTGAACTTTCTTTCATAATAAACCATATGTAATGATATATACGCCCAGGAAAGTTACATTTGGTGTAATTACCGTGCCTACAAGTGTTTATTCATATATATACCATCAATTATGATAAAAGAGTCATTAAATTTGACATTTTTGGCGAGTGTGAATTCAGTATGGCGAGTGTAAATTGAAAGTCACTCACCACACTTAGCGAGTTCTAATCTAGCCGAGTCACATACCCTGCAGATGCGTGAAAATAGCCTATGGGCATAGCGAACTGGCAAGAAGCTACTAATAACCGGTGCGTAAAATTCAACCAATGATAACACCCAAATAATGGCTCCAACACAGTCGCAGAGACAGCTCACCTCGAGTTTGTCAAGGAACTGTTCACGCATCTTTTTGTCCTTGTCCGGGAGGTCCTCTTTGCTGAGCACTCGAACAAGCATCTCTCCCAGAACCCCGAACACAGCGTTTCTCATCATGTAAGACTGAAAATAAAATCACAAACACTTGAAGAGAAGTGGATATGCTGTACAGTGAAAGGTGAGGCTATCGGTGTCTCAGAGAAGCACTCGCTATGCAACAGGACGAAAATATACATGCATAACTTACTTGTTCTAGAGACTACGATCTTTACTAAAATTTATCGTGTTTATGTGAAGTGCTTGGAAAATGTGTAGAACATATAGGACGAGTAACATTCAAGACGACTATTAACCTTTTCGCCTCACTAATCCTACAGACTGGTTAGTGATCTGCCGTACTGTCTAGTTTATTTTTCATAAAACCACAATCAGATTATGACTTTGTTGAATATTCATCAAGTGAAGATTGACGTAATGATCACAGGATTATACATTGCTTTTGATTTTATGCTTTAGCTCAAAAGCAACTCTATATAATATCAGACCATGGCATATGGCCCTCTATAATCTTCCAAAATGTAACCTGGAAAACAATCAGCACAAAGCTCTCGTTAATTTTAAGACTTTTGACCTGCCAATATCCTCTAATGCATCATGCATATTGTGACATAATTGGGAATATGTTGCTGGGACATGGAATAAGTCCAGCCGTTTGTCTACAACAATGTCAATGGCTCAAATGCAAGTTTTGAGCAATAAAGTGAGCCCTTGATATTTGGGGTGAAAAGAAATGCACAAACCTTAGATAAAAACATCTATCGAAGCCTGATGCAGTTGGAACGTCCACCGAAACGTCGCTTCTAGACAAACAGATGAGCATCTGAGTAGGTTTTTTCCTTCTACTATGATGAATCCAGATGCTAAGAAATCACTACTAAATGACACGTACCTCTGCGTCGAGCAGTGAGAGCAGGACGCTGATGTTGGGCAGCATGAGAGCAGGGACACGCTCAGCCAGCTCCACCAGGAACTGTGCGTAGGAGCGCGTGCCGGACGTGTCGCGCGCTAGGTCACGCACGTCCATGCGGCCTGAAACACGCGAATATGGTGATAATACCTGCACTGCATGGATGGCTAGCTAGTCCATGTAGAGTGCAGCTCCGGGTGGATCAAAAAGTATGCAAACTTGAGACCAGAGGCACATGCATTTACTATGTTATCATTAAATTATATTTAGATTCTCATTTATATTAAACTTCTACCAAAGTGAATGCATGTGCCTATGCTTGAGACACATGGAGTAAAAGGAAAAGGAAGACCAGGGACAAAGTTGTACAGAACGACTTAGCGTGTATGAGTTTGGGTGAAATAGACCGAAATTACTGCAAGGTTTGGAGAGGACAGTTGCTGAATAGACCGGGCAGCCAAGCTACAAGTTCTGACTTCAGATTGAGGAATAAGTAGCGTTCGTCCAAATACATTATATGATTTGATTGATTGATGGTTGACAATCAGTTACCCAACAGGACGAATAAGAATTTCAGTTATTATCAATCGAATCAATCCAGGGGACCATCTTTTCCCACAAAATCCTTAGTGTTTCTGTGGACTGTGGTGCATGGAGAATTGTGTAGGACAGATAGAACGAGTAATATTTTTGTTATTCTCAATCAAATTTCTCATACTAGTCCTGTAGACCAGTAAACCTTTTCAGTTATCTGGTGCATTGACCACACATTACATGATAATATGTACATGGTCGAAATTGTCAATCAGGGTTGGCAAAAAGCTATTCTTCAGGGACAATGGAAGAAAAAAACAAAACCAAAAAAACAAAACCAAAAATGACAAAATGGTTTCTTCCCAGAAGAAATAAATTTCTTCCCAGAAGAAATAGAAGTTTGGTTGAAGAAATGGAAGTTTGTTCTCCAGACTTGATGTCAATCCTACCAAATGGCTGGGAGTGAATAGCGCGTTGCTATGCACTCACCGATTTCGCGCATGATGTCACCGACGACTGTGCGCGAGCCGAAGTCTGTGGCGATGGTGGTGACGGCGGCGGCCAGGGGCGGAGCCAGGTGCTCCCCACACTGACCCAGCAGCTGCACCAGCTTCAGCGAGCAGCCTGCGAAAACACGAAACCTTGTACAGCATTGTCAAACATACTGAGGCAGCGTGTTGATTAGGCACTCGCCCCTGGCTAGTGAAAATTTCTGTTGGCTAGTGTAGATTCAAAGTCACTCGCCACAGTCGACGAGTATGATTACTTGATTCCAACACTTTAATAAGAAAGGATAGCTAGTTTGGATTTGACCATGGCGATAGTAAATTGAGTCACTCGCCACAGAAGGCGAGGGTTCTACTGAACGAGTCACATTACCTGCTGAGGACGTACTAGTACTTATTGAGTACATATGTATGCAAATTCAATCATCAAATATGTGGTTTTACACATGGACGTCAGCATCGTTAGATGGGGTTTATGTTGTACTATCTTTACTATATAAGATACTAGTTTTATTCATATAGAAAGAGAATCCATGAAAACGGTATTTGCAAAGTAAATGTAGTATTAATACTCTCTTACGATGCTGGGGCCCATGGTTTAGCAAGAGTAGAAGCATATCAAGATCTCCTAGACGTTTTGTTTCCGAAGTATAATCACATACAGATAACATCTAAAACACTAGCAGAGCAAAGGCACCAGGATCTTACTTAGCACACAACATGTATCTTTTGAATGGATACAAAAAGGGATTTAATTTCTGAATGAACACTGATGAAGAGAAAGATTATTACCAGTTGCTTTATTTCCTTGTTTTGCAGTACAATAAAACGAGAGAAAATATCAAATGTTTGTACTTAGCGCGTGGTTGTACTTCTTCACCATAACCCCGATCAGCTGGAAGACTGTGTCTCGTGTTGTCTTGTTCTTGTTGATGTTGGGATTCTCCAAGATCTTGTAGCAAGTCCCACTCACCAAACTAGACAAAATGAAACAATTGCAAACATTACCATACGAATCACGCGCATGTGCTTTGATCGCTACTAAAATGTGCAGACTTAAGATGAATTACAAAATTAAGGGTAAAAATGAAAAAACAATAACTAATCATCGTCGGTTTTCACGGCTTGATCACTCACACTGCCTTAAAGTCCTTGTTCATACCAACCCGTGGGCCCAGTTATAGCTTTTATGTGGAAAAAATATTTTCGGTTAGACTTACGTCAAAGACAAAATCAATAGTCGGTTTCATCTTACTTATATAGCTAGATCGTACGTTTGACGTTTGAATTCCCCGCTGGACATTTTGGCAGTGGGCCTTTTGATTGGTCGGTTTCGGAGCGCAAGTTCCACAGAATTGGCTGGTATACGGCTATACCGTGAGGTCAGGGCCACGGATACGAAAAAATCATATTTTTGCCATAGGACGGGTATCCTGAAAATATACCCGCCCTAACTAAGATTTACATGTCCAAATCAACAAACCCATGTAAATGCAATTGAAACTGATGTCTGGTGTGATGAAGAATACACGCCCATAGGACAAGTAACTCAATATTTTTACCCGTCCAGACAACACAGATACCCATCTCGACGATAGGATTGGTACTTATCCGTGGCCCTGGTATATAGTCGTGAGATATGACGATGTAACTAATAAGCTGGCCACATTCTAGATGGGATTATGAAAAAAAAATTAACTGGTGTGGCATGATTTTGTAAACCCCCCCCAACCCCCATCACAAAAATCAAGTTTTTCAAGCCCACACTCAATCCCTAGTTGGCTACCATGGCTACCACTGTCAAAACAATGATGGAATCTACCAGCTCTGTACTTCAAATCTAGACCATGACCAGGGTGTTGATTAGGCACTCGCCACTCGCCCCTGGCTAGTGTAAATTTCTGTTGGCTAGTGTAAATTCAAAGTCACTCGCCACAGTCGGCGAGTATGACTACTAGATTCCAACATTTTAATAACTAAGGATGGCTAATTTGAATTGGAACATGGCAAGTGTAAATTGAGAGTCACTCGCCACAGAAGGCGAGTGTTCTTCTGAACGAGTCACATTCACTGCATGACCATGTAGTAAAAGTGACCTGACACTCACCAGTCCAGACTGCATGCTGAACTGACCTGATAAACTCCTCCTCGACGACAGGCGGGTCCCACAGGCGCTGGATGTTGAGGTTGAGCAGCTGTAGCAGCGCCCGCACCGCACGCTCGCGCTCACACTCCCAGTCCAGGTGGCCCGCAAAGTCCGCTGTCAACTTCACCTTCTTGCGCCCGCCCTACAGGAGATCACCGCAGAGTTAAAATAACAAAACCAAGGTGGAGTTAAAATAACAAAACCTTTCGAATGGAGTTAGTGAACGCACACGCTCTAGTTGCTGGATAATAAGTTTTATTGAAACACTTTTCGCAGATTACATGTAGGTATGAATAATATTTTTGTAGCAAATTATCGCTTTTGCCAGTGTACAAGAAACATGGCAATGAGATTTGAAATTTAGATGAATTGAAAAAGCCCTGCAAGCAGTTATGCCATTTAAAATTTTTACACGTTTGGAAATTTCTTACCGGTGCTGTGTACATAATAGTTCCTCGAAGAAGCCAAATTTTGTTGCAATTATTGACTTTCAGCCGGCACCTGTCGCCACTACCAATTTTCAGGGCCGCCTTTAAATGTGCGCCTCTAGATTACCAAGCCTCCCCAAACAAAAAAATCAAGTAGAGTTTTTCCAGCATCCCCCAACCTTAGTTTTTCATACCTACCCCCCCCCCCCACCCCCCACCATGTAGGCCATGATAAATGGTAGATTCATCTGTAAAAATATGTGACCATGGAAAATTGTCTTTTCTATGGGTGTGGTTTCTTTTACATAGTGGTCTCAAAAGGAAGTTCTACTGTACCTT
>CM032666.1:38440087-38453075 GCA_019095985.1 Streblospio benedicti
TGAATTATACCTTCATAATTTTGCAGGGCCAAAAATAGGAGAAAAATCATACTTGTCTATGGGCCGGGTATCCTGAAAAATATACCAGTCTAATGAAGAATTTGCGTCCAAATCGACCAAACTCCATGTAAGTTCAATTGAAAGCGGATGTTATAGATGACTGAGATTACTGCGTCCATGGGACAAGTAACTCAAATTTTTACCTGTTCTTTGACAATACAAATACCTTTGATTTTGGGGTGAAAATAAATGCATAAACCTTGGATAAAAGGGCACACACACATTGTAGAGGGTAGAAACTAGGGGTACTTATCTGTGGTCCTGGTGCGACCACCATTACCTCTGCGTCGAGCAGTGAGAGCAGGACGCTGATGTTGGGCAACATGAGGCGGGGGACACGCTCAGCCAACTCTACCAGGAACTGTGCGTGGGGCGTGCCGGACGTGTCGCAGCTAGGTCACTGCGTCCATCTTGACCTGAAACAGCGAATATGGTGATAATACCTGCTGCATGCATGGACTAGCTAGTCCATGTAGAGTGCAGCTCCGGGTGGATCAAAAAGTATGCAAACTTGAGACCAGAGGCACATGCATTTACTATGTTATCATTAAATTATATTTAGATTCTCATTTATATTAAACTTCTACCAAAGTGAATGCATGTGCCTATGCTTGAGACACATGGAGTAAAAGGAAAAGGAAGACCAGGGACAAAGTTGTACAGAACGACTTAGCGTGTATGAGTTTGGGTGAAATAGACCGAAATTACTGCAAGGTTTGGAGAGGACAGTTGCTGAATAGACCGGGCAGCCAAGCTACAAGTTCTGACTTCAGATTGAGGAATAAGTAGCGTTCGTCCAAATACATTATATGATTTGATTGATTGATGGTTGACAATCAGTTACCCAACGGACGAATAAAATTTCAGTTATTATCAATCGAATCAATCAGGGGACCATCTTTTCCCACAAAATCCTTACTGTGGTGCATGGAGGGTGTGGGGACAGATAGAGCCGAGGGTAATATTTTTGTTATTCTCAATCAAATTTCTCATACTAGTCCTGTAGACCAGTAAACCTTTTTCAGTTATCTGGTGCATTGACCACACATTACAATATATTACATGGTCGAAATTGTCAATCAGGGGTTGGCAAAAAGCTATTCTTCAGGGACAATGGAAAAAAAAAAAAAAAAAAAAAAAAAAAAAAATGACAAAATGGTTTCTTCCCAAGAGATAAATTTCTTCCAGAAGAAATAGAAGTTTAGTTGAAGAAATGGAAGTTTGTTCTCCAAGACTTGATGTCAATCCTACCAAATGGGATGGGAGTGTGATATTGTGATTTGTGCACTCACCGATCTCGCGCATGATATGCCCGGCTTGACGGTGCGCGAGCCTTGAAAGTCTAATGTAGCGATGGTGGTGACGGCCACGGGCGGAGCCAGGTGCTCCCCACACTGACCCCAGCTGCACCAGCTTCAACGAGCAGCCTGCGAGCAGTATTGTACAGCATTGTCAAACATACTGAGGCAGCGTGTTGATTAGGCCGCCCTTGGCTGAGTGAAATTTCTGTTGGCTAGTGTAGATTCAAAGTCACTATATACAGTGAAAGAAATATGATTACTGGTTCAACACTTTAACAAAGGATAGCTAGTTTGGATTCGACCATGATAGTAAATTGAGTCACTCGCCACAGAAGGCGAGGGTTCTACTGAACGAGTCACATTACTTCTTCCTGCTGAGGACGTCTAGTACTTATTGAGTACATATGTATGCAAATTCAATCATCAAATATGTGGTTTTTACACATGGACATCAGCATCGTTAGATGGGGGTTATGTTGTACTATCTTTACTATATAAGATACTAGTTTTTATTCATATATAAAGAGAATCCATGAAAAACGGTATTTGCAAAGTAAATGTAGTATTAATACTCTCTTACGATGCTGGGGCTCATGGTTTTGCAGAGGTTTTGTTTCCAAAGTATATCACATAAGATAACATCTCCTAGGGTTTTTTTTCACACAACATGTTGTTGCGCAGTGAAATTAGACAGGAATACGTCTTGAAAATTCATCATCAGCACTCACCTCACCTGAGACATGGTCGCCGCCATCTTGGATATTTGACATTTACCTCGGACCCACTTTACCGTGCTGCTATTTGTGAACTGCGAGTATCCACATAATTATTCATAAACAACAGATGATTATGGCACCCCGCTCACTTCATGAGCGCACTCCGCTTGGCCAACGAGTATCACTGCTAGCTTTGCTGTTCTGGGTCTCCACACGCTCTCTTTTGAGATGTGCCCCCTCAGCCCAAGAGGCGAGTCAGTCAATCACCATCTGCCCAAGCTTGATATCTACCCTGCCAAGCCACAATCTGTGTACAAATACGGGGTACCTCACGAACTTTTACAGACTGCACAAACTCGGGGTGCCACAAAACCACCGTGCCCTCGTGGGTTTAGCATTACTCTTGAGTGGTGACATTGAAAGTAACCCGGGCCCGCACTCCATGTACCCTTGTGGAATATGTGAATTAGGAGTTACCTGGTCCCGACAGGCGGTGTGTTGTGACGGTTGTGATGTGTGGTACCACAAGTCGTGTATTAGTATGAACTCCCAGGAATACGACAAAGTAGAAACCACTGACTGGAACTGTTTTGCGTGTAACTCAAAAAACTGTAGTTCATTCTTATACCACGCATACAATCTCAACGTCTCGAACAGTTTTGATCCTCTCGCTGGAATACCCGGCGATGACTCGGTCTTCCTCCACAGTGTTTGCTCCCCACGCTCAGTGTTTGAACCCAAGACCCACAGCAGTCCTAACCCATCACAGGATCTGTCGAAAACCAGGTCCTCAGCATCCGCGTCCAACCGATCAGGCTCATCTACAAATCGAATGGCCCGCCCCCTAGGTGATAACATCAGAGTCGCCGTGCTCAACGCCAACAGCATCAAGGGGAAGCGGTGCGAAGTCGCCACATTTTGTCACAATGTGGACCCCGACATCATGATCGTCAGTGAAACGAAACTGGACAGCTCTGTCTACTCTGCTGAGTTCCTGCCCAGCCACTACAGTGCCCACAGACTCGACCGTAATATACACGGAGGCGGCGTCATGGTTGCAGTTAAAAACAACCTGATTGTGGAAGACGTAAGGCTCGAGCAAGTAGAATGTGAGTTCATAACAGTTAGAATATCCATACAAAATGCCAGCCCACTGTATGTCGCGGCCTACTACCGCCCACCAGATGAGTCAGTCGACAGGCTGGATAAGCTGGAAGCTGCCCTGGATCAGCTACTAACCAGAACCAACAAGAACAGTAAAGTAACACTACTGATTGGAGGTGACTTTAATGTTGGAGATGTAGACTGGGAAAGTGGAATGGTAAAGGCAGACTCGAAGAAGAAGTCATTATGTGAGCGTGCTCTCAACATCGTAAACGACGCTCGACTGACACAACTACAGAAGGAGCCAACAAGACAAGATCAGGTCCTTGATCTCCTCTGCACATCGAACCCGTCCCTGTTGAAGTCAATAGAGACAGTTCCGGGTATATCAGACCATGATGGCATTGTAGTTGCTGATTTCTACCTTCGTGCGCACATCAGCAAGAAACCTCCACACAGTATACCCCTCTGGTCACGGGCCAACTGGAACGCTATGCATGAGGCGTCACAGGAGTTCTGCACTAAATTCAACGAAGTAGCCCCGACGAGGAGCATTGAGGAGAACTGGAGCGCTTTTGAAACACACATGAAGCAGCTGATGAAGGAGCACGTCCCAAAGAAGAATGTAGGTGGACGCTTCCACTTACCTTGGATGACCTCAGCCCTCCGACGCATGTGCCGGAAGAAGGGAAGACTCCACGCCAAGGCTAAGAGAAACAAGTCACACTGGAAGGAGTTCGAGGCCTACCAGAAACAAACCCAGAAGGCCCTGAAGATAGCCCACTGGCAGTATTTGAACAATATGTTGACTCAAGGTCTCGAAGACAACGACCAGAAACCCTTCTGGCGTTACATCAGAAGTCAGCGGCAGGACAGCCAGGGCGTATCACCACTCCTGAAAGGGAACAAGCTCCACTCAGACCCAGCCACCAAGGCCGAGATTCTCAGCCAACAGTTCAGTTCAGTGTTCACTGTCGATGAGCCAGACACATCCAACATCAGCCTGGAAGGCCCCTCATACCCCCTGCATGACCCTCTGCATGTCACGGAAGCGGGCGTACTCAAGCTACTGAAGAACCTCAACCCAGGTAAAGCTTCAGGCCCTGACGAGATCCCTACTCGACTGCTAAAAGAACTGGCAGATGACATAAAGCCCGTGGTGACCATCATCATCCGTCAGACGCTTAACCAAGGTCGTCTTCCCAACGTGTGGAGAGATGCATGGGTGACCCCCGTGTTCAAGAAGGGAGGAAGAAATGACCCAGCAAACTACCGTCCGGTGTCCCTGACTTGTATTGTCTGCAAGTTAACAGAACACATACTGTGCACGCACATTAGAGGGCATCTGGACGACAAGGGCATACTCACACCTGCAAACCATGGGTTCCGGAAGGGCCATTCCTGTGAAACACAACTCCTCCTCACCACACACGAACTACTCCAGCACCGGGATGCCAAACGACAGGTTGACATTGGAATACTCGATTTTAGCAAGGCATTTGACACCGTGCCTCACAAGCGCCTTTTGAACAAGCTGCGCCTTTATGGAATACATGGAAATGTGCTAAGTTGGATTGCGTCATTCTTGACTGACCGCCGCCAGCTTGTTCTTTGTGACGGGACTAAGTCAGAGTATTCCCCGGTCACGTCAGGAGTACCGCAAGGTACCGTGCTGGGACCACTGCTCTTTCTACTGCACATTAACGACATGCCATCCGTCGTTGACCCTAGTACCACCGTGAGGCTCTTTGCTGATGACGCCCTGGTGTACCGAGTGATCCACAGCATCGAAGACCAAGTAGCGTTACAACAGGACCTCTCAAGACTGGAGTCATGGGCGAAGTCTTGGGGTATGGTCTTCAACCCATCTAAATGCTACATGATGCACATTGGGAGAGGGAAAAGCATCCTTACTCACATGTACCAGCTGTGTGGAACTATCCTAGGATCAGTCACCAACGAGAAGTATCTTGGTGTATACCTCAACCACGACCTGAAATGGGACCACCACATCGACCAAGTAGCAGCCAAGGCGTCGCGTAAATTAGGCTTCATACGCCGCAATCTCCGTGGCGCACCAGCCAAGTGCAAGAAGCTGGCCTACATTGCCCTGGTGCGGTCGGGCATGGAGTATGCGTCCATCATCTGGGACCCCCACACCAAGAACAACTCATCTAAGCTAGAGAAAATACAACGCTCAGCTGTGCGGTGGGTCCGATCATCATACTCCAGAACTGCTAGCGTCACATCTATGCTGGCAGAACTCAAACTCGAACCATTGGAAACCAGACGCCGAATACAGAGGCTGGCATTCATGTACAAGATCCTCCATGGTGAGGTGGCAGTGCCTATGACTGAAATTAATTTAAATTACTCTAAACGACCTGCCAGGGGCAAGGACATGAACTCGCGGAAGCTAGTGACACTTAGACCAAACACGGACGATTTCAAGTTCTCCTTTGTGACTCGTACCATCAACGAGTGGAATAGCACCCCTGAATCCATAGCATCAGCTGACTCTGCAGCATCATTCAAGAGTCGGCTCATCGCGCACTACCATCCATAATGCGCACAACTCGTCGGTGTGATGCCTCAATACAATTGCAAACATTATCATACGAATCCGCGCATGTGCTTTGATCGCTACTAAAATGTGCAGACTTAAGATGAATTACAAAAATTAAGGGTAAAATAAAAAAAAACAATAACTAATAAGCTGGCCACATTCTAGATGGGATTATGAAAAAAATTAACTGTTGTGGCATAATTAACCCCCCCCCCAGCCAAATCACAAAAAATCAAGTTTTCAAGCCCACACTCAATCCCTAGTTGGCTACCATTGCTACCACTGTCAAAAAAATGATGGAACCTACCAGTTCTGTACTTCAAATCTAGACCATGATGTGTAGTAAAAGTGACCCGACACTCTCAAGACTGCATGCTGAACTGACCTGATAAACTCCTCCTCGACGATGGGCGGGTCCCACAGGCGCTGGATGTTGAGGTTGAGCAGCTGTAGCAGCGTCCCCCGCACTGAGCAGCTGTACTTCGCGCCACACTCCCAGTCCAGGTGGCCCGCAAAGTCCGCTGTCAACTTCACCTTCTTGCGCCCGCCCTACAGGAGATCACCGCAGAGTTAAAATAACAAAACCAAGGTGGAGTTAAAAATAACAAAACTTTTCGAATGGAGTTAGTGAAGCATGACACGCTCTAGTTGCTGGATAATAAGTTTTATTGAAACACTTTTCGCAGATTACATGTAGGTATGAATAATATTTTTGTAGCAAATTATCGCTTTTGCCAGTGTACAAGAAACATGGCAATGAGATTTGAAATTTAGATGAATTGAAAAAGCCCTGCAAGCAGTTATGCCATTTAAAATTTTTACACGTTTGGAAATTTCTTACCGGTGCTGTGTACATAATAGTTCCTCGAAGAAGCCAAATTTTGTTGCAATTATTGACTTTCAGCCGGCACCTGTCGCCACTACCAATTTTCAGGGCCGTTCCTAAATGTGCGCCCTAGATTACCAAGCTCCCCTCCCCCAAACAAAAAATCAAGTAGAGTTTTTCCAGCATCCCCCCAACCTTAGTTTTTCATACCTACCCCCCACACCCACCCCCAACCATGTAGACCATGATAAATGGTAGATTCATCTGTAAAAATATGCGGGACCATGGAAAATTGTCTTTTCTATGGGTGTGGTTTCTTTACATAGTGGTCTCAAAAGGAAGTTCTACTGTACCTTTCCTCCTGTAGTTGCGGCTGTTTTGTCCGTGGCGTGGTTCTCCAAGATGTCACAAAACTGGCACAGTAGGTAGGTGGCCATCTTGACAGCCATCAGGTGTTGCTGCTTGATGTTTGTGTCGGCGTTTGGCAAGTCAAGCACCTCCACCAGCAGGCTACTATGGGCGGACACCGCTACAATAGAGAACATGGCTATGATCGTAAAAGTAAGTTGTACACACAGCTTTACAGTATCCTACAAAAGCTTCAAGGTACAACGTAACACATAGGACTAGTAAAATTTAACTAATACGTTACTGAAATGAAAATGACCGATAAATAAGTCACAGAATGAGATTGAGTCTACTTATATACCCGTTCCTTTTGACTGGTATTTTCAACAATGATTGGCAATAATTACGTACAAAGTTCTACATTGCATCTATGTATTTTCATGGAATGCTAAATTTGGTTAGGGCAGGCATGATCATTTACATGATGTTTTTTTAATGCGAAAATACATCAATGGACTTGTATTTAAATGGTACTCTTTTTTCTTTTTTCATTTTCTATATACCGTACTACATATGACCATCCAAATGCCAATGAGCTTTGGGGTTGATAAAACTCCCCGGCACTAAAGGGACATATATTCTGGGGTGCATATATGCACCCGTACTCAAAGGGTTAACCTTACTGACTTAATATTTTCGTTTATTGACCCCAAAGCTCATTGGCATTTGGATGGTCATATGTAATACGGTGAATAGAAAATGAAAAAAGAAAAAAGAGTACCATTTAAATACAAGTCTATTAGTCAGTCTAAGATATGCACATGCATGTACAGTGAAAAGAGTTGTATTCTGTACGGGTGATTTCACACGAAGAAAATTAAATATCAATAACTAAATATTAAATATCATAGCCATTAGATATTTAAACATCAGTCTATTAGAGTCAGTCTAAGATATGCACATGCATTTACAGTGAAGAGTTGTATTCTGTACGGGTGATTTCACACGCAGAAAATTAATTATCAATAACTAAATATTAAATATCATAGCCTTTAGAAAGGCTAACACACGTAAGCTGCTAAATAATATGCAGCAGTGATGGCGTTGGCTGGCTGATTTTGTCCAACAAGAACTCTGCATTTGGGAGTGAGATTTTACATGGGGAGTGGCCCCTTGGTATGAACGGTTGTAGATGGTAATATAGTTTGTAGATTTTGTGATTTCTTATGTCATCTACCAGATGACGGAACTTACCTTTAACGACAATATCCCAGACATCTTCTTTTATTTCAGGTTCTACACTGTCAAAGTGTCTAGAAAAAACATAACGAATAGTAAGTTAGAATAGAATTTACCTACTTTTTCCATACGTTACATGTATAATTTTATGATAAATGACGGTGCCATATTACTTTGATCAAAACACTCAGTGGCACGCCAGTGCGTCACGTTTAATCCATATTGTAATCAAGAAACTGAACTTACTTGAGAACACTATAGATGGCATCAAATGATGAATTGATGGCAAGAGGTCCTTTACTTCTGAATGATGCTCTGCACTCTGCAAAAGTAGAGAAATAACAATTTTACACCTATTTTTCAGCATATGAAATCATCAGAAATGTTATGAACTGAGAGTCTTTGACACAGGGCCAGCCGGGTTAGGTGGGAAAGTCAGCAGGAGATGATTTGCAAGAAAAATCTCCTCTTCTGGGTCAAAAGTTGATAAATATCTACTCGCTATGAGCAGATTATTGCTTAATCCTGACATGGGGACATTTAAGTTTAGCACAATTTCCTCATATGATCATACCTTGAATCTTTGCAGGTAGCAATCTGATAGGAAACACCTCATCCACCACATACTGGTTCACAGATGCCTTGCTACGCAGCCCATCAACATTCAACGGTATTACAAACTCAGTCATCTTTCTGTCTGAAAACAATGAAGAACTTACATGTACATATATGATATACATGTCAAAATGCAATATATTCAGTAAACACAAACTTCAACATAAATTTGCTAATCCTGCATCAAGTTTTATGCTTCCTGATATAGGGTCTAACACGGCATCTCCCATGCAGGGGCAAAAGATATTATCTCCCATTTTTTTTCCATGATTTGCAAGTACCTCCTTCACCCTCTTGCAGAATTTGGACCTGATTCTTCCTTGAACAGCCCATTTCTCCATTGGTCCATGTGGATTACACTTTCAGAAATATGTACCAACGTTAAATTGCACGTCAGTTTTGAAGGAACATGCTGAAGTCACACACTACATGCTCCAACCATTTTTAACTGTCAATCAATAGGAAACGCTTAACTTTGCACTATAGTGGGCCCATAGGTAGTGATTTTGCCACTCAGGTACTCGCCCCCCTGTACTAATGTTGTACTCAAGTGCTCAGTCATAAGTATGTTTCCTGTAACACTTGTTCGGATGATAGGGGGGCGGGGGGGGGATGGTCGAATGTAAGGTTTGTCAATTGATCATTTGCTGAACTGGTATCTAACGTCAGGACAACATAAGTTGGTGATTGATCATCTATTATCTAAACATCACGCGATCGCTTTGCACTCAGACTGTTCAGGGCGGTGGGACAGCTCTATTTAAACCCATGAACTGGGTAAACCATGTAGCAAATACAGGTGGTCGGCTACTAGCCGTATAATATACAGCGTTCGTTCCTGGGTCCTCTGTGATATCTGGGGTATTAACTCAGCTCTAGGGCTAGTCGGCTACTACTAGTGCTAGCCCTACATGTGCTTCCTACTAAACGAATGTACACTGCATTATACACCTAGTCACAAAAAGTGACGACTGTCGGACTGTCTCAATTCTTACATCAAATTTCAGCGCAATGCTTACCTTTGAATTGAGATATCTAATATCAAAAACATCCAACTTTTATCTTTATATTATTGTTTTATCCACTATTTTGATCAAAAAAATTATTTCTAAACTTGCAATATATTTTTAACGCTAAATCATAGCTAAAATAAAGTCTTAATTACTGCATTTTTTCAACCAGGCCCATTCTTCTCTGAGATTTGGTCATTTAAATGTAAGAGGAGATGTAGGTTCATGGGTCGGAAGTCAAGTTTGTTCCCCGAAGCTGATTTTTGAGCTCTGATTTGAAAGTTTTTAAAAATTTAGGGCCAACAGTCATCCACCAAATATAAAATTGCTCAACATAAAAATATTGCTTTTGTTACCTAATGCAGATCTTGCCTGCAGACCTGTTCTTCCTCTATAATTTAGATAAATATTTAATCTAATTGCGTCACTACTCAGAGGCATCTACAAAACAGTTCCAAATTGGGTGAAGCTTTTTTTTCAATCCGAGCCAAACTGGTGTTAAAGTCTTCATGACTGATCAGGCAGAGTTTTCCACATCATCAAATTTTAGTTCGAAATGGAAATCGGAATCTTGCAAACATTTTGCAACTTTATAATATTTACACTTGTAACAAGTATTTAATATATGTAATCCTTTGTCTATATTCGTAATATTTTATGCGGACAAATATTTTAAATTGTCGGACCCCCTCATTAGACTTACTCTGTTAATGTTGGTACGGGGCAGATTAAACGTTCTTCATAAGTCAAGTTTTTCATCTGGGGTAACATCCTATTAACTCAGCTTGTACATTTAGGGCTAGTCGGCATCTTACTTTTTTGTAAGGTGCCCATACACTACTGGCATATTCCACAAACGAAGTGTCTGTATTTACGTTTATAGCAAAAAGTGATCGATTGTCTAGATGCAAAAATGATCTCAATTAATCCACAAATTTGAAATTTCAGACTTGAGTTTGAATATGTTTAACAAAATTGAGATATCTTCCATCAAAAAACATCCAAAGATTATCACTTGAACTCGCTTTATCCAGAGGGCATCCTCCAAATATGAGAAATGGTATATTCAACATTAATCAGAGGATTTCTGACGTTAAAACTTTAAACTAAAAAATAAATTTTAACAGCCAAGTTTTTTTCAACCAATCATTTTGTATACCCTGTATAATTGTCACTTTGATCATTTAAATAGTCATCTAATCACATCCCGGCTAACACAATCAGGTAGGTCATTCAAGACGCGTCTATTAGAACAGGCCAAACACTTTCGAGTGAGGAATGTGTTATCAAATTTAGGGCAGTACCGTCATCCACCAAACCTAACTGTTTACGATCACTGAGAAAAAAAAACAACATAAAAAATTTTGTTACTTTTACATGATTTCATAGTATATGTTTTGTCAACCGTCAAAACAACATAAAAAGACTATGTTTACTGATTACATAGTATATGTTTGCACCATTACTATTTGAAAAATCTACGACGAATCTGGTAGTTCTCTTTTCATACATTATGTCGGTCTGTAATTGCCTTTTCAAGCAGATACACCTAGATAAATCTGGTTTTTAAAATCCAACATATCACAACGGGCCCCTCTTGCTGGAGGTCCAGATAAAGATGTCAAATCAATGTTTAGCCGTAATATATTCATAAAGGCACTGCCTTTGTATACATGAACTTTATGGATTTCACCCATTAACAATAGACATATTCTATTTTTTAAAAAAAAACAACCTTATATGCTTATTTCTTCATATGGCCATGGTTTAATTTTATATCTTCATGTAGGCAAGCCCCGGGGACTATATAGGTGTATCCTAAGTGGCTACATGCTATGGGCTGGAAAACCAGTGCGCAGAATTGGGCGGTACTAGAACGCATAATTTGAGTGTATTTTAACAATTTTTCTCCAAACCCTGGCCATTTGAAAAATCTTAAGAATATTTAGATTTTTTTGCAGAGATGTTAAAAAACACATCGTGTCTATAACCGACCAGTGATTTTGCAACAAATGGGATATCTTTTTACCTTTTTTTATTTTCTATTATTTTATCATAAGAAAACCAATTACAAGAACCGGACAAGAACACAATGTGTTTGCGTGGTTTACAGTTTTTTTACACACACCATCAGTTTGCTAAAGATTAAATTTATGTTATGCAATATTCTCTGTAGTATATTTGACTTGATTTGATTAATCCAATAGGTACTTAACGCACGGCAGATATAATTATAATCTGCAATTGATTAGGCATTATTAAGAGAACAGAACTACAGGGTATTAACCAGCTGTCAAACAACTTAGTTAGTTCGCTGTTTGAGGTTGTGCCTTCATGCACGCCACGCAACGCTTAACCATTTAAGTAAAGCATTTACGCCACGCCATATGCTGGAAAGTGCAATTGCTTTGTTTACTTACGAACACTGGTACTTTGAAATATAAGATATTATAATTCCGCTTTATTTTTTTTAATGAGAAAACAAAAGTCGTGTGTATTTGCTATTCAGTGGTCAGTGCACGGCAGGTTTTAGTTTGTCAAACCCCTGTATCAAATAGTACTGGACACAGATTGGCGCCATGGATTTTTCTCATTCCACGGACACTGTGGTTCACGCTGGCTGCGATGTTTTAACAAGGGCCAACCTTAGTTGGCCATATAATATAGGGTATGTCTGCTCCGGGTCTTTCACAGATATACAGGGTATTAACTCATCTCTACGTGTAGCGCTAATCAATGTTTATATTGGTTAACTTTTAGGTATGGGACAAAAGTAAGGTGTATTCCAAGCTGTAGACCCCAGGGATGCTTATGCACTAGAAATGAATAGTGTTGGCCAATTTTGACTGCATGTGGTGAGCCATATTGGGTTTAAGCGAATCAAGCATGGATATAACAGGTAATGATTTAGCCTAATAAAATACAATTAGGCTGGTACTTTATTTCATACATAGTCATTAATTAGCAAAATAATGAGAACTATCTTATAGGTCTAGTAATGATTTGGGTAACATATCTCTTGGAATATGATGGGCACACAAAACCAAATGTATTCGGCTTTGTGGGTTGCTGCTTGAGCTTTCTTGTGCCCTTTGAGGCCAAATATATGTTTGGTTAGGTGTACATGTATATGAAATCTACAAACTTAAAAGAATTTTGAGGTGGAATGAACTCCAGGGGAGATTGGGTTGCAAAGTAGTTGT
>CM032666.1:38453175-38524061 GCA_019095985.1 Streblospio benedicti
CACACTTTTATGACCTTGCTGTTGTTAAAAGAGAGATCAATACATTCATGGAGTTTAAACTGATAAAACACCTATACTAATGTGAGAGGGCAAAGACCACTAACTAACTAACTAACTCAACTTATAATTAATCTATAATAGGATCACTCATAATTAATTATAAGCAGTTGTTCAGCAGAGGCGTCTCTTTTAAAGTCACTTGAAGAAATTACTTGAGGAAAAGTTGTCCCAACAGCCTGTGTAATTAAAAGCAGGGTTTCTACTTAATTTTGAAGCCTAAGTAACTGCAAAGTCCACACTTATGATGGAAAGATAAAAGCGCTTTAATTACAGGTGTGCTAAGGTGAATACAGTAGTTTCTTAGGCTGCGGGGCTGTGGGTTTTGCCCTACATGAAACAAAGTCATTGAAGTGATCCGTGCGGCACCTCGCATCTGATCCGCAACTCATTCACTACCCCAGGCGAACACAGGAAATCAGCCGCATGGCACCCGTGTGCTACCGCACGGCACCCGAGCAGCGGAAAACGGAAATAGATCATGGGTTTAACCCAATTTAAAATGCATTGGAGCCACCGACGCGGATTTTTCATCCACCAAACGCAAGCTGCCATGCGGCTCTATGGGTCTTGCCACTAATAGTCAAGAGTTAAAGGGCGTGAAAACTCTACTTGACTCAATCATTTGACCCAATTTGCAAGAATTCATTCATTGAAGGTAGAATTAGACCTCCATTGTAATTAATCCCTGGATATTCACGGAAGACACAGAAACAATTAAGAATAGTGGTAAGTGCAACATTGGGATCTTGTCATAATCTCTAGCTGGTAATGTTGTAACATGAACGTCTATTACTCAAGATTAGAAATACATGTCCGCAAAAAAACAGAATGATGAGCCAAACTTTTCATTGAATATTGTTGGCCCAGAATTACCAGAATTAAACATCTATACACTACAAATATATATATATATATATATATATTTGTATTTAATATTTGTATTTATGTATCAATTCTTGTCCAGGTATACACCACCAGAAAAATTATGTAGACCAGCATAAATTATCAAATACATACTGTCCATTTTCGGAATTTTATTAACGTATACATTGGAGATACTATTGTCATGACCACAGATTACATTAAGTAATCTGTGGTCATGACTCTTCTCAAATAATTCTAAATAAATTATTAATTTTATATATGAAATCTAGAGATATGCAAACATTTCTGTATGTGTTATCATTCATATTTGTGAATATGGAAATATACATGTATATAAAAAAGGCTCAAACTTCCTGATGACAGTTCTATGCATCTTGGCCTGCAATTTGAAGAACTGAAATCACAATGAAAATAGTGATAATGACCACGTCATATCAAAACTAAGTTGTGCTGAAAAGGTTTTGATATACTGTGTAGAATCAAATCTAGCCTCCCTAACTTTCAGGTCGCGCCCAAAGACTTTCTGCAGCCAAGAGGCATGACACACGCTCTTGCCGAAACATAATTGGCAAGGATTTGTATGTGACGCGTGCAAATCTAAAATTTTCAGACTGACAAAAAAGAACAAGAAGACAGGTAAAAGATTTTTCTCTTGTCACACCACTGGAAATCCAGTTTTTTGTAGGTAAAAATGTTATAAGGGTGGTTGGGGGTGAGGAAGCCTAGTATAGGAGCTAGTACCTTCTGCTTCGCCACCTGGATTTACCTAGATGTAAGTTCTTGCATATATGTACTTCATTGGCACATGAATATTTTGCATGCGATATGCTTTTTGTACGTGTATAGTGGTTGACAACAGCAACAAATGCTTATTATAATGGCTGGAAAAATCAGATCATGATTCTATCCCTAGCAAACATTTCATATTTTGTAGTTGAACTTACTCACGGACAAACATTGTACATGTACATTGTATACTGCATTTACTACAGTCACTTATACTTTTTATAGGAAAAAGAATCATAGTAGGATCAAACACGCCCCGAAAAACGAATAGGAAAAGCAGCGTACATCTAACTGCAGTGCAGATTAGACGATTATATCCACACATTCATCAGTTACTAGAGGAGCACAATTATAGCAAAGGTAAGTGTCCATTTATCAACCTAATTTTATAACCTGAATGATTGAAATGAAATGAATCTTATCAATCAAAATTTCTCAGCAATGGGTGTAAAACCTGTTGTCTAGTTGAACTTTGTTATTAAAGTTAAATTTGTGACCTGGATTATTCCCTGTTTGCCACAATACTAGAAGTGCACTATGATAGCAGAAGAAAACATCCTTATAAAAATGGTGTCTGCTTTTCAGATGAAATTAATGGTGGAGCCGGTTTTCCACCACTCCAGGATTGGCTTCCTGCACTTCACCGGAATCCCCACTGTCCACACCTCCAGCATCACCGCTCAGCACCATACCAGGATCCACTCTCTCTACTTTACCAAGATTTTCCCGATCAAGCCTATCAACTAAATCCACCTCAAGACCAGACAAACGAGATCTTGCAAAAATTGCCTACTATTTTTCTGTCTCCAGGTAAATTGATATAAAGTCGTGTAACTCGCACCCAATTAAGTTTGCTAGGGCTCTAAGCTGTGAATATAACAATGATCTCTAAAAATTGGATGTTACAGCACATTCTGTATGTTCCAGACCCTTAATCTGCCATGGCATTGTTCTCTTTTCTGATTGAATCCTTTCAAAAATTGTAGCAATAGTGTTCATATATTGATTTGCATTAACATTACATCTACACTTTCCTGACAAAAAGATTATTTACCAATACAGATATGACGTGGGACTCCGGAAGCTCTGGAATTCCAGTCGAGCAGCACGCAACCACATGCTCAGTGTTGTGCTGGTGGCCCTGAAAGCAGAAATCTTGTCAGTTACGAGACCACAGGTTAGAAGAACTACGGAAATCGATAGTCTTTCGAAGCCGCAGAGCGATGTGGCATCCATCAAAGAGTTTGATTGGGATATGGTCAAGACAGAGTTGGAAGACAAGACACCTATTCTACAAAGATTTTCGCATACAACTATGCCAAGTGTGGCCAAGATGGCAAAAAGCAGATATATTAAAAATTGCAGTGGCAAAAGGTAATTGAAAGTATGGATAATAGTTTTATCTAAGCTCCATGTCTTTGAACATAGTTTTAAAATTTGTGTAAGACATTTGCTTGATACTTGATATTAAAAAAGTCATTCGTGGTTAAATTTCACTAGAATTACTGCTTCACTCACTCGAATTTTGATGTTTTGAAAACAAAGATTTTTGTTACTAGAGTAATAGATGGCCCATCTGTCATGTTTACAGAGTTCTGAACGTGGATGAAGCCTCACGTTTGCTCACCTGCAGAACTGGCTTTATATCCAGCATGATGCTCTTCTCTAATGCCCCATACCTCTATAAAACAGTCCCAACGATACTTGCCGTTGATACCTTTCTGCGGGCTAGCACAGAGAAAATATTCTCCATCTACAATCGCCTCGGAGTAACTGTGTGTTTAAGTTCGGCACGAGCTGCTGTACACAAGAAAGAAAAGGAGGCGGTAATGAACATTATTTTCAGAGAATCTATTCAATGAGCTTTGTGATTGTTATGGTTAAAAAACGACATGAAGCATCAGCTTAATTTCAGAATTGATAAACTGTCAGCAATCGAAGCACAGACGTAAAATCTTGAATGTGTTGTCTATGAATCAAACATTTCTTACATTAGATCAGATATAAACATTTTTGCTTACAGCATCCTGGAACGGAAGACTCATCAGCAGCAGGAGCAGCAGCAGTTCCTTCAACACGTTCTGTAGATGATAGGAGTCGGACCTCATCCTCCTCTTCTGACGATTCGACCACTCAAAGTCAATTGATTTGTGACAGTCCTGAAGTACATTAAACTTTAAGTTTATAATTTTGCTAATCATTCATAAGGATACAACAGCGGAATGGAGGAGGCTGGAAAAGTAGAATAGAAAAGTAATCATAATACTGGGATTGGCAAAAATCTAATTTTTAAAAATAATGTTTAACGTAGAATGGTCATGGATTAAACGTTTGTTTGAAGCAAATGTTTAATGAATAGATCACAGATATAAACAATTTTGCTTACAGCATCCTGGAACGGAAGAGTCATCAGCAGCAGGAGCAGCAGCAGTTCCTTCAACACGTTCTGTAGCTGATAGGAGTCGGACCTCATCCTCCTCTTCTGACGATTCGACCACTCAAAGTCAATTGATTTGTGACAGTCCTGAAGTACATTAAACTTTAAGTTTATAATTTTGCTAATCATTCATAAGGATAAAACAGCAGAATGGAGGATGCTGGAAAAGTAGAATAGAAAAGTAATCATAATTATAGCATCATCAAAAATCTTTTTTTTTTAAAGTTTAACGTAGAATGGTCATGGACTAAGCGTTGGTTAGAAATCAGTTTGTTTTTTACATATACCAACTCGCTCAAGACTTCATACTTATTTTTACCATGGCATGGAGGTCAAACAAAAAGTATAAACTTTTAAAACTTGTGCAAATCAAACTTTTTTAATCTAACATTTATTGGGTCTACTGTACTTTATGTTAAAAGAATAATATTTATATATACATATATATATATATATTTTATTGTTAATAAAAACTTAAATCCTTGTTTTATAATTGAATTAGGAAATAACTTCTGTTTGGGATATTTTCAAAATGGCTGATTGGAAAGTTATTCTACTTTTGCAAAAGTTTATTTTTAGAAAAATTGCCTGTTTTATAGATCTTTTAACCAGTGAAAAATTCCCAATGACAAAAATTATAATGAGGAATAATTCTTGTAGGATAATTTAATGAATTTATTTCAAGACAATTGGAAATCAGACACCAAAAAGTTAATAGGCTAGACCGTACTCATGTCTATATATCACCAGATTTAATGACAATCAGGTATCGAGGCTGTTAACCTAATTGTTCCTATTTATCCCTTTATTTGCCCCAAACCGTTTTGATTCTCAATGCGTCACGCAATGTTGAGTGAACAGGGACAGTTTGTGTTGATTTCAATTTGATCTCTAATGACTATTCTCATGTAGTGTGTTATTTATTTTCATGTATCTGGTCTCATTTTTGTGTATTAGTCAATTTATTTCCAAATCTGTCATTTTGGCTGCCATATTGGTGTTGTGTTTTTAAAGTGCACCACCTGTCTTTCAAGTAATGATGCCTTGGATTATTAATAAATTGGGGTGGGGGTGGGGGGGTGGAGGATTGGGTGAGGGGCATTAACATCTTAACTCACTACAGTGCTTGGTTGCAGTCTGGACAGGAGGTAAGTTCTGTCAGGAAAATGCTATCAAGTTGTGGGGATGGGAGTGCAGTCTGGAAAATGGTGGGTTTTGTCAGGGTAGGGTAAGGTATGTGTATATGAAAAGTGATGGGAGATGGTTTGCAGTAAAAGAATTGGTAATTTATAAATTTGAAATTAATGATAGGAGACAGATAAAGCAGCTTTATTGTAGATTGGAAGTTGGTTTTGCTCTTCCTTCGTATTTAATTCAGAAATAGGGCATATGTGACTTGTTGCCCGTTATTGATCTTTTTGCATGCCAATGATTTTCATAGGCTACTGCTAGTTTGATATGATAAAAGTTTACATGTTTCGGAAATGATTTTTAACTTTTCACAAAGAGCAGAGGAGATAAGTAAATTTTTCCATGCACAAGAGCCCCATGTCATAGGCATAATTATAGCCATATTTGTGGTATCTACATGTATGTGATTTGAATACTGTGTGCATTATAATAGTAGATAAATGATTGTTGTTTACATTTAATATGAATGTTCTTCACTTTTTTATAGGGAAGTCTAAAGTTGTTTGGTGATCTGCAAACAACCTCATCGTTCACCTCTTTAAGAAGTCTAAAGCATACAAATTGCTGAAATTCGCATGTACATTTCAAAGGATATTCAAGTCATTATGTTTACCAAATAAAAATGACAATGATTTGGATGTACTCTTGAAAATAAATTGAGTATACTGTATATGATAGCTGGATAGTCTGGAAAACTGAGTAGTGCTTGTGCTTAGTTTGAGGATACAGAAAGTGAGGATATGTGTAGACACAAATGGAGCTTGTTCAGAGTGAAAGGGTATTATTAACATGGTGAATAACAAAGCACTACTATGAAAAACTTATACCTTAGAAAGTGTATAAGCTACTTGACTAAATACTGAAGAGTGTAGTTCGAGTAAGATATAAATTTCTTGTGAAAACTGATGAAGAATCCTCCATTTCTTCACCATGAGTCATACAGTTTGTTTGGTCTTAGGGGATTCTTTTGTGATGAAATTAAAAGATTATCTAGTGCGAAAAAAAATCTATAATTTTAATTTAGAAAATCCTGGACACAAAATCTATTTGCATGGTGTAGATGGCATGAAAGTTAGTGATTTATTTTCTGAATCTTGCATCGATATCATTGAACGAACAGCACCTGATGTAGTAATGCTTCATGTTGGTGGTGAAGATCTGGTTGGGGGACGCATACCAATCGAAACATTGGTTAAAGATTTATCTGAATTTGCTTTGATGCTAAAAAGTAGGTTTAGCGTTACTACAGTGATGATTATGGAAATATTCTTTAGAACTAAAATTTGTCGAGGTGACTGGAAAAGCATATGCACTCTAAATGATTGGATTCGTGATTTTAATGAGACATGCAAGGCCTTGTCATCCCCAAAACACGTGAAGGACGATGTCTTGTCATCTTTCTATTTTCATCATCATGTGGGAATGGTTCACAATTGGGACCAATACATTGAAACTGATGGTGTTCACTTGAACGATGCAGGTTTACTAAAATATTATAAGTCCGTACGGTCTGGAACAATTCGTTTTTCAGCTATTGCAAGGAGTTTTAAAAAGTGATCACTGCATATATGTCATTTTGAAAGAGTTCAATTTGTAATATTTTGTTTGAGTTTACTTTTATTATAGCTAATGTTTTACCAATGTTATTATGGGTGATATAGAATAGATCTTTATTGTTTGTTCAAAATTTACATGTCAGTGTCTTACATGAAGATGCAATGACTTGTCTTATCCTTTGATTTGTTAATCACAATATGCAGCATTCTAAATGAAGATATCTTGTTAATCAATATTTGATGCAGTTTTATAACTAAATTTAGCGCTCTACTACAGGTAGTTTGGTGACGACTTCATTTAGATGTAATATCTGAAAAAGAATAGCTTGCAATTTACAGAATCCACAAAAACAACTAACAAAACCCTCGATACTCGAGTGTAGTTATTGTTGGAGCTTGGTTAAACCAAGCATTGTATGTTTAGAGTTACAGACCAAAATTCATTTAATTATATGTAATACAGTGAATGTCCTTAACAATGAAACCCAATGTGCAGTCTCAAATCCGTTTCCTTTGTTTACTATATAATTTACTTTCATTATTCTAAACTAATGCATACATCTGAAAAGTTTCAGTTATTCAGTTTTTCCTTTGTTCACTCTTTCGTTGTTGAGGGAGGACATTCATTGTACTCAAAAAAGAGTATATCAACTTTCATTGTATATTAGCTGCAGGAAAATATTTGACTGCTCACTTTAAAAGAAATTTGTAAAAATCAAGTTGCATGTAATTTGCTTGGAGCACCTCTTAATGATTGCAGGACAGTAACTGCTAGTCAGTTATTATCTTGGACAGTCTGCAAATGGTATGAAATTTTAAAGATTTTGTTTGAATATTTTCTTTCATGAGTACTTCATATATAATGCACATGTTTATCTTGAACACTTGTAACTTGAATTCATGGATATTAACTCAAGGAAATAGCAATCGTATGATAAATGGTAAACTTATTACTCAATATTATTATCTACTCCCATCACTTTGTGGCCTACCTGTTATTCTGTTCTTTTTATAAAAGAATATATTATTTTTGTAAAAAGCTTTAATAATATTACCTGTGTGACTCATGTTTGAATGTGATAATAATGGTAATGATCTCACAATGTTGGTGATGACATGAAATAAATTCTAAACCAAATTATTTCACTGATATAATACCTACCCACTTGTTTTTGTATTCTGCACATCATAAGAATTATAAGTTGTGTAACAAGATCAACTATACCATAGACAGAAAAATATGCTTTTTTTTTTTATAGACATCCATAATCCCATGTCAACCAAAATGGAGGGTCTATTTCCATAAAAGGAAGCAATCTGCCTTGTTGAGTACCAATAATAGCTAGTAAACTTGTGAACATAATGCATTCTGTACTGTTAATCTAACAACACGTACCACACATTAATATGAGTGTGCTTCATTGACAGCATGACTGAAAGCTGTGTTATTTGTACATGTAATATAATTGTGGTGCCTGGACTATTTTTTCTCAAATAAAATCATGCTTTTTGATTAAATACCCATTGTTTCTAAAAAGTAAAATCCCTAGTGGGGAAGCGATCATTCTTCCATTATAATAAGAAGTTTTACTGTTCTTCAAATCCCTTAGTAGATCTGTTAAGACCTCCCTGTGGACTTCCTCAAGTGGTCTCAATAATGAGGTGGTCCATTTATAGTGGTTGGTGATGTTCCCTTTTGTATGAAGGTGTGGGACCAGTAAAAAAAAGTCATCATATAGAGGTGAGGTAGTCTGAATAGAGTTGGGCTTAAATAATTAGACATCCGAATGCCACATTATTTGTCTATCTGAAACAAGTCTAATATGCGGACTCGCAACTCTACTAAGGCATAGCTGGGCAGAGGACACGCACGTGACGTACCCTCCCCTTTTTAGCTGAAAAATTTTGCTTTCATGGTGTTCTCAGCATTTTCATGTATACAAAACCCATGATATCATGTGCGTGCGCACCACTCTTTCCAAAAAGCCTGGATCTGCCAGTGTAATGTACAATCATAAAACAATCATAATAGAGAAAACTTGCACCCTTTCTAGGACTCACTCTCTATTGTTTGCACTTTCTGGTGTCAACATAATCATCATCTTTGACGGTAATGAGGTATAAAAGCATATTCCATCCCAAACGACCTTTCTTCAAAGTGTTTCCTGTTCATTATTCCTCCCCACAGGGCTTAACATGAACCTCTGCAGTCTCTGCATGTATTCCTCGTATAGGTCAACATTCAAATGAGAAAATTAATGTCATACCAAGGTCATGAAGGTCAACGAATGTAATTCAATGTTCATTAGTGAGATGTAGCATTGAGCAGTGTCGATATGATAATTAGGAATGTTGTAAAAGATTCTACATTCACTTGTGTTGTTCTAATTGAGCCCATTTTACTCTAAACAGCGAGGGGCGAGGTTATGAGCAAGTGAGATGTGGGGTAACAGTCCAAACAAATTGACTGAGGTGTGGGGAAAACTGAAATAAAATTGTGGCATGTGGCGGGGGAAAATGTGTGATTTATTTACCCCTTATCAGTTATAACATCCCCAGCGACAGAAAATGTGAAGAAGACAATTCTCATTGGGAAGCGATTTGAACAATCAATAAGCTTAGAAATAAAACTAGATTAAGTTTCAAAGTTTTGAGAAAATAGCATATTACGTTGTGTTTTATAAAAAAGGGTAATCCAAATACATGCATTGTTTAAGGAGGCCTACAAGCGCACATGAACATTTAGTGGAATTTATGCTATATGAATTGTATTGTATTGTATGATTTGTGGAGAGAAAAAATAGTGCGTCTAAAATGTATTTGATCACACCACACATTCTCTTACGGTAAACTTTAAATTCCTAGAATGCTATTTTCACACTAAACGCGTGATGAAACTCATGTAGCCCCATCATGCCCATCTGCGTCAGGTTCTATTAGTGTAAGTGACTTGGTAATGTTTACCTTTACATTACATTGAACTGATAGTTTGAAGATGCAGATTAGACAGGGAACTGATTCATCATTGGTCTACAGAATCTCATTTACTCAGTCCATGTTCCCAGTGTTAAAGTATATCCTCATGGTTTAAATTGGCCCTTCAGTGTGAAAAACTCTGATGACTACTTGTGCTGCTAGCAAAATCAAGGACCCCTTTTTTTATGTGAGAGTATTAGTAAAGGTATAACAACTGGGCATGTTGTTAGTTTGATATGCTTATTCACATCCGATGAGTTAGAGAAAAAAATGGCAGTCGTTTTTCAAGTGATTTTTAGGAGGAAGCAGTAAATCTTGACATCTCTGGCCCAGGTGGTAAAAAAAAATCATATATACCATTATTAACACACTTTATTTGTTTCTGTAGATCATCTGGCCTACATAATGTATTCATTCTGTGCATAGACTAAATTTTACTTCACAAATCATGATGACTCCTTGTTGACAGTGCATGATGCTGACCTGAAATGAACAAATTTCACCTCAGTGCCTTTTAAGCACTGGCTACAGACATGCAGCTAAAACTGTTTGAAATGAGATTTTTGTGAGTTGTTTTTACATGCTGAAAGTTACTTCTCCCCCAGAAACATTTTCTATTCAATGACTGTTGAAGCTGATGAGACACTGACAAAATTTCTGCAAAGCCAGCAAGAAAAAATAACGTTTTTGAGAAAGGAATGATTCTGAACACCCAATACTTGGTGCAGTATTACGTAATATGTTTTGTCCACAGATGGCTTTTGAACTGATAACTTGCCCCATGCACGTGTATAAACTGACACTACTAGTGCTTTATCTCATCACATAATTCAAAGGAAGTAATCAACATGGAGGATTTCTCTCCCGCTCACCTTTAAACAGGTATTTTAACCACAATAAAACCAAACTAAAGACCCCCAAGACTCACCTTAGAGAAGGTATAAGTTCCCTGCACTATGGGTGAAAACACAATAGTGCAGTGTATTTATGAATTGTAACAGACGTAATTTGCACCAGAGGAGACGCAGACATGAGTAATAACCAACGGATAATGAAAATGACACCAGTAGTGACATTTGGCCTATCACGTACGGAGAAGGGGCAGTTACCCTGGTAGTTACAGTAGAGCTTTGAAGGCCATCTAGAAACTCTATGTATAGAGCCGCTCTATAACGAGGCCGCAGTCACAAACCGCCATGAAGAGCCAACGATGAACCTTGAGAAAGAGACCATATGTCAATTGAGACGACTATAGGCAAGTACCGATAGGCTTAATAGGCTCTACTTTTTTCATTGCTGCTGTTGCTGCTGTTGTTGTTGTTGCTGCTGCTGCCGCCGCCGCCGCCGCTGCTGCTGCTACTGCTGCTGCTGCTTATACTAAACCTTTAAACAGAGACATACACTGTTTAAGTGTATGGAAGTTACATTTAAAAGACCATTTACATATATCTGATTGGGGCACACACTTTCTACTTAATAGTAATGAAACAATAAAGTGGCCAAGTTGCATGTTTGTGAACAATTGTCTGCTTTCATACAATTTGAACAAAATGTTCCATTTTCTAAATAATTGGTATCTATTTGAATGCAATGAATTATGATTTATATGCCTTTCACATACGTGGAAAAACACAAAAAAGTAAAAATAAAAGAAAAGAAAGAAACATAAAGAAAAGGGGGGGGGGGGCACTTATAAGTTAAAACAAAATGGAAAACAAAAACCTAAAGGAAACTGGAAAAAAAGCATTTATAAGCTCAAAACAAAATGCAAGAACCTTACAAAGAAACTTTCAAAGGCTCAAAGCCATCAGACGTCTATTAAGAACACCCCTATTGGACTGGTTCAAAGTGATCTCAATGCAGAGGTGGTCCCCGTATGGGAGCTCACAACAGCTTCTTAAAGCCGTGTCCCATCGAGCTGTGCGTCAGAATAGCGTCTAGCTTCTATGAAAATTTCAGGCATTACATTTTTTCTGCCTTCCATCCAGCAAAAAAAAAAAAAAAATGACCTATGTGCACTCATCACAGCGTCTAGAAAGCGTCCAGGCAACAAAATCATGGAAATGTCTGCGATAAAAAAGCATATAAATGCGGACAAAAGCAGATGATCAACTACTGCGAGGGACAGTGATGCGGCAGGCAGAAATCCCTGCGGGGCTCACGATAGCGTCCGTGAGGCTCTCCATAGCGTTTCCACAGCGGGAAACTGTTTGAATTGCTTCCGGTGTGATTCGCTTCAACCTTTTAAAAATCCTCCCTAATTTGACCTGCTCTCCATCTACCTTTCTGACGCAATGCTCAATGGGACACGGCCGGGGCGTAGCTAGTATGTGGCAACTGAGGCTGTCGCCCCACCGTTTTTCCTCCTGCCTCAAATGCCCCACCGTTTTTCCACTTCTCCCCAATGTTGTTGTGTGTTTTTTTTGTGGTTTTTTGTAAAGATTGTTTCGCATTACGGTCTATTTTAGATTAGAGTGAAACATGCATACACATTAATCTATTATTGGTATTTGCTATTGATGGAAAACACATAATCATAGAGCATGTACAGTCAGGATTAATAATCATTATTTCGACATAACCACATCAAAGCTAAGAGTTTGCCCCACCGTTTTTGAAGGTCTAGCTACGCCCCTGGACACGGCCATTTTTAATGAAAGCTTGGGATCATGAGAAATTGTGTTTTGATAAGGTGATATTAATTGGAGGTTCTTCTGTACACATTTGGGGTTATTAAAGCGGTTATTGGGGGGAAAGGTTTCTCTTTCTAATAGAGACAGAAATGCGGTTCCAGATATTTTTCTAAAGAAGATATCAAACTTAAAATTACAGACCCCCAAACAATATATGGACCGAATTCAACAAGGCGTTTCCGGTCTTATTAGCCACGTTACACTTTTCTTCAGTCTTTTTTGCCACATGTATTGCATTAGGTTGAAATCCCACACCCCTCTATTTTGACCATCAACAGCTAACGCCATGTCCTCTTCAGTTCACAAAGCTATCCTCATAACATTTATATTATATTGAATATAACCCCTCATTCAAAGAGTACATATTTCGTGGACCATTTGTCTTGGCTGTCTTGGCTTCAGCCAATCGAGAAGCCAGGAAATCTTCGGGCCAGGACTGTCAAATGTACAATGCTACATGCCCAAGTAAGAAAAACGGTTATTCATCTGAATCGCGATGCAAGTCTATTAATGAATTTTTCCACACAACGGCCACAACGTAATGTATGTTCACTTTTACGATATCTCTGCATGCTTCATTAACCAATGGGGGATATGGTAACACTGAACATGTTTACAAGATAAAGCCAATGGCACAGCTGACAGGACTGCTTCTCTACTGCCTTTCTGCTGCTAAAAACTTATAAAGACTGTAGTGAAAGTTTTCACCTATGTATAATAACACAGCCTATTCAGCCGTAGTCTGACCTAGGTAGGCTGTACAGAGCCAGTACATTAGCAGTACATCATCACTTACCGCAAACACCGCACACAAGGGGAAACAAAACGTACTACAAAATGTCCCCATTGCTGGTTGTGCCCCTAGGTTAAGAGAATCAGGTACTACATGTAGACCGACGACGCACGCACGTGTATTCGTAAGTGCATTGAGGTTGCTCAAAGTTACACTATATTTGATGCTCAGACATGTTAATCATGAGTAAGTGGAACACTATACAGCTGACATTATAACATTTTCTAAAAGCACTATATGTATATACGTAATAGCTCCATGAAGTGAAAATTGTGTTGTAGTTGCTATGTATAGTAGGGTAGAATCACATTGTGCGCCTGTCGTGGAGTTCAGTGTCTGGAGCGTTTCTACATATGTGTAACAGTTTTTGCTCTGCGGTGTCATCTTTTCATCTGACAGAAGTTGTAATAGGTGAATATCCTCCACTCACAAACATATGTATCCCAAGAAAATAACACACCATAAAAAAAAACAAAAAAAAACAAAAAAACAAAAAACCCACACAAAACAACCCGCATACACAACAACAATTATGCATTTACAGTTGTCAAGCTGAAGAAGAAAACAAAACAGAAAACTCAATTAGATCGAAAGTGCTCAGAGAGTGCAATCAGTGCATACTCGCTAGAACGTTGACTAATGGGCAATGAAGATGTTTACTTAAGCAACGTTAAACAAAGTCACATTGTAAAATTGCCATGCTTGATAACTCTTGCTATGAATTCTTTCAACCAAAAAAAGATTTGATATACAATGTTGTGCACAGGTTAATTAATGTGGGAATATTGTAAATTTATATTTGCTGTTTTAGCAACTCTTGGCTCTCTGAGCACTTTTGACCTAGTTGGCAAAGCGCCAACGTAGACATATGGTGATGGTCACAACTCGCATAAACATTTTATCTAACTAGCAGGAAATGCAACAATTATGGAAAATGCCAAAAATTGCCCTAAAATTGCCTTCTGGAAGGCACACTTTATATGACAACGTGCCAAAATTGGCCACATATGGTCACTAAATTCGTAAACATCTATTATAAATTGTATCAAATTTGGATATCATGGTACAAGCTGTATTATAATAAATGGGAAAAATGACCTACAATGGCCTTTTGGAAATCACAGTTAAATTGGTTACGCACCATAAGCTCACGCATGGTCTCTACACACGAGACAGAAACTCATCTCACACCTCAAAACACATGATAACCCTCAAATTCACATCAGTGCACTATATATATATATGGTATGATTTTCAAGTGACCGCTGAAATTTGTTGGGTAATTTCAAACCCATCCCCGCCTAAAATTACAATCAGACCGCTTCTATAATTGAACCTCAGATTTCAACCCACCCCACACCCTCAAAAATAAAGAACAAGAAAAAAGGAAAAGGGGAAAAGAAAAAGAAAAATCAAGTTGAGTTTTTCAGGCCACCGAGAAATAAGAAATAATTCAATTATAATCTCAGACTCTGTAACATATTTTCCAGACATCCATTATCGCGTGTTATTGATGCCATCTGATCTCTACCTTCATGGGGAAATATTACAAGGTATACAGGGTTAATTAAACTGTCATCACATTTATATTTGGAATACAGTTTTTACATGTCTCTGGTTGTATGGGATTATATGATCCAATAACTATATATCATTACACTTCTCACCAATTTGGAAGATACAAAATTACTTTGTTCAGTCGTGATAATTAATAAAAGAAATGACATAAAGTGCAAATCTGAAAATAAAAGGGTTACTTTGCATAACGTAAATTGAAAAACGAACGACTGGTATTAAACCAAGTTTAAAAATCTAGGATACACTTATAGGGGCACATGTAAAATGGATAGTAATTCCCAGTGCAGGGAGGAGCATGTGAGGAGGAGGGGGTTGGTCATACCAAAATAGTTTCATTTTTTGTAACTCAGGCCCAAAATAAAAAAGTAGCCCCCTAATTTGATTCCTCTGGTGTGTTATTGTTACAAAAGTGTACACAGTCAAATCCTTCGTTTAAACGTGTATGCCAAAAATAGTTTGACCAAATCCCCTACATTTGATTATATTTGCTTGCAAAATATTGCCCTCAGGTATATTTCTAACCTGACTATTATTGATGTGTTTGATTTTGGTCAATGACGTCATCATCAGAGAAAAGAACTCACGATAAAACGGACAATTGCATCAGATTTAATTAACCGGTATTTGTTGCGGATACATGTTTCTATGTGTATGTAATTAAATGACTCATGCAACACAGTAAAATGCCATTTATGATACAGTCAGACCTAGCTGATTTGCTTTTTACACTCTTCCACAAAGACATATTTCCCTCACAGGAATCACTATCTTTTTAATTAACTTTGAATAACTAAAACAATAATTTTCAATAACATAACATTTGAGTTGATAAATTAGCCCGAAATATACGAGGATGAAGGGAGCGGGAGTTGGGTGGTTATTGGGGGAGGGGGCTCAAAAATATTTTGTATATTGCATTTCTGTTGACAATAATATTATAAAAGCAGAGATGATCCATACACTAAGTCACACTTAACTAATAACTATAAAATTATACCAACAAAAGTAAACACATTTATCCTTTTAAACATTAACCACCCTACCAGCATCCTCTTTTAATTGCCGAGACACCAGACGGTACCTTAAGAGGGCGGTACTGTATCTCCAGTATGGAATTTGTGCGCACATGACATACTAGTAATCCTCATATTAACAGGGCAGTGTGCGTCACTGTCTCTCAAATGGGATTAGAGTTGGCCACACGTATCTAGGTGAGTTGATCAATGCTGAATCTTTAGTTAGTGGTTTTAATTTTCCCGGTAACCTTGTAAACTTAGGTGGGAGGAAAGGCATATGATCATACATGTTTTGTATTTTGATCATAGTTTACACTAATAGCATATAAACCTATTTAGAGGTGGGCGTATTTATGAGTCATGACTTGATCACGGGTACCTTTTGATACATGTATTGGATTCAAACGAGTTTTATATAAAGACTGTTCGCATTTTGGGACGGGGGTGGAGTGTGTGCACGCGCGTGAGTGAGTGTGTTTGTGTGTGTGTGTGTGTGTGTGTGTGTGTGTGTGTGTGTGTGTGTGTGTGTGTGTGTGTGTGTGTGTGTGTGTGTGTGTGTGTGTGTGTGTGTGTGTGTGTGTGTGTGTGTGTGTGTGTGTGTGTGTGTGTGTGTGTGTGTGTGTGTGTGTGTGTGTTGGGGGGGGGTCGTGATCATAAGGATATGGGATTAAAATAAGCTGGAAAAAAGATGCAGGAAATGGGCCATCCCCCTAATAGAGGGATTTGCGATTTCATCTTAAAGTTGTGTGTAAGAGATAAGGCTGAAGTATTGCGTGATGTTTGGATAAAAACAAAAACAAACCGAACTCAAACATACAAATATACATAAATGCGGGAAATAAGAAAGAAAAATTGTGATATGCCACATGCTCAACGCTGATTTTGCGACTTGAAAAATATTGAAAATTAGACCCTATTTTAGGTTCTGTAAGAACCTATAATTAAAATCAAGCTGAGTGCATTATGTTACATTTTTTAAATTTCAGGAAATATGAAATGATAAGGCCCTACATATAGAAATTACACGCATGAAAAAGAAACAGCGTGATTCGTTACCTGTGGATTGGTGACACTAGCTTATTATTTTACGGTATCCGCAAATTGTATAAGTATCGTTTGTTTTATGTACTTAGACCTATACCGATGTAGTAGTTTTGTTTTCCTAAACAAATAAAAAGAATAGCACAAATACTGAGTAATAAATCAAATAATTGTACCTGATGGTGGGATTTATCTTAAATGGGTATGGTTAAGTAGTCCCCTTCCTCCCTAATAGCTAGGAAGAATGTGGTGTGTCATCAAATGCTAGAATTCTATTTGCAGGCTTCAAAACCACTGGTTACAACACATAAGAGAAAAATTAACCAGTGCAAAATAAAAGGGCAAGACGGCTCTTAATTCTTAGTAGTTTTTCCCTAAACCCAATCAGTGCAGAATTAAACATTCAAGTGCTTCTAGGTTACTTAAAAGGAAAACACACCCACGTCCCGTATAGTTGATTTATCTTGCCTCCTAATAATTAAGAGAGCATCTGAACATATGATATTTCGTACACGAAAACATTCTCAACAAGAACCTCCTCTAATTTGAACCCTTCATTTCAGGAATGTGATAACCCCGGGGTGATTACCTCCTGGGATTGACCTCAAACTGTCTCAATAGAGAGGCGGTTTATGTACGGGGGATACCCGTGGCCTCTTTGTGGAGGTTTACGACCACGCAAAAGAGGGTGCCGATACCCTTTAAGCGGTAATTGGGAAATGGCCTTAGAATAAGTGGGATGTGGGAAATTGGCAAGAATTAAGTGGTTAGTGGGAATTTGGGCAATATTCTATTTTTAGTGGTAAACTATAAAAAATGCTTGAGTGGGGGTCATGCACGTAAATTTATAACAATTTAAAATTGGCCGTTATAATATCATGTATTTTTTTTTAAAAGTGAACAAAATGTTCATTGAAAGTACCCATTTTAGTGGGAAATGAAAATATTAAGTGGGAAGTGGGAAATGAGCTAAAAGTTAAGCGGGAAGTGGGAAATGAGCTAAAATTTAAGTGGTGAGTGGGATCAGGACCCCCCACCCCCACCCCATCTAGACCCTCGCAAAATGGTCTTGTTATAAATAGAGGTGGTCTCTTCATAGTGTGGTGGTCCCAATTGAAGGTTCTACTGTATTAGAAAATAGTTTACACTGGCACTGTTCAGTTCAAATATGCATGGGGACATCCTGCTCAAGGATGTTCATCTAATTAACGTGAGGAAGATGAGGAAAATGACTCTTGAGTTTCTTTTATGGAGACTAAAAATAAAGCCATATTTGAAGCTGTAAGAGAATACTGTTGTGAACAGTGGGGTGCTGAGTGGTAAACCATTATCTTAATCAGGCCCCTACTCAGCTTCTTGTAAGGTTTGGCCGGGAGGGGGGGGCACACTGCTACCAGCAGTGGATATCTTTACATAGTTTCCATTAATGTTTCATATGTAACCTTATCGGAAGAATAAAATCGCACTCAACTTGGAGGGTTTGGCCAAGCCCCGACCCCCTCTGAGCACGGGACTGTTAATGTTACTGTTTAAAGATATATGATAGGATAATCAGAATATCAGTGTTTGGGTAGTATTTTTGATGTCAGGAAATGCTTCTATTTGTTTGAACGTATTTTCTAAAGATGCAACATAGGGCAGTGACAATTTCAGTACTTGTGTAGTATATTTCATACTGTATTTGTACAGGCCATATTTTGATAGGCATTCACTAACTATAAAAGCTACATTTCCGGTTAAAATAAAACATTCGCTTTCATTATTGGCTATATAATGGTGGCATGCACAACCGGAAGCACACTACTTCATGGTAGCCACATGTGAAATACGTTCCTATCAGACAATTAAAAACTTGTGAGAATCACTGTTATCATCTTGTGCTAACGTTGTAACGCGGTCAGATCCAGGTTCTTGGAAAATAAGGTGTTTTGCAGGATGGATCGATAGTGCACATTTCAAAACCTTTATGAAAATGAAATGTTTTGGTGGAAAGGGAGTGGTGGGGAAAGCGAGCCCCATGGGCGCGCCCCACCCTCACCCATGTCTTGATTTGGCAATGAGCAATGTGGTACAAAAGGATCAGTAACAGATGCAAAAGAATCAAATGATTGATGCAACATGTGTGCAGGTCAAGGGCACATGCATCGTAGAGGGTAGAAGCCAACTGAGACTAATGAGTGGCCATTCTTTTCCCCTTCAATGTTTACTTATAGTACTATAAGGGGAAAAGAATGGCCACTCATTAGTCTCAGTTGGCTTCTACCCTCTACGATGCATGTGCCCGTGGTGCAGGTAACATCTTTATTCCTCTCACATACCAATAAATGTGACATTGACAAATTTTCTTTCAACGAAAGAGACAGCATTTTCTTGTCTCCCGGCCAAGGTGGAGGTTTCAGAAAATTGCAAAATTGGCTTGTAAATGAGAGGATTCTTCTATTTCACTGCGCGAAGCATGGACTATTGCTGCATGAATATTTTTTCTTCAGGTTAGTAAAGTGCGATCAAGACTGCATTTATATTAAAAAATTCTACAATGAGAACACTTTTTCGCATTGACGGTCCAAACCTTCGTTGAGAGAGACTATCGTGAACCTCAATAAAAAGACCATCCTTGTAATGAGATCGGTCCATTTGATGGTCTAAATAGATATTGGGTTCAAATGGTTAGTAAAATGTAATCCCCAATTGAGATCACATGATTAATTATAAAAAACACCTATATAACAGGACCATGTTCAGTTCCAAACCTTCATACGCAATTTATAGTAGACCTGTACAAAAAGGGCACCTCTCTAGTGAGAACTTATCCAATGATGGTCATAATAGAGAAGTCCTACTGTACCGTGTGATTCACTGCATACCGAGAATACATTCATATTGGCAGAATATATTAGCTAATTTTATTAGATTGTGTAACTGCTTGCCACAAAATTAGTTACAAAGTATCATGACTTATAAACGGATATGATATAATGTAATCTAGTAATGCCAACCATTGAAGCTATTATTACACAGATACACAGTTAATCTGACACCATAATTACTTGCAAGAATTGGGTGAATTAGCTTTTTACAATTAGAATTGTATCATTTGACTACCTATTTGAACAGTAAAAACTCTCTACGGAGACACCTTTCTAACATGGACACCTCTTCATTCTTCCAGTTGCTATTTGTAGTTACTAAATATGAATCACAAATGGAGACACCTCTGTAACTGGAACACTTTTCTTTGTTCCCAACAGTGTGCCTAACAGCGTGGTTTTACTGTATATATAACAGTGACCTTTCCATGATGTTTAAACCGAAACATTAAAGGCAGAAGTAGTGCCCCCGTATTCGTAAAATTTAAAATTTGTGTACACTTTACCGGTAATAATCAAGTGAAATGTTTTGGGAACGTAGTGTGACCCCGTGTATTTGTATGTTTTAAGATTTGCAATGAAATTGTGGGTTATATAGAATATTCTCTTCTCAGAGATTCTCTCAGGGGGTATTGCAATGTAACTCTGAATTTTCGTTTGCATTGTGTTTAGCAATTCTAAGTCCGTAGTGCACACAAACGATTTTTTAAGTTCGGGATGGAAAACCTATTTTTGACCTTCAAGTTTGATGTGCTTAAACGTTTAGTACATAATAAGTACATACCAAACTGATACAATTATCTGACCAGGTTGATTTTTGAATAGATAATACTTGATTTTGTGAAGTGATCTGTATTATTTCTATCTTTGATGTTGTGTTTATCGACAAAAATATGAAACCACGGATGGGGCGAGATCTTAATATGATTTTTTGTATGTGACGCAAGATATATTAATCTTATTCCTTGATTAAAAAATTACCATAATCTAATCAGTCCGTTCACAGCCCTTAATCAAGCAATGTCTTTGTCAATCTTTACTGCTATTATCCATGAAATCTTCAACACGATTTGTTTTCGTCTATCAATCACAGCGCACAGGATAGCAACTGCATGAGAGAGATTGACGCTGAATGCTCCTTGTTTTTTTTAGCGTGGGTATCGGCAATCACCTTACCACAGGAAGATATCATCCATCAATCGTTTATTGTTAGATGACTACCTTCTCAGGGGAAGATGAGGTCGCACATATGTACATTAGAATCTCGATTATTCACGTGAATGTGGCCTCAAGTGGTCTACATAAAGAGATGGCTCATTGATGTCGTTAGAAATCTCTCTTTTTGAGGCCTGTGGATCGTGGACAGTGGTCTTAATATCGAACGGTCTACCCATTGAGGTGGTCTCAATTGAACGTTCCCAATTGGACGGTGCATATGTCATTTCTCTAAGAATACATTCTGCACATCTACATTTGACAAGCGTCTATCTATCCTTTTCTAACAATCCAATTAGTAAAACATTGTCCATCACCGCAGTGATCTCAGCATTTTCCATATTCGTAACACAATCCTACTCATGTCTGGGCAATGATGCATATACAGAAACCCACCCCTGCCCCCTCAATTAAAACACCAACAGAAGACCATTTCTCTATTGAAACCACCCTTATAACATGACTATTTCTTGAGGTCCCAAACCTCCATAAGGAGACCAGCGCGAACATGCTTAAAGAGACCACATCTCGTTTTAGATCACTTGAGGCCAGTCTCCAAAGTGGTCTTGATAGAGATGTTCTACTGCACGTAGCTGCACATGACTCTCATTCCCTTCAATGGCTATACAAGTTAGATGCAGGGGAACCGAGGCATCCTTTGCACAAATTAATTGTCATCGTGTTTGCCGGAAAAAGATGTCATTATACCTGGATGAATATGAGCGCTTGAAGTAAATTAAATGTTCACGGCTGAATTGAAGCCTACCCGTTGTAAGCCCAAATAGAAACGCAACTTGTATTCTTGTTCATTAGAGTTGTAGATGTTACATACAAGAATTACGGTCTAGAAAAGTCTCATCAGAGGGGATTACTTGTATTTGACATCAATCTGGATGGGTTAACATCTCATTACTGTGACTTAATAGGATTCTGTACAACAGATGTTGACACTTTGCAAAAAGCAAAGGAGGGTTACCGTTTGTAAAAAGTATGTACACGCGCTGGTGTATTGAATCAATTTTGGCTCTGCAAATGTAGGAAGTAAGTGATCAGTTTTAATTACAGTCTACGAGTGTTCGAATGTTTCGAGTCTAAAGTTTAGGCTCAGAGGAAATTTAATCTTCATAGGACCTTAGAATTTAGGAGCCAATGTTCACGGTGACTTATGAATTTTATGAATGAGACCCATTAGAGTGAAAGCTAGAATCTGGCACAATTCTCTTCAGTTCAGTTTATATCAATTAAAATATATTTTTAAAAAGTCATGAAACTGAAAGAGTGACACTCTAATGGTCTGTAATGGAAACTTGAATTCAAAGAAAAATGTGGAGTACATTGTGTAATAAACATTTCCTCACCACAATCAAGAAATTTAAACTTCCGTAGACATTCACATAACAATGCTGACAACAACAGAGTATCCCAATCTATCTTGGCTTTCTAGAAAGTATAAATTTGTGGAAATAATGTCAACGCGTCCTAAAACACATAGTCAGTACCCAAGAAGAAATGTATGAACCGCATATGAATAAATAGTAAATACCGACTTCCAGCGACTATTAAAATCATCATCAATTACATTAGTAGCTTCCGCAGACAAGAAAGAGCACGTGGCAACGCATCAGTTTCTTCTACGCAGTTATTTCAAGCTGTTCATGAATGTTTACATTTTGACATGAGCCACATAGACTCCACATCCGGCGGCCTTTATAGCAAAAAAGGTAAAATAAAAAATAAGAATAAAATTAAGCTACAGTAGAACATCCAATTAAGACCACCTATCTGCTGTTGCGTATGGCGTTCACCAATGTAATAGGGACATTCATCACAGGCTTATTAAGCAAAATAAAAGAGACCAAAAATTAATTTCTGCAAAGAGACCACCCTCCTATGATGAGATTACTTGAGGCAAGCCTCTGCGAGGTCTTTACAAAGACGTACCAATGTACCTGTATTTAAATCAGATCAAACCAAGATCTTTTAGCAAAACAAAAGTAGTTTGAATTAAAAATTACTAATCAGTGGCATCTTAAAAGGACATTTACTCGTGTGTTCGGTTAATGAGGTTGAAAGTGAGCAATGGGTGTCATGTTTGCAGACTAATTGTACAGGAGTCACCTTTCTTTTTGGAACCCCCACCGCCCAAAAAAAGAGGAAAAAAAAGAGCCAAAAAAAGAGAGATGTATTTGAAAGTTATCGTCGCTTAGAAAGTAAACTTGTAGGCTATGTTTAAAAGACATTGTAGCTTAAAAATGTAATTGATGATGATGGAGAAACCTACTGAGGTTTAATGCTTGAGTTAGAACAAAGGAATTGTTGGCAGTAATTGTTCCTTTGTTCCTCTCTGGGGAGACTGAGAAACGACAGTGTGATGGAATTGTTCACTAGCAGATCCGGGATTTGGCATAGGGGGTAGGGGATGCACTACAGAAATCTCACGGGTTCCGTAGGCCTGATCGATAGTGATTATGCCTGCCCCCTTCCTCCCCCTAAAAAAGCAGCTTAAAAACATAAAACACACATTTTAATACTCATGGGATTGTCACTCAATTCACAAATCATTGAAAGCACTTGGTTGATCCATGTTTTTTTTTAAATTTTTGTTAATTTTTTTTGGAGGGATTGTGTATATATGCTCAGCACGAAGACCCCCCATTTTGAGATGGCAAAATATCCTAGATCTCCTATTTTGTGCAGCCAAACACAATAGACCCCCTAATTTCTTTAAAATCTCAAAGCAAAGCATTTTAAAAAAAAATAAGACCCCCATTTTGAACTCACCGTGGAGCATACCTACCCAAAGCAGATGCTAGTGACTCCAACCCCCCCGGGTTTCGTCAAACATAGGGTGATAAGGTCTACTCACGATTTTATGGGTTTCGTACATGGAAAGGCTCAGCGAACTGCAAAAACAAAAACAAAACAAAAACAAACAAACAAAAACATAAAAAAATAAAACGGATTCTTTGAGAGGGAGGGGGAGGTGAATTGGGTGGGTGGGGACGGCGGTGCCCCCTGACCAACCTGCCTAAATAAAGACTAAACCTCATCTAAATACAATGTACACAGAATTATTGTATTACACTGTACGACGATGTAAAAGAGATTCCTTAAACATACACCTACCTCAACAAGAACTCTGGATTTGGAGCCATATAAAATGAATAACTTTGAATCAAAACCAAACGAAATGTCAAGTTTTATAGACATTGACGTAGAACGGATATTATGTATACCGTTGTTTCCTTTGTGACTCATTTAAACGAGATGATGTTATGTAACTTTGTTTCATAAACTAAGCTCTCTGTAAAAACGTCTAGCACAAATAAACCTCACGAGGGTGTCTTGTTGAGCTACAGCACAAATTGCATGAAGTTAAAATGAATCTCTTTTGAGTGCCTTGCAAATGTAATTGCAAAATTTATGTATTTCAGACGCGGGGTCAATTGCAATTTTGAAATCCAGTTTCAATTACATGTACAGTTACAATTTCTTTTCAGTGTCTAATACAATTCTAATTACTCACCGATTTTTGTGTTTCAATTATCATTACAAGTACAGACAAATATAAAGTGGGTCATGTGAAAATGAAGTGTGCAAAAAGGCTAAAAAGAAGGATACTGGAAAAGGTCAAACAGAAGGATGTGGGATTACAAGGAAGTGGAATGTTGAAAGAAGGCTGGAGAATTGTGGGATCTGGGACGTAAGACCAAAAAGAGGGATTGGAATTTTTTGACCACTAATAAACTCCCAACTGTTGCTTCTAATTGCTGATGGTCAAAGCAATAACAGTATATAATTGTGCATGTTTGTGCTGTTATAGACTAAAAAAGATAAAGATAATTAAGTGGTAGGTCCAGGTTTTCTTGCAAGGGGCGGTTCCGCATCAAATCGCTTGTGAGATAAGTGTACCTATTAACAATCAAACAGGTCCGGGACATGCTTTAAGTGATGATATATTAGACAGAAGGATCGGAGGACTCCATACCCCACCCCACCCACCCCGCCCAACCCAACCCACTACCCAGGATTTGCAGCTGTCAATGTGAGAGCAAGGGTGGCGCAGATGCTGCTACGGTAGCTCAGATTGCTCATGTAGCCCTCAGTTATTAACTTAGCTAAAAAAATGGAAATCAAACAACATTTGAGACATGTTCCCGGGCCTCAATTGTAAATTTGATCATACATCACAGAGTTCAAACGAGATTCTATGCAAGTAACAAAGGAAATCATATCCAAACAAAAAAGCGAGACGCAATAAGACACGGACATCGGTGATGAAGTTGCTCTTTGGTCCCCATCATGTTTAACAAAACAACAACTCTAGTTTGTCAGAGACGAATGTTAATGACTAGGATTGAATGCACGGCTGTGAGATGACAAATTACAATGGTGATTGAAAACATAATTCGGACATTAATACCTCTCAATTACAGGACAGGTGGGGAAAATTGATAGTAATTTGAGGGATAGGCACCGCAGGGGCTGATAATTCCAAAACATATAGGGTAGGGGTGTGTGTGTCTGAAAATCATGTAGAAACTGTTATATTTTTAATAGCTGAACTAGGCCTTGACCAACAATAGCCCCCCTCATGCGACAAGCCAATGTCGTATTCAAATTGCAACAAATGTTTCATCTTCATCTACCGGAAATGTCATGCAAGCGAGAGTGCATTTTCTTTTTTTTCCTGTTACGAGTTTGAGTGCATGAAAGTCTTTTAGCCATCTCTACAGGAGACAAAGTGTTTGACGACACATTTCAGCAACATTTTTTGTTTGATAACGCCTAATTGAAGGACGCCCCACGGCAATTTGCCGTCTGTAAACATGCCACTTCTTGTACCTAATAAGGAGAGTGAAGTAGAAAGTTAAAAGGGGTCTAGTCGTATTTCAACTATTACGTAATAATTGCATTAAAAAGGTGAGTAAAATATACGTTTTACAGGGAATTGTTTGGTACTAGTTTACATCATAAACACAAGTCAAATGGGACATGGTTCTTGCAGGATACACCACTTATGTATGCTACAAAATGCTGTCAAAAAGCCTCTGAAGCCTACAACCATATTAGTAGAATCTTTTTAAAACTCATTAGAGAATGTAAATAAAGCTCGAGGCTCTTTTTAAAAACATGTTGCTGATGTGAGAACTTATTAGTCAGAAATATTTATATAAGTGTCTTTTATATTTTTAATTCTTGCCATCAAAAAGTTTTAGGATATCACTTGTACAATTATTTACCTGATTAGACATGTTTGTTCTCTGTTTTATATTATCTATGTATGGAATTTATTTTCAATTCTGAAATAAATAAAAATAAAAAGGGAGTTGAGGTACCAGGAAGGATAGTAGACTGATGATTTCAAGCATTATGCAAGAAATACATAAAACATGACGCACAAAATGTGCAATTCTTCAAGGAATTGGTGTTAATTTGCTTGAGTATGTCATTGTGAAATCCGTGTTAATATTTTGACAGAACGATCACGCCATGCCAGAGATTGTTTAATGCTCTTTAGCCATGCTTCGCTGATCCTGAATGTAGCCTGTTTCAAATGCTCAAATGCTTTGTTCTACCGCATTCCCCCCCCCCCCATTTTTTTTACTGTGAACACACACAATGTTAGAATTTATGATATAGTCTTTGGTAGACTACGGAACTAGCACGTGACAACGGTGCATATATACATGGTTGACATGTAGATCTACGTATAATTCTTCTCAAATCTGAGTAGAAAGGTTTAAATGTTTCTTTTGAGCTATGTGTTGAAAGTACATTGAGAGCTTTCAACTTCTTCTTCAGTGTGCCACCAATCCGCTTATTCGTCACAATATGGTGGTTTGACGTCCTCGGCGGATGTTGTTGTAGATGGCAGGCAGGATCGCAAAAAGAATATGTCCTGGACCCATCTGCTATCTCACCAACGACCACCAAACACACCCCAGTAAAACATATCTTATTCACAACAAGGGCGTTTTTATTTATAGAGGTGGTCTTAATATGAGATCCTACCGTTATGTTTGTCTTAATACCCAACCCTTCAAGAAATCCAAGCCACCTGCAGCGTAGTCCTAACAGTAAGGTTCTACTGTATTCACAAACACAACAAACAAAACAACAAGCCTACGTTCTGCCTGATCATGGAGGCCTTCGAGCAATTGGAAAGTGGTTGTTGCCTAGACGTGTCGTTAGCGTGATGAACGTGAAGTGTTATCAGCCAGCTCTCACGCTCGTCCCTGGGGAGAGACCGGCCTCTGAGAGGGCTCCATGGGGAGGGGGCTAAGTGATCGCCATCACCTGACAAACCATTAATGCTGACGTCATTGGCTGTTGCTATATACGACTCACCATTTGCCATTACAGATTGCCTTGGGATGAAGTACAGAAGAAGCTGCAATTAAGATCACCTGTATATAAAAAGATCACCCTTTTTGATGAGATCATTTTGTATTGTCGCAAACCTTTGTAAAGAAAACCATCGCGGACATTGATAAAGGGATGACATAATCATAGAGACCTCTTCAATAGACAGCGCCCAAGAGACAGAGCCCTGTGATAGAGAGGTTCTACTGTATTTTGATAAAACAATGACAGTTGAGGATTGTGGAAGAGGAGAGGGATAGAAATATTAGTATCGTTTGTTTGGAAGTTCACAGCATTTCTTTCAGCAGCAGCAACAGCAGCAGCAGCAGCAGCAGCAGCAGCAGCAGCAGCAGCAGCAGCAGCAGCAGCGGCGGCGGCGGCGGCAGCAGCAGCAGCAATACAATGTCCACATTTACTCATGCATTTTACATATTGCATTTAAATCACTCCGACTGAATGCATGTGCACATGAGGCATTGGGCGAGGTTCATAAGAGGTCAATAAAATCCGACATTTTTTTGCCTTTTCCCCACATCCCTTGGAAAGCCTTTATCCCGAATCCCAATACCTTGAAATTCCACACCTGTCTTTTGTCATACTCAATAACTCTGTTTTCTCGTTTTGTTGCCCCCCCAACACAAAGAAACTAATAAGGATAAAGAAAACACACTGCATGTACCTGTACTGGGCCTAATTGATTAGGGCACCTGCCAACACGCGCCTTCCACTTCAATGACACGTGGACAGCACCTGTAAGTCGTATGCTCAAATCAGATATATAATTGTGATTTCTGGACCACCAGCCATACGCACCGGAAGTTCCTAATAGGTGATTGTGCTCCATGCTTCCGTTTATCTAGACATGTACATATGTAGGTGTATTTTGACGGAAATTTGCACATACCAGTGCGTGCCTCTGACATTGTTATTAGCCGCATCCCAATGTTTATACTCACCCGTTATTTGCGTTCACTGGTAGGCCATGTGCAACCATGGTCTAAAAAAGTGTGCTGTATACTAAACATCAAGCTGAGTTTTTTCTGGTCCACACCCACTCCCGCTTTGTTACATACCCACTTGTTAAAAACTCTGATTCGTCACCATAAAACCATGGATTTGACCTTATCAAGCCTATACTGAGTCTGAAACTAAATGTCTTGTCATCGCTTTACATTTTGAAAGTTATTGAGTCACTTTTTATTAAGATGTCTAAGTGTGGTAAGAAGAAATATGAGTCTGTCACGTCCTCATAGAGGAATAGGTTCAATTCAAATGTGTTACATTGCAGATCAGGTTATAATGCCTCAAAATCATCGTGTCTCCATGTCAGACACCTTTAACCCACGTGGAGTCCTGTAACACTGTGACATGTACACTGTGCATAGGCAGACCCAGGTTTTCAGAAGGGAGGGGTGGGGGTTGTTATGGGTTTCATATACGCGATCAATAGCGCCAAAAATCATATGAAAATAAGGTATTTCGGTGGAAGAAGGGGGCGTTCCCGTAGATCTTCCTATAAATGTAGGCAGACGACTCCGGACTACGTACTCAGCGAACCTGCTGCGCATGCGTGTCAAGGACGCGGAAGTGAGAGATTGATCTACTGGCCGGAAGTCAGGGATTGATCACCTATGGACGGAAGTTTATCAGGTCATTAGAACATGGAGTGTATTATGATATACCTCTTGATTAGACCAAGAATGTTTGCTTTGAAAGAAGAGATAGTATGTATAGCAATCTATGAGTGCTGTTATATATACGCTTTGTATAACAACAAGTACAGTGGATTCTGTATATTAAGTATATATATTCTGTTCGTTGACCTCAGGTGGTCTTAATGGAGAGGTGGTCTAAATATATAGGTTCGTCGTTGGCTCTTTAATTATGGGCGTGAGGTGTCGCAGAAAAAATGGTCTTATACCAGAAGTGGTGTCTTTATACAGATGGCCTAAGGCTGGGGTTCTACTGTATACAGAAATCGTTGTTTTGTACATACATGCGTGGGCCATATGTTTGAGTTACGTGTATGTATGATCCCTGTCTATTGGCGTGTAGCTAATTTGGATACACGGGTACATACCACTAGGAACTATCTGGGACATGAGCATTTCATGTCCTCCAGTGTGGACCCTTTTTTGGCCATGCCAAACCCACAGGATATATGTTAGAAGGAAATGGTGCGATGGTGGTGTTGGCTGTGCCCTTTGGATATATTGCCCACCCACGCACACTCCTGGTGACCCTAGGGAAGGGCCACATGGACCGTCCCAGCCCCCAAGCCGTGTGTGCAAACCACCGTGCAGCCAGGCAGCTGTGTGGGCAGTAGTGGGTGTCACTTTCCAGTGTCATTATGTGCCCCTCATGACGAGGGACTAGATAAATTAGTCTATAGACTCATTTATTGTTCCTCTCCACGGAAATCTTTCGTAAAAGGCGAAAGATTTATTCGTGGATTGAAGAGACACTTCTTGCCAAAGTTGTCCATTATTTCCAATATTTTCCAGACCATGGTACTGCAAGCTGACACATTCAGAAAGCTGGCTAGTTTTCCCATCTTGTGTCTGTTACTGTATTTAATCAGCAAAAATTCCAACCCGGTGCCCATAAATTTAAACTGATGTGGAATTTGTAGTCCCATGGTTAAAATAAAAAAAAAAACATGTTAGCTAGTAAAGATCTATCAATATAGTTGGTGTTAATGAACTATCCCAGGTAACTGTAAAAAAGTGCTATAATTCGACTTCCAATTAGACTTGCTCACAAGTCATATTTGCCATACCGCAGCAATCAGTAATAAACTTGCATAAAAAGGCCAGATTGAAAGCTCATTCATTGTGATATAATAATACAGCAAAACTACCAATTAATGTATGACCACATCTCTTACCAGATCACCTCTATAATAAGACCATTTCTCCCCAAGTCTAAAAAAACATAAACCCGACCAAACCTCTATAATGAGACCACCTCTCTATTGAGACCACCCAGAGGCCAGTCTGGTGGATTGTCTAATAGAGAGGTTCTGTGATAACTGTATCCCGTTTGCATTTCCAGCATCCGCTGTCGATAGGATTTCCGCCCAGATTGTGTCGTCTGCAAACGGCGAATTGGGCGAACCATTGTTTGAAATCGTGATCGTCTACATTATTAAATTGTGTAATATAATGATCGTCTACTTCCACATTTGACGTTTCCGTGAAACGTAACAAAAGACAATCTACGTGTACACAGTACGTGGTGGGGAAGTTTATGAAACACAGATTTTTCTGCTCAACTTTTTAATGGCATGTTTTAATGTTTTGTTTAAATGGGTTTGTTAGCCCGTGTTCATTTTGTGTTTTTGTTTTGTAAGCACATATTTGCTTGTTTTTATGCAAATCAACCGCCTCGTTCTGGTCGTTTGTAGTCCATTATTTTCTGTGAATTCCTTGTGGTGTATGTATACACAATTGAAAATGTCGTTTGTTACTAGTCACACACGTGTGTGGTAAGTATCCAACTAGAATACACATTTTTAATGAATAGATTTAGGATACAAATTCTATTTTCAGTAAGTTAACTCTTGACTTGTTCACTATTGACAGCACGTACCTGAGATTCCGTAAGTGGGTGCCCCCTCCCCCCCTAAAAGCTGGATCTGCCAGTGGATTTGAATCAATAATGATATCAGGAAATGCCCGAAACCCACCCGTGGAGTTAGTACAGTATAACCTCTCTATAAGACCACATACAGTCACTTTTGTAACAGTCTCAAGTGATCTCAATGGAGATGTGGTCTTTTTAAGGAGTTTCGCGGTAGTTTCATAGTGAGGGCTCTGGGCGGTGAAAAATTGTCTTATTCTAGAGGATATCCCTTTCTAGAGGTGGTCCTAATGGGAGGTTCTAGGATAGGTTTATTGCTATAGGAAAATCTTTACCACAGAACGATTTACATGTAGATCTACACGTTCTTATCAACTATGATCCGTAGTACAGTCTTGAGGTGGCAAAGTGATACTACACAGTACGAAATTACAGCCAACACCACGTTTATAAAGTCTATACATTTCAGAGTACAAATAAGTGATCATGAAGTCACCCAAAAGTGGACCTGTGGATCCATGTGTTATAGGCTCTGCGTGGTTACCATTTTCAACTAACATACCAAATTTCAGAACCCTATAGCTCAAACGAAAGACGCTTAAGACGGGGTAACGAGCAAGACGAAAGGACGCACAGACACAATTTATGGCCTGTAAGTCAATAAGTCATAGTGAAGGAACCTTCAGGAACAGAAAAGTTGTTGTCATGAATAACAAGCCAGAAGCTTACTGTAAGCAGTTAGTGTATCATTAACAAAAAAGACCCTATGGTAATTAGTGTATGGAACACATGGCCAGTCAGGCGCACACACTGACTTTGCTCAATAAAGAAGAAATAGTGTGCGCAGACACAAAGGCGCAAACAGCCAATGGACAGCAATAATCGCGGTTAATGTGTTTTCAATTAGCACTTCCACCTCACGTCTGTTTGTTTGGAGACCGCTAATGTGTCTGGTGTTTACCAAACGAGAGATGGAACAATAAACCTGTAACCCGCTGCTGCTCCTACGTCAAACGGACTGGCTACAGAGCTTGTCTGCTCTTCATGCAGTGTGGCCACCACTGACTGTGGTGAGTTTTTGTAGAGTGAGTTTAGCATTGACATGGGGACAGCTTAAGTACAGTAGAGCTTCATAATGAAGACTGTATAGTGACTGGCCACAAGGTGTCTAAATAGACTTAAAGGTGCATTGCCTCCGTCTGAAGGTTCATTGTGGGTGTGTGGGGTGTGGGGAATGGGGGTGTCCTTTTATGGAGGGTTGGGACCACACGAAAGAGTCATGTTATAGGGGTGATGCAGGAAAATCTCGCCATGAAGACAACTTACAATTAGGGACACCTCTGCATTCTCCCTTGTAATTGCTCTATGAGTTTACAAAAAATGGCAGACACACCTAAGTTAGAGAGACAGTTTGTCTTATGGCAAGGTTTACTGTAGTAATCGGACATTGGACAATTGAAGTTGCTGATTAAATTCTGTAATATTCTAAATGCTTTGTTCTAACTTTTTCATCTATATGCCAGTCCTATAAGCAGTGATTGACTAGGGGAAGGTGGGGGGGGGGCTCAGCGGGATGCGGCCAGGAGCCCCCAACATTTAAGGGCTCCCCAGATTTTTTAAAAATATTTACACGTATTTTTTTATGCAAAAGCACCAAAGCAAGAAGTCCCAAGTAAATAAATCTTCAAGTGAAGTGGGGTATCAGGGGCCCAAGTTATGTGAGGATTTCTCATGACAATAATGAATATGTCACGAGTCCCGACAATTTGTCGCAACTCGGGTCAAAGGGCCTCACTTCAAATTACAGCCGGGGGCCTCACTAAACCTTGATCGGGCACTAGAAACTGGGACTGCCTATACGGATGTGAGATGCCAAATTGTGCTTTCTTTTTTCAGCTTAAACTTATGTGCGTAGTTCCTAGATCAAAGTGACAAATTATATAATGACTAAAGTGAGTGTATGTAATTGCCATACATTGTTACATCCCCCATATATCGAGCCCTGTGTACCAGAAAAATACCCACCACCCACACAGCACCCACGTATTTAGATGTGAGTCTCAGAACAAGGTCACTTCCTGGTGTTACCCACAGATCATATGCATAGACAACTATGTCACCGAGCTATGTGATGGTGCATTTCATCCATTTACGGCAGAACCTTTCTATCAAGACAATACTGATGACTGGCATAAAGTGGTCTCTATATAGAAGTGGTCTCTTTCAGGAAGTTCATTATGGTCTCCTTATGAGGGTTGGTGAGAGTGATAAATGATCTCGTTGCAGAGGTGGTCTTTGTATAGAGGTGGTCTTAATTGGGAGTTTGCAAGCGATTTTCACCTGCAGACCTCTACACGGGGTAATGTGACCTGATGAATGGACCCCATGTAGGAGTTTCATAAGGTCATAACCACATCTCAGGCAGTGTCAAGAGAGTTGTTACACATGGTGACGCACCCACAGAGTGCATCCATTATAGACACACAGTCATCAGCTTGAAGGGCCATTTCACACGTCTCCTGGGTTTTCTAGTAGAAAGGCTGTTTGAGGGCATGTGGGCGGCATACTATGTGTTGCACTGGCAGCCATCCAGAATTTCTCTCCTCCAATAGGGGCTCTGTGTGTTCGAACGTGCCCAGAAAAATGACCTAACCTGCTTTTAAGGTGGAACCTTAAAAGACCACCTCTTTTTTTAAAAAAAAAGACCAGATCGAACTTGTGAAAAAATGAGGCTGGAAGGGGGCGGCCCCTGGTTTTTTCGTACTGCAATTGTTATTAATTGCCTTGTTAAACACGTGTTGAGTCAGAGTAATAAGCTTTCTGCGCAATCCAACCCTGTTCAGATCTGTATGTTGTCTGACAGTAACATTTGTCAACTACAGGATTTAAAGTAGGAGAGGCGTAAACTGGAGGGTGTGTATAAAAAATGCGGGTAGGACTTGCTCACTGGCAGATTTAGGGCATGGACAAATCCAAGATGGGGGTGCAGGGGGCCATGTACCTTCATTTCCAGCCTAAATATTTCATGCTTTTTGGGCATGTCCACTATTGATTTGGCGAACAAAACCCATGAGATTCCTGAAGTGTGCGACGCATTTCCGAAAACCTGGATTTTCCAGTGCAGAATGTAGAAAGATGACGCCCCTACCCCGTTCCCCATTTTGATGGTACATTCTAACATACAATGGTCTATTGATGTTATTATGTATGATATTTTGATATCAACGACTGCATATCATGGTGTTCCTCTCCATCCCATTTATCCAATAGGCCTATATCTGTTAGTTAACATGGAGAAACTGGTGCTTCATTACCATCTTGTTCCTCCTTATTATACGCATTGTCCATTTGTTCATCCTTGTTTCATAGTCGCTCTCTTCCACAACTGCTGTATTATTCTAATCTATTTCACAATTCTTTTGATCATCAAAGACATTGTCAGCAACATCCTGCCACAGCAAGGTATCATCTATCAATTGTTTATTTAATGACAACCTTAATTCTCAGGGGAAGATGGGTCCGCAATTGTAACCTCATCCTACTATTTCTCTAAACTAACTTCTAGTCTAAAGGGGTAGAATGGGGCGACTGTTATTAATCTTGCATCATGGCGAAGACGATGCAAAGTTTTATTGTAACAAATAAACTGTTTTATGTCCTCAGTGTATTAGCCACTATCACATAAACGTATTTTCACAGAACTGGCCAAACACTCTCCAATGACGACAGCCCATGAATAATAGAAACAGATTGGCCATTATAAAGTGATATGTCACCGGTGAATGTGCTATAAACCACCCACTCACTTATACGGGTGTTATAGTATCGCCGATAGTCGCAGATATTCGCAGAGTATAAAAACGGCGCACAGATATTGTGCGTATTACCATTGATTTGGTGACGCGAGAATACATTCCTTGTTTCAAATTAGTACCTTTCACAACAAATACTGCAACAGCAGTGTAGATCTACACCTATGCCAATCTGCATGCTTGCGTGCGTGCGTTTGAATAAATGAAAATTTGCACAACTTTTTGTTCATTCCTAGTAACACAGAAGTATTTTAATTGGGGACAAATAGCGGTGTGCGCAGTGCCCGGGGTACTGTGGGATCACACCTGTTTTCAATTGGCATTTATTTCACGTATGGCCTATCGCACTAGCAACTATAATTATAGAAATGTCCATCCATTTCAATTTATGACAACCTTCTTACCACCCACCCCACCCCCACCTTTTACTTGCAAAAACCTGGTTCTATCAGCACCAAATTTGCGTGAAAACAAAGAACTTATAGGGTTATAACCATGGTGTTTATACGGCTATATATTATCCCCCCCCCCCCCCATCACACATAAGAGAATTAACATCCCTCATTATTCCCGTTTTAGACTAGATGTGGATTTGAGAAATAGCATATGAAGATAATGAAGATAATTTCTTTTCATGATTTTATTACGCCCTCAGAGACAGTTATATGCTGATAACGTAATATGAGGAGAGAGATGTCTACACAAATTCTATTCACGGAAGTAAACAAGACCATTGCATCACATTTGTGCAAACGACTGTTGAGTGCAAAGAGGTAAAGTCCAATCCCCGCCAAGAAGAGGAAGAGGAAGAATAAGAATAAGAAGGCAGCAACAACGACAAATAAAAGGGGGTTTACCTATTTTCATTTGTCGTCAAGAAATTCCATACAAACTGCACCACAAATCAGGACACCTTGTAATTGTAAGCGAGGAGAGCAATGTCTTTGAACAAAGTCTATTTAGTTGTACAAAGTCGTAGCCCAACATGGGGTTCGAAAAAAGAGCAATGGCATATACCGGTGTCTGTTTTTAGCACTTTTCAAAGCGTTCTTCAGTCATCTGTTACTATGATTTAAAATAATTCTTCCCACGCCCCATCAGGGGCTGGAACTGTCTTCCCTCAGACACAGTGAATGCACCAATACAGGATGCATTTAAAGCCAGGGTAGCCACAAATTAGTCAGTACAACATGTATATAAACACATGCAAAGGTGTTATTCAAAATCTCAAAATTGTATTTCAATTTTGCGCATGCGTTCAGTTTACATAGTCTTCAAGAGTGGAGGTGCAGACTGTTTGGAAGAAACAGATGACACCTACATGTATGCAGAAGAAACTTACCTATAGATACGCATTCTTTCACCACTAAACAGGTAAAAGTAACTTTACCATTCTTTTTCATGTAATTTCATTGGTTATCATGAACCAGGAATCCATGAACCCGGAGAGGGTTATCAGGCATTTACGAAGAGGGGTTTTACTATGGTTATCATGCTTGTACTCGGCCGGACTAGTGTTTCACATTTTTTAAAAACAGTGTTGTAATTGTTTAGAAAAGAATGATAAATACAAAACCGGGTTCGTTGTGTAACACGAATTATTTTATCACAAGAACTCACCTGATGAAATAATTCATGTTACAAACTCACCCGGTTTTGTCTATAAACCAGACGACTTGCCACTTTTAGTACGTATAGGGGCCTGTATGTGTCTGGTGGTTGGCCGAAGAAGCCGCAATTATTGTAGGATTTACGTGCACTAATGGCGGCTACTGGCGGCTTTACGTGCCGCAGCAGACGACAATTTACACCACGTGGTAATATTTGTGTTGCGCACGCGCACTACTTCTCTATTAGGACAAATAGGTGACAAAACAAACACATCTAAGTAGTCTACAAATGAAATGATAACTGCAGGTGTAGATTTACTAATATGTGTTGACTTGATGTAAAGATTCAATTCTATTCTCACTGTTCTGCCAAGCAAGCTCCTGCTACTGTATTGACATAGCTGAAGAGACATCTTCCATTTTTACTATATCAAGTGGCCCTGACGGGACTCGAACTCACGACCCCAAGGCTGTGAGACCAGAATGATACCATCATCCCAAGCAGCGGGCTGTTAAAAGGTTACTCGGACGAACCGATGTCTCTGTAACCCCCAGCTTACATACTTGGTCAATTATTATCTCAACCCAGAGGTCGGGGTTCGAATCCCACCTGAGGACGGACATTTTTGGGAGGTCTAATGTTTCAGCCGTGTTAAGGTCTGTGCTTATATGAATAATTGTATATATTTTTTCCCAAGTCTTGCTTGTGAATTCAATTCTATTCTCGCTTTTCTGCCAAGCAAGCTCCTGCCACTGTATTGACATAGCTATGTCAATACAGTGGCAGGAGCTTGCTTGGCAGAAAAGCGAGAATAGAATTGAATTCACAAGCAAGACTTGGGAAAAATATATACAATTATTCATATGATGTAAAGATTGTTTGTGGTTTATGCAGTAAAACCTCGCTAGGTCGACATCCTCACTAACAGAGACACTTTTACGGGAGATATTCATTCTACTGTTGGCTGTACATGGTTATCAAAAAGTTCCACTAACGGCACTCTGAGTATCAGTTGTCAAGATATGACCTCTGAATCATAACTATTGCTCATTAGAAATGTGAACCAATCATAGACCTTTTAATTGAGGATTTGGATTTGGTCAAGCGATCCAATCCAAGCAATGCTAAAGATTTGCAGACTGTTAGTTTGCACTGCTCTATGCTTATAACACAAATAGAAGTAGATGTATCTATAATGCTGGTTTGAATAGTCTACGTATAAAAAAGACACGAAACGTTAAGTTAAGAAGTAGGCCACATAAATGAATAAATTATAATAATCCAATCTCTGGTGAAACATGTCAGGGGTCAATTTGACATCTTGTAATCAGAGTGACTAACGGGGACAAAGTGGACATTATTTTGCACGTTTCGAATTTCCCCCAAATTGTGAGGTTCTACTGTATTACTCACTGAGCGCAAGTTCATTAACTGATGTGTTGTGGTTTTTCCTCATTGCACTCGTAAGTACAAAACAGCCAAACAATCATTTTGGGATAAGATGGTTATTTCAAGGAACAACAACAAGAACCGTCTTTTATATCTTTCTATTTTTAGTTTATCCACAACAAATATAACCAATAAGAAGTGTTTTATTTGGCGTAAAATAGTTAATGAGTGTGCAAGCTGCTTATGAAAAAAAATGGGGATATGTATGTGGGGATGAAAGTAAATTCTACGATGACAATCAAGGTTCTAATTCACATGGATTTCATGGACTTTTGGTTCTGCTTTATCAAAGCTTAATTCGTAGCTTTCGATCATCCAGGATGGTCGTCTGTCTGCTGACTATTCGTCACGTGATGGGAAAGCTCGGGCAATATTCACAAAATTTGAGATGTGAATTTCACCATTCCACAAAAAACAAGTAGATATTGAAGAAATATATCATGCGTATTGACTAAAAACAGCAACACATGGCACATATTCATTACAAACATAAGATTCTGTCTTCACCATTGGCATACTTATGCTATATGTATTTGCATGATAAAAGTTTGGAGGGCAGTATTGGATGCAGCCTATATGAAAATATTAAATGCCCGCTGATTTCGGATCAAAGAAATTCAGAAAGGAGAATTTAGGGGTGTGTTACAGAGTGAGTGATATAGTTCTTCAATATGCTTACTTTTCACTCTTTGAATACAATAAAGAGTCATCGACAATGGCAGATCCACGATTTTGAAAAAAAAGGGGGGGGGGGGGGGGGGGGCGCATTTAGAGATTTCATGGATTTCGTACGTGCGATTGATAGAAAACAACGGTTTTAATATTGTCGAGTTTTGTTAGTGCTTTTCCAAAACCGGTAATTTTTTAGACAAACAAACCAAATCACGTGACTTTTCACGTGTTTTACAATGCATTCTGGGATTTTTTTAGACAAACATTGATAGAGACTAAATCAGTTTCCTCGTCTTCGCCATCACACGGTCTGGTTGGGGAGCGTTCACAATTGACGTCAACCCTGAAGGGGGTGGGGGGGGGAGCGGGGGTCAGCGAAATGTGACGAAAGTTGACACGGGGAGGGGGGGGGGGTCAGATAAAGTTGACGAAAGTTGACCGGTGGGCGGTGCGGGGGCAAGTTGACACCAACTTTGTACATTGAAGTAACCTAAATTTGTATCTTTACTTCTGCAGTAAAGTTACAAACTTAGGACTAAAATTATACTTGAACAGTAACACTGGCAACATTTGTAGTAGAATAGAATGAGAACATTGTGATATTATATAATTCAAATGGAATATAGCTTGAATCAGTGATTTAAGCCAATTTTGGTCATCTTGGTTACCACAGATATGAAAGAAACGTAGCTCAAAATGGTTCATATATATTTTTTTTCATTCAAAACAAAGTAGCAAAATATTTTTTAAGTAACGAAGAACTGTTTCTTATGCAATTTGCTGACCTATTTCATCAGCAATTATATCAGCAATTAATAAGTATATCCACAAAATCACAAAAGAAGAAAAGACATCCAGAAGAAGGCTGTTGTTGTGGAAGAAGATGAAATGTGGTGAGAAAGAAAAAAAAAAAAAAGGGGGGTGTCATGAAGTTGACGAAAGTTGACGCGGGTGGGGGGTGGGGGGGTCTTAGGAAGTTGACGAAGGGGGTTGGGGGGGGGGGTCAGAAAGTGCCAAAATGTGGTTGACGTCAATTGTGAACGCTCCCAGATTGAGACTGATCACCTAGCGGCCAAAACGGGTACTACGATCGCACCCTAACATTATGCTAATATTTCTATTTGCGAACCGCTGTATGGTTTCATAACGACGATACACGTCTGTCATATCTGATAATGAATAAATAATGGTTTTCTAAGTATTTAGACTTGTTTTGGGGCAAGTATTATGAATTAGATCTTTGAAATAAAATATTTTAGTTATTGAATAATTTATTAGGGAATAATTATACGCATATACCACTTACAAATATTGACAAATACATAGGCTGGGGATACTAATGATTTTGGCTTCTGAATATGTGCAAAAACGCAGCCATAACACTGGGTTTACGGTATGTGGAACCATAATTGACGTGTCAGAGCAGGGTTCGTGGTGCGCCAACACGTCCACGTGAAACAGACGAGACAGGCCTCTCCCGCCCGCCACGTTAATTTTTATGCACATCAAATAACTAGCACTAGTTACTGAAACATGACGGAAATGGACCAACGGAGCTTTATGCACACCCGCCCTGTCGAGTTGTCCACCACGCACGTTGTCTACGCACATGGGAAGTCATGAATGACAGCAGGAATTGTATTTGATTCCTGTCACGTGCCTCGCGCAAATCCCGTAAGCCAATACTGAATTAAAAGCGTGTCCGTGAGCTGTTACATAATCCCATTTCTTTGTCAAGGACAAAGTTCGCTCTCCTAAAAACGTGCTGTGGGGGGTACCAACTGAACAGTGCCGATTAACACAGTGCAAACTCAACCTGAGATGAACACCTGTTGCACACTGAAATTAAAAAAATGTATATATTCGAACAACTGCAGTACTTAAAAATACTATATAGTTAAAACCATGTAAAGGCATGTTTGTACTCCGCAAATATCTACAATTTCCATGATTGCATAAGAAAAAAAGATAAGTTACACCCATCCGTCTGCCATCCACACTAGTTCAAGAAAGTGGGCGTCCATACATGCATGTACATGTAATGTAGGCCCAGCATTGCCTGAAGAAGTAATCTTCCATGCGGACAAACTTCTTTTCTCGACACCAGGGCATTAGCCCAGAGCGTGCGGTGAGTAATTACAATACCACAGTCACCTGACTGCGCATATATTATACGGCAGGGAATGGGAACAGGATGACATGGTCTTTATTTGACCGGGTGCACCTTTTTGCGGGCAACAGAGTCTGGCCTTCATCTAGTGACAGTCTTTTCCAATGGTTTTTGTGTTTGAATGTGCAGTAGAAGTTCCAACGGAGAAAACAAAATGTACTGGTTTAAGATCTTCTTCCCCTCAACGCAGGTTCAGACGACTTTGCATTCACACCAGGGTCATCGGCATCATTGTCACACTTGTTATCTCTCTCAACTCCCGGGGGAGCATACAACATTTGCTGCTGTGGCGCACACATGCTAATCACCCCATTAGCATTCACTCGCCTCCGCTGTACGAATTTAACGTACAGGTACAACAGAGCAGTGTGAACTGTTTAAATATGAGTTTGCTCAACACCCACCGCCATATCCGACCGGGCTTCGAACCCACGACCTTCTGGTCACAAGTTCAACTCCGTAACTGCTCGGTCACAGAGGACCCCCTCTGTAAAAACCAACCCTATAATGAGAATATATTATGTGGCGATAAGGCTTCATAAAGAAAGATAATCCTTCCATCGTAAGCCTTCATAAAGAGACTAACTCTCTATTGAGGTCAGCTCTAGCTTGTGTGGTCCTAATAGAGAGGTTCTACTGCAGTAACATAAAAAGAAACACAGTGGGAAACATAGATTGCTGCACGCTACCATTATCAGGCATGTGGGATATCCAGACCCCCAAAAATGTCATTCTTGTGGAGTTTATTTTTGCACCCTCGCGAGTCGTTGCTCGTACAAAATCCATGAAATCCTGTGGGTGCGGCGCCCTTTTCTCAAAATCTGGATCTGACTGCAAGGGGTCACCTAATAAGATAATGACAAGGACTATAGTCTTCTGGCAATGACATAAAACTGTAAACACCAATACATTAACATGTAAATTGAATACATTTACATCCCTCTATTAAACCATACAATGGACTGGGTCTCGACTGATCTCTGTACAGAGGTGGTCGTGATTGAAGGATCTACTGTAAAACTATGGAATTAAACATTCTAAAGGTCGGGTGTGATGTATGGTGCCTCTCCCCTTTCTGACCATATTTCGCTCTCATTTGAGACCATAACCCAGAGCCCCCGAGGTCGGGTGATTTGTGTGTTCACAATCATTTGAGCCCCCCCACCACCACCACCACACACACCCCATACAAAAAATCGTGGACTTTCCACTTATATGGGATGATCATGGAGAGCAGTCCCATGTTTAGCGGAACTAATAATGAAAGCTGATTATTTCTTAGTGGATTTACTCCAAAGAGTGTTCAAGTAGCAATGGCTATGACATCTTTAGTGAGTAATTTTAGATTGTCAGGAGTCAGAGGCACTGTGCAATAAGATTTGTATGCGTCAGTCGGTGCTAGTGGGGATTCTTTAATGTATCTATTTATGTTTGTATGCGAGATCTTCCACGTCACAAAACCCGACCGCTGCCATTTATATACAGAAGTGCAAGCACAGCTGGATTTCCTGAAATAGCATTTACCTGGATACAAAAACCAAACACAAAAAACAAAATAGAGGCAAACTTTTAGATTGTGAATAATAAATTGGAGAAGTCATGATACTGTAAGGTTCCAAATATATGGCGAGGGAACAAGCAAGCAAGCAAGCAAACAAACAAACAAACACTTAAGTAAACAAGTAAGTAAGTAAGTAAGTAAGTAAGAAATTACATAAATAAGTAAGTAGGTAAGTAAATAATTAAGGGGTAACTGTAATCATGACATTACCCCTGGTTATGTTATCATCAATTCAATCACAGCAGATTGCAGACGCCTATGTCATTAACATCCATCTCATCCTTTACATGTGCGTTGACGGAGACCTTTGTGAGAAAGTGTTTCAAATTTCCATTAGCGTTTTCCCATCTTGTGTAAGTGTATTTCAACAAGCTTAGATTACGTGTTATATTTTCTCATATTATGTTCACCAACTCATTCCGCGAGTAGTCTACTTGTGTGAATATGATGTGTGTGTTGTGTTTTTAAAAAGAAACCTCTTTACGCTTGATTGAGAGGGCACTAGTTTGAAAGACAAACAAAATATGAACATTATCACGGCGTACAACCGCAACCCCTTCTGTTTGTTTCATTCTGGTCACACTCAGCAACCCGCTCTGTTTCCTCAACTTATATATTTAAAACCAATGACTGCTTAAAACAGACGATATCACTTCCTTATCAACACATGGAGAGGCGCTTAATTCATCTGGTACATGGAAACTAAACTTGCATACAGTATAATGGAATGTCCATGGCTGTAGAGTTCGTAGGTTATAAGCCCTTTTGGACACTTTTTCTCCCCCCCCCATCATAAAATAAAACCTTTGTGGTTGTACTGTATGCCATATAGTGTGCACTATACGTTATTGAGCTTATGTTTAGTAATAACCAACATAGGACTGCGCGCAATAAAGGTCGCGACTTTAACTGTTTAGGTCATCATCACCTTTGAGAGAATATTTCACAACGCACCAGAACATTCAAATGTCAATTGGAGTTAGTCATCTATCGTTCATCCTCATCTATTTCAGTCTTATTGTTCCGTTCATAAGTTGTGAGTTGTTAAAAAATACTCATCATACAAGTCCAATGTTTTAATTGGATAGTCATGAATGACATAAACCAATCAGATCACCAATACAATTTTTCATCAACTGTCAATCATCATAGTTCAACGTACTAACTGGGGCCTATGACTATAAATAGATTGTGAAAGTTTGTTATTGCTTTCTTTAATTGTGGATAATCCTGGCGGATAATCACGTGTTGTGACATTGATTCCAAAAAGTTCCCGAGAAAATGGGGCAATAGGCATCGTTATTAGGGATTATTACATCCAACACTATTAGAGTTGATAGACAGTCCATTCTTTAAAAAGCCATCATCTGAAACAACCCCATTTCTGAACAATGTTCTCTCCCATGAGATGATGCATCTTCCCAAGGTTATTTTCATTAGTGTGCATGGAGATAACATGGCTGGGACTACGTTTAAAGTCGTGTATGCACAATTAAGTGTCCCAAATTGATAGTCTTATTACACGTTGTGTGGAAGAAAGCAAGCAACAAAGACAATGATGGTGAAGATGATGACAAAAATGATAGTGGCATAAACAACATAACATCATGCCACACCAAGCTGTCATATGTCTTATTCGTCAATGATATATGTAGAGTCCAAGACTACATGTATTTACTCAGGGGAAGATAAATATACCGCAACGATAGCAACAGCAGCAACAGAAGCGCATGTGAACAATTATTGGAATTTGTGCTTTAATTTTTTTTTATTGTTTTGTATTGTATTGTAAAAGACGCCAGCAGCAACAACGACAGCAGCAGCAGCACCAGCGGCGGCGGCGGGGGCGGCGGCAGAAGAAGAAGCAGCAGCAGCAGCAGCAGCAGCAGCAGCAGCACCAGTGGCGGCGGCAGCAGCAGCAACAACAACAATAACAAAAACAACAACAACAGAAGTAGCTGCTGCATCGACAATGAAAATGACAACAACAATGACCATGCCAACAGCGATAACAAAGACAATCACATCACAAAATTTCTTTGCAACAAAAAAAACCCCCAAAACAATATCCTTATGCCACAGACTTCTAGAAGGAAACTTTTGCGCGTGATGCTGTTGCATGTTTAGAAATAAAATTGTTTACCCGTAAGTTCGGTACAAAGCTGAAAAAAAAGAAACATCTGATTTTTAACCATTTTCTGCATTGCAAAACAATAAAGGCCTGTTTTGTTTGTTTAATGATTCATTATATTCCAAATGTTCATTTTCTGTTTTGCACTCAGCTTTTTACATTGCTTTAAACACACTATTATGATTGCCGGATAAGGAAATTATAATGTGTTTTCTGTGAGAGAAAAATTGAAAATGCAGTTTTAAAAGGTATACAGTTAATAGATGATCTTGCTCTCATTACGTAGTCTATCTCACACATATAAACACATGCACTCGGATTAAATTACAGAGTTCAGAGAATGAATGAAAGTAAACTATAATTGGCTTAAGTGAGCAGGTTGCATAAGCTACACTAAATTGCAGTAGAACCTCCACTTAAGGCCACCTGTCTATTGTGACCACATCTGTAAAAAGACCTTTTTCTCGTGGTCGTAAACCTCTAAAGACGCCACCTCTCTATTGCGACGGCCTCTATAGTAACATCATTTCCCATACTTAACTCTCAAACAACCGTAAAAAGACCATAAAGAATCTCTGTAAAGTGGTCACTTCTATATTGAGGCCACCATAAATTGGTCTTTACAAAGAGGTTCTACTGTATTCGTCCAAAATTCAGAGTCCACTATGAAAGTGATACCTGTTGTGACAGTCGTCTTTGGGGAAGAGATGAAAGCAAAATTCCGGAAACAAATCTAATTGGGTTGGTGCAAACTGGAAAGAAGAGACAAATGAACAGGAATTGTGTGATTCGTCAGCAGACTGTATTTACAAAATGCACGTACGTGCCTACGTGATTGTTCTGTACTAATATAGGACACTCAGGAACGTGACTCAATTGAAACTTCACCAGAGAGCAGTGATTTCTAGGCTGCGCAAGCTAAAAAGATGGCAGAAAATGTCATTTTGACATTGAAACAAAAAGTGGTTGTCCCACCAGTGACTAACGTCAGCCATGGATCAAGCACATGGATATGCTAGTTCTGACACAATTTATGAATCACATTTCCAATGACAGATGGTAAATTACGCTTGCATGTTTCCTTCCAATGATATACGTTGTATGACCATACAACCTAACTGTGAATTTGCCACGGTGATAGAGAGATGTCCATCTTTACAACCTTGGGTTCAAATCCCAGAAAAAGATTGGTGACTATGTGATGTGAAGTCTTAATGGAGAAGAAGTCAACAATGGGGGCATAAAGTATAGGTCTCAACAAAAAAGAAATCCAGTGGCTGGTTCTACTGGTCTATACTTACGTAGAAATCGCATGCGTAAAGACAGGTTCATGGTGGTGTCTTTTTTGGAGTTTCAACGCTATGAAAAAAGCAAACGTGGTCTCAATTGAGAGATGACTTTCTCAAATCGAGGTTCTACTGAATCATTTATGTACTTATCTATGAACTCTGGGTCATGCGAAAAAGACAGTGGCTCTTCGTGGTTTAATGCCACTTAGACAAATATTGAGGGACTAAACCGACCTCGGTTATCACACGGTCTGGTTGAAACTAAATCACCTGGCGGCCAAAACGGGTATTACGATCGCAGCAGATTATCATATTACATTTGCAAACCGTGTATGGTACTGGTGTTGTATTGTATATTACATTGTATTGTATTGTATTGTATTGTAGCAAAATCAGATTTTGTAGTTTGGAACTTTAGAAAATGCATTAACGCTGTGTAACATAGTGACTTATTTATATAGTGTTGTTGGTCTTCTCAAACAAAGTACTAAACTATTTTTAATAATCATTTTTGTTTATTAACTTTTTAATTTTATTTACACGTACTAGTATCATCTACCAAATCCTCGCGTTTATATTTGCACACGTAAAACCTCAACCGCCGAGGTCTGTTTTTCCGGGTTGAGACTGTGATAGATGGTATTTTTATAGAGATGGTCTCTTTGTAAAGGTCGTCTTAATGGGAGGTTCAACTGTACTGTATATCTCTTACCTCACGAGGCACATTAGAAATTCGAGGTTTAACATCCGTGAAAGTGAGACTGGGGCTTTGCATTGATAAGTAAAAACCCATTTATCAGTAATGATTTATCAGTATGAAAAGGCCTGCCCATTTATAACGTGATTATGTAAAGTTGTCCTTCATTACGAGGTGTCCCTAATAATAAGGTGGTCCCCACGGCAAAGTCTTACTGTATTAGGGCGACTCTTGCATTATAAGTCCAGAATCATTAGTACACGGCACACGCCCAAAACAGACTCAAGCCACATGTAGTGGACGGTGGCCAAATGTGAACAGTCAGGTCTATATATAAGCATTCTGAGCTGGTAACAACAAGTCTAAAGCAACTTGACGAGGGAACTGATTTGAGTTCTTGCAATAATTGAAACTTTGATAACTTTGAGCATTGGTTATGATATCAAACTGCCAAGTTAATCTGTGTAGTAACAATTATGAGCATAGAAGAATTTATGAGGTTTGATGATGTTGGTAGGTTGTAAGGTGTGTTTGTAAGAACATTTTTAACTTCAAATTATGGACAATTAATTGGAAATCTTGAGTTTATAAACATTTACAAAATTAATATTTTAAGAATGCTTTGAGTGACACTCTAAAGTGGTCCTTGTCACAGAAAAAAAGCGGAGTACCATAGTTATGACAGATTTTTAAAGTTGCAGACTTTGCAAAATTTGGAGGATAGTCATTGCATTTCTTTCAGAAACAGTGTTTTGCAATCAAAACATGGGACCAATGCTAATTATTATTACTACTTAGAATGCTTGGATGGATAAAAGTTGTCAAAGGTATGTATACTTATAATTTTTTCTACCTGATTAGATAACATGGCACTGGTATGTATACGCTTCTGATGAAGTTCCACTGTTTGACAATATGAACATTGTAGTACATTAGTGTACATATATAATAATGGGGGGTTAAACATGCATCTGAGCCGTCTTACCCGAATGAAAATAAAACAAAAACAAAAAGCAAAAACAAAACAAAAGCAGCAACAAAAAACAAACAGCGCAATTCACAATTGCCATTGTCCGCCTACGGGAATTTCTTTTACACTATATCCATATATCAAGTGTTCACACCGATAAAGCCGAAGGGGGTAACTTTTGGAGCTACCCCAACAAGATGGAGACCTAGTCTATCGATTCAAATGTTTTTCTGCTGATTATTTAAATTCCGCTATTAGAATGCATTTAATATGTATGTGTCAATAACAGGTGTTTTATTGCACATGTTGAACACATGTCAAACTTTTCAATGAGTTCGTAAAGCAGGGTTTAATTTTGACATCATTTTGTGGGTAACTCCTGGCGTAGTGCTGTTATGTAAAACAAAGAGCTACTCCATCAAAGCAAAGAGTTACTCAAACAGGGGTCGAAAGTTACCCGCAACACGATGACAAAATTAAAACCCGCTTTATGAACTCCTTGAAGAGTTCGACGCATGCTCAATATCTACAATCGAATTATACATGTAAAGTGTTGATACATACTATTAAACCATGAATCTTACTTCCACAAATTTAAATAAATAATCATTAGAAAAGCGTTTGAATCGACGGACTATGCCTCCATCTTGTTGGGCTACATCCGAGAGTTAACCAGAGTTACCCCAACGGCTTTACCCTTGGTGAGTGTTACAATATATAACACAGGTATCTAGGTAAAATTGGCGTTCTGGAAATACAGTAGAACCTCTCTATTTGTAACACCATTAAGATACATGGCTACATATGCTCTCACTAGAGAGGTGGTCTCTTTATGGAGACTCTTATTGTTTTCTTTATTGCGACCGTGAGAAATGGTCTTACAATGGAGGTGGTTTCTGTTTGGTGCTACATCAATGTCACTTGTGTGGTTTTGGCGAGAATAAGCATTTTTGTAAGGTGTAAATTGTGTTCTCCGGAACCCTAACATTGCATGTTTGGTATAGCTTGCAAATAAAGCAAAAAGAACTATCCACATATACCAGCATGTCGGCATTGTTACGGGCAATATTGAGCTCCTTGCAGATATAGCAGCTTAACATGAGCAAAAACATGCTAATTTAACAGTATCTATATTAGCCCGTTATAACTTACAATTTGAACTGTTCGGGTGAGGTCAAATAAGCTGCATATAACGTCTCTATGTTGGCTCTAGTGTATACCATAAGTATATAACTATAGTACCTTTCAGACATCCATTTGGCATCAATAACTATAAGATTATAAATAAGCATTTATTTTACGTCACCATGATGACTATCCCATGGGGCAATATACAGAATATTGCAAATATACATGCTTTGGAGTAAATGATGTATGGTCATAAGATTGCACTTAGACATATATAAATTGAAAATAATTACCCTTTGAAAAGAACCACGACAAAGAAGCATACATATTAAATGGTAAATTTATCTACCCAGATTTAACATTTTGGCAGATCAATGACAAGTTTTTTTCCTTCTATATGTTGATCTAAAATGAAGACATGAGACAGGGATCTTTAAAGAATCATAATCTATTCTATCAAAAAGTATGAAATGGACATCCTTAAAACCTAAATATCCTTAGGGTGCTATCATTTATCATAGGTCACCGGGATATGAAAAAAACCTAGGAGGTAAAAAGGTGTGTGTGTGTGTGTGGGGGGGGGGGGGGGTGAAAAACTGTACTTGATCTTTTATGGCGAGGAGCATGAAAATCAAATCTGTGGAGAAGGGGCTGAAAATTTCAAACCAATTTAGGTGGGGTGTTAGGGGGGGGGGCATAAAACCAAACCGTAATAATTTCATTTTTATATACGCCGCCACCCCTGGGTCATAATAAATGGTAGTCTCCATTAATATACCACAATTCAAATGCACACTGTTTATAAGACTGTGAAAAGAATCCATTGAAGGTCACAACCCAATACAAGTTCAATGTCGTTTGTAAACCTCACACTGACAGCCGTGAATGTTCATCCGCAAATTTGTATTGTGCAGTAGGAGATGAGGGTCTCATGAATTACATGGGTGAATAGATCAGTCTACATGTTATGTATGAACATTTCACCAAAGGTTGGGTACTCTTGTTTTCAGGTACTTGAGAGAAGTGGAATTTTATTATCATCTCCAAAAGTATTGGATGTGTTTGAATGAAATTTTGTCCGTATACCTTTAGAAACCTGACCTAGTATAATTATGTGAAAGGGTTATAAATATTGGACATGTATTTAATATAGATTCATATGCAAGCCTTTTGCAAAACATGTAATTTTGCAGGCATCTTTTATACATGGTATCAAGGGATTTTAAGGCTATGGAAAATTGGCTTGCTTTGATTGAGTGCAGGGACCAATAACTTTTGGTCGGCTTCAATACTACAGCAGAAAGTCGAATCTGATGAAGCGAACCTAGCCTTTAGATAACAGAAACTCGGGGCAAGGAATGCCACGATAACAAGTCTCTACTGTGCCACTGATTCTGCTTCAATATTTGGGACTGTCTCTTTACTTAAATTAAGCTGTCATTCATACCCAACAATGCACCTCTGATGCCACAGACCTAGTTATCTCTCTGATAATCCCATGAACGTCATCTAGCATCAGCTGAAATCTTGTTACTGTGGACGTCGACCACACAAAGATTAGACCCACATTCCATGGGGTAAGAAACAAACTGCCTTTTCTTTGTGTCCAGTTTAAACGTTTCTCATGAGTCTCTCTTCAATGTGACTTTGGAAGTCTAATGTCCATAGATAGATAAAGATTTACAAGTGTGTAATGTAATATTGAAGTGATTTGCGATACAATTAATGATTTGATAGGTTTTCAAGCGTGCCATGTAATGAAGAAGGGATATATGCGATAAACTTGGTACAGTCTATATCATATTAGACTATCGAATATAGCAACAGCGTCTGATCTACATGTATGCTTGTATGCTACATACATGTATGTACCTTGGTGTACTGGTTTCTAAGAATCACATTGAATCCTGCAAAGAGAAGGTCCACTTTGTTCAGGGCTAGTACCACAGAATACATAGTTTCTATGTTTGTGCACAGTAACATCTTTCATGTAAAGTGTACCCCTGCATTAAGACCACCCGGCGGCAGGCGTGAAGTGGTCTAAATAGAAAAGTGGCCTCTTTCTGGAGTTTAACAATGGACTCTTTCTGTGGACTTGCGACCAAAATGTGGTCTTGTTTGAGAGGTGGTCTCCACAGAGAGGTGGTCATAATTTGTGGTTCTACTGTACAAGTTAATGGAGTGGTCAGATCAAAGGACAAAACCAACCATTGTCTTTTAATGTAATCAATGCGTCTGCCATTGCTTCTTTGAACGATTGTCCATGAAGCCTACCCGCAACATCGTTCATTGTTAATCTGCATACAGTCGAATCTCCGATTTAGCAAACTTTCATAGAGACTACCTCTAAGACTAATCGAGACTTTACATGATTGAGACCACCTCTCTATGGAATCACTTGAGCACAGTTCCTGGGGTGGTCATAATGGAGAAGTTCTACTGTATTGTATATATAATTCCGTGTATATCCAAAGTGCAAGTACATATCATAGAACTGTCGATGACCCACTCTATTAGGAAAGCTGATAATAGACACATTAGTGTATATTGAGTTCCTCAATGCTATATACTAACATACCATAAATATTAATATGAATGTTATAAACAACCTAATAGTCTAATGGTTTTCTGTCTGCAGGTACAACGGGTTTAGTATTTCAATCAAACTAATTGATTTTAATCATTGATTGAAAATTCCTCTCATTTTTGGTAATGTGTTGATGTTCAAGGACTAAAATCAGTGGGTGATATATTAGATAGACGTTGACAGCAAAACAGCAAACATTTCTTTAATGGACCTAGCTTAATCTCAAGGTAGACCATACATTTTCCACTGCAAAGTTGAAGAACCTTTCTATCAAGACCACCTGACTAACTGGCATCCAGTGGTTTTAATAGAGAAGTCCTCTTTACTAAGGTTGGCGCGGTTATGTTTATGACGGTTTTGGACAGCGAGAAGTGGTCTTATTCTAGAGGTGGTCTCTTTATTGAAGGTTCCACTGTGCCATATACATTCGCTAGACATAGGCTACTGTTTGTGACACATAGTTTAGACAACTACTCAACCACGACCCTAGTTTATTGTTTCCTGAATCTGTGTATGCAAAAGAGGCTAAATATTGTACCAGCAAAAACACTGTTGTTAATCTATGGATTATCTATATCACTGCTTGTGAGAAGTGTGATAAATGTGTGCACATGGCGAGTCAGGGGTCCCGTTTGAGCCTCTATTCTGTTACAGAGGCCTGGATCTTCCACTGGGCACTGGCAGATCAATATGCCATGCACCACCACCCCCACAAAAAAGAAAAAAAAAAGATAGAAAGAAAGAAGAGGGGAAAAAGAAGCAATTTTCATGTTTTATGCTATCTACAGGATTTGTTGCATATATAAAACTCATGGCATCTACTGGTCAAGTTGTCACTTTTCCAACATACCTGGATCGTCCACTTGCGGTGAAAGTGTTAAAAGGCGTGTCACCACCCTGTGAATCACCTGGCACTAAAGTGTCAGCTGCAATGTCAACATAATGGGATGTAAATCTGAGTAGATGACACAATTTCGTGCCATTTATATGTCATTCTTATGAGACGTAGTATGGCTGCCTAATATCATGAGTTGTCACAAGCAAAGGTTAGGCTGTCAACTTTGTTCTGTTTACTGCCTACCTATTTAAAGAAATGGAAAACCTTTAACTACAGACTATATTTCTAACCTTGAACATAGAGATCTGGTGGTTGCCTTTTGCGGATTTCTCAGTAGTTTCTTTGCTACCATCTGAATAATGGAGGAAGTGTTGTCATAGAAACATTCAGTGCCCGGTCAAAGTGTAGTGGGGCCCCCAATAGTGATTTGAGTTGGGGCCCTTTGACCTAAGCCATGACATTTTGTCATGAGAAATCCAAACATAACTTGGGTCTCCTGATGCCCCATTTCATTTTAAGATACATATATACTTGGGACTTCTGGTTTGGTCTTTTGCATAAAAAGATTATGTATAAATGCTGGCAAAATCTGGGGCCTCCTTGAATATTTCCTGGGGCCCGTTACAGTTAAGGGCTCTCGCTTATAAATTTTACCCGTAAAATATTTTGTCAAAATCGGTGGGCCTGTTAAATGTTTGAGGCCCTAGCTGCAGACAGCCCCCCCTAATCGGTAACCGAGGGACATCCATACGGACAAAACAAACAAAATGTGGTCACTCATGGATTATATAGAGCTAGAGTTCTGCCACCTACATTTGTATGTACGGGAGGAAATTATGCTGTTTTGCGATTTACTGGTGGCGGGAAATCCACACCAACTACAACATATCTTGAAATAGGGGTTGCTGGACTTTGCGATCTAGGTCTAATTAATCTATCATAGGAGCATGTGATTTTGGGAATCCCTATTAGTGATATCTTTAATAAAAATGCAAGCATTCAATTATTTTTAGGAAACATAAATTCCCTTGCTCCTGTGTACATTTTTAAGATATTCCAAAAAGTTCCCGTGTCACTTTACAATATGTTGTCTGTATAGAAGAATTAATGTGCGTGTCACATGTCAATGGATACTTGTTAATTTTCAATGGGTCACTTTTGAAACAACCGTGTCGCCGTGTCTTTTTCAAATTATTTAAGGCCATTGGTGAGTAAAAATTCACCACCACAAAGCAATCATTAAGATAATTCAATGACATCTTTTCCATTTTGATGAGCTTGTTAGAGCTCATTGTTGTTATGAGCAAACGCTTGGTGTTTTTCGAGTCATGGAAGTTTTAATATACACAGCTGTATCCTATCAAGTGAGATTCACTTTGCATATTATTAAATATAATGTGTGACGTAAGTGTACTATTAATATTGGTTTTTGTTTTCTTCTTAGAATTATTATTTGTTGATATTAACGTAAGAATGGGAGGTAGAAATATTCATTTGTAGGTGAAGATAAAAAGTAATCTTAGAGATGGACATTTTTGCGATATTATTTAATATATAACCCCTTCAAACTTAAACAAAAACTGTTCTCTACAGAATACAGTACTTCCCTCTAACTTTCACGAAAATCTGTCACCAGATAAACATGGAAATTGATCCAAAATAATTTGATTTCATTGACCCAAAATCAATTCAAACAGTTCCAAACCACTGTTATGTGCCATCAAAGATCACCAAACTCGACAATTATTCAATACACCTCAATTCTCAAAGTATTTGTATGTTAGCGAGTGCTTTTACCCAAAAGAGAAGGGAATTTGAATGCAAATGAAAATGGCTTCCTTTGAGCAGAGCAAACAACTAATGGTCATTCACAGATTTTGCCATTAGAACCATTAGTAGAAGCCAGAAATGACACTTTGCTTGTGGCTGTTGTACCACTAAGAGAGATACAGTGCAACATCCACTTAAAACCACTTTTTATACAAGCATTATACGTAGTCCTATTAACATTCATAAAGACCCCACCGCAAAGACTCTATAGATCACTTCTTGAGTTAGGCAATTTGAAGCCAGTCCCCTTGGTGGTCTTAACCCTCATCAGTACGTTAACCAAAACACCTTAATAAGTACAATAGGGGTCCATGTGGACCCCAATCATTTGAAGTGATTTTCATTTCAATTCATGATCTTTCAGTGATACAAATACATTCATATGTTAATTATGACACTGTCAGATAAAAATAACAAATAAAGAGTTATGTTTTAATATATACATATTTCAATAGGTCAAATTATCGAACGACTTTGTGCTCTCTGTACCCATTGTGTCTGGGGTCCATACGGACCCCAATAAAATTGCTTTTTGTATTGGTCCTTATGTGAAAGCAAAGAAAATAATTTTCATAATTTCGATAATTCGATAATAATTCGATATTTCGATAATAATTTCGATAATTGGAAGATATGAGCTCACAACTTCATTAAAGGCCTTCAATCAAAAAAAAAAAAAAAAAAAAAAAAAAAATCCAGTTTACCCTGCATTTTCTGTTCTCAGCGGACCCCAACCAAATATTTTTATGTACGTCATAATATTTAACTAAATCAAATAAAATAAAATAATCTTCGGTACTGATAAAGACAATATACATGTATAGGGTAACAACTACTTAAAAGGCAAAGAAAAAATACAAAGCGAATAAATATATATCGCAAAAAGTATACCCCTGGAGTCCGAATGGACCCCTAATGTACTGATTAGGGTTAATACAGAGGTTCTACTGTACATGTAGATGGCAGATCCATATAATTAGAAAAGGAGGCGGGTAGGGGGATAAAAAAAACAACAACCCAAAAGCCAATTGGCTAGAAGAATGCAAGCGATGCTAGCGAAGCATCAGCCAGGGAATCATTTTTCTTTCACTAGCTATGGGGCAGGAAAGTAAATTAGATAGGAACAAATTACAAATGCAGAACTTTCAGTGATGCGCTAACTTTCGAGTCTCGATCAACCAGACATTTGGAACGTGCATAAAACATCTAGAGAAGCGGGTTGAACGAGGCTGTACATTTCAAATTGATATTTATATCTGTTTGATGCATGCTATACAACTTGGCGGTATCTGTCTAAACTCCTATTTCCTGCCATCCTTTACTTTCTTGCTGCTGACTTCCGTCTGGTATTTGAGTTTGAGATGAATTTGTTAGGTTAGTCTTGATCAACCATACTCTTGATGCGTCGACAGTGTGTTTAACCAAACAGAGTAAGTTGCACAAAGCTATTGTATTACCGGAAGTACACGTATTTGCTTTTCTATTACACCCAAACAGTTCACTTTCCTGCCGTATTCTTCCGGCCCGCCAGGGGAATTTCATCTGCTTTTTGGTAGGAGAGGAAAAGACATACCCGATCCACCCCCACCCACCAGTAGCGATACCTGACAATGGCAATAATGTATGTAATACAAGCTACGCCTATGCACGTGCAGCTGAAGATCAGGGCTATGATGGCTAATATCACTGGCTTATTTACGCCAAGGCCGGATCCTATGGAAGGGGTGGGGGTTGGGTTCCAAATAAACGAGGTATGATGCCAATGATAAGAAATAGGTGGGCGGGGTGGGGTGGGTGCAGAAATGCCCATATAGTGATGACGTCATTATTTTGTCAACTTCACGTATATCTCGTGTGATTTTTGGAGTCATTGCCCACTGTGCAATAATTGATATACGTTTTGCAATGTTAATAAAGGGATTTGATAAAAAGTGGACATTATAGCCTCTAGCACAAAAACAAATTAGCTGATTACCATGCATCAAGCAACTATTAATTAAATTGATTTCAATCAAATATATTTAACATGTTTTATTCAATTAATTTCATTTTGATAACTTTGAGGCAGACCACCCTGGAGTGTGATGTGCTAGCATTCAATTAAATGTAGATACAATGTGAATGTGCTTATCTATAGTCACAATTCATTGTTATCGTGCTGTAGCAAATTTATATGTACACCAGGTCATTGGCATCCTTGTTAAATTACATTTCCTCTCTCACATATCCAAAGAGCATTCACCAGTTGTTACCGTAGTGTATGGTGCTTATAAAAAAGTTGTCTTACAATTCCAGGAAACAATGTTTATTTTTAGGTATCTATCTAAGATTTCATACCTGTTTCCTTTGAAGAATAAGAAGTCATAAAAAAGCTACTCAAAGGAAAACCGATACTGCGGGGGTAAAATGAATGTAAAGCCTTATTAACCACATTGATTGACAAACGAGGCATTTTATATCAGAATAAAGGCATCTTTCATATCTTAATGATGCTTCAAATATCGCATGATATTTCAGCAGAATGAAAGTAAGATAATAGAATAGAACTGCAAAAATGAAACGGCACACACAGAATATCTAATTTCTCTACATATTTGCAAAAGACCATTTCTAATTTCAAAACTTTGAGTACTCTAGCTCAACCGATCCGGCCTGTAGAGGGGTAACGAGCCGGATGGAATGTTGGATATAATTAATTGGCTCCAACCAGCTTAGAAATGCACTGGAAACTACCCCACATCTTTGAAGGTATAATATCCCTTAATCGAATCTCATTAATAGACCTACAACGACTGATTCAGATTCAATATTCCCGACTGTCTGACACCAGCTTTAATAAAGCACTACCAGATTATCTATACTAAGTTGTTGATACGTTTTCCCGATTGTTTCTACAAGAGAATGCTGCATATAATCAGCCCACCGATTAATTATTGTTCTCAGTTATGGCTTGATAAAAACTTTGATTGTTTTTCTTGTGGCTTTAGGATTGATAATCATGTTTTATTCATTCACTGCTACTTGTACTAATCACGTGGTTCTGATTGCACGTGGTTTTATCTAGCGCAATTACCCCTATTTTCGCCCACTCACTTACTGCATGTAAAATGCCAAACCAATCAGTAGATAGTTTGAGTTTTACAAGATTCTTATGCCTTTCCAAATGACTATCATGTAAACTGTCTGATTGTATTACATCGACAGTGGTTAAACTTAAACGTAGGTGATGAAATACTGAAATCGCAGATAATAGATTGCAGGATCCTATATAATTTGAATTCAATACGTGTTTGAGTTAACCATGTATCCCAAGGCCAAATTACATGTAGATACAGTAGAACCTCCAATTGAGGTCACGGCTGTATTGAGACCACCGGCAAAGACTATTTTTCGTGGTCTCAGCAGAGACCACAGCGAACCTCCGTAAAGCAACCACCTCTCTTTTGAGACCAGTTGACCAGGTGCGGATTCATGTCCCTTGCCTGGTCTTATTAGAGAGGTTCTACTTTCCAACAGCCAATAGTTAGTACTTACCCGCAATTATATTGAACAAGCAATAACGACATGCATCATTGACATATATCAGTAACTTCACTTTACATTTTCTTTTGTATAATAGAGTGGTTACTATTTTCAATATGAACTCCTTTCACCTCTCTCAATGAATGACACAAATAACATATCAACCATGGTCATTCTCAAAATGGCCTGACCGTCTAAACAATCAAATACTAGCCATAGACCCTGTGTCATGTAGTAAAACCTCCAATTAAGACCACCCCACAAAGAAACTACCTCTATTTTGATATAATACGACTATTTTTGCCGTTGTACACCTGCTAAAGCGACGACCTCTCTATTGAGACCAATTGAGGCCAACCACCAAGTTGTCTTAATAGCGAGGTTCTTCTGTGGAAATTCTAGTCAACTAAAATCATTTACAGGCTACTCAAGATCGACATAAACAAGATCCATTGTAGTTACTTTCCTTGTCACACCACAGAGTAAAATTAATGACCATTTTACATTTAGTTGCTTGTTCTCAAAGATACACTCTTTTATGCGTAGAGACTCATTCAAATTCTTATAAAACCAGGATTGAAAATTGTTTTTGAGCAAAAATTTGAATAGTGTAAGTGAGACAAAATTGAAAGGGGCTTTCAACTTGGAAGTCTCCCATTTACACGTATTGAGTGAGATTTGAATGGGAAATACAGTTCTTTCTAACAAAGGGCTTGTGTTGTATGTTAGGCCATTGGTTCTATTGATGACTATGTTTACGTGCTCCAATTTTCGGCCCGGAAATGAACTCTAGGAAGTATGAAAACACATCAACTGGCTAAAATGATTTCTAGACTCAAATGAAATAGCGTGAGGTGTAACTTGCTCTGAGTGACTTCCCATGTAACATGTACTTCTCATACAATGACTCTCGACTATTGCTTAACTTATAAAAGGTATTTTCTTCTAATAATACCGTGAATTTACGTTCATTTTCTTTCAACCACATTTGAACACTATACCAGTTGATTATCTCGAATATTGGCTATCTCGAATGTTGCCTATCTCGATCACATTGCAGATTCGAGATAACGAGCTTCCACTGTATATACGACGCCCTGTTGTACGTCACATACCAACAGGTCCGTGGGGTCTATTAAGGCTATCCATCAATCCTGATGCTGACAGCGGTGATGTGCCAGGGGACACCACGCTCTCACCCCCTCAATAGGGTGATGGATCAGTGCATCGATCCAGAATGCTCCAGATAGAGAAGTCATTACAAAGTGGGTGCGTGTTTGATAGCAAGTCCTATTCAGGTCCGAAATTAATGTGTCACCTGGTGCATTCAGGTTCTGCTTGAGCTAGAACAAGAGAGTCTGGAATATTGAAGATGGATCAGTCTTGGTATTGATCCAGATAGACACTTTGCAATATAGGTGCATGTTTATTACAAGTCTTATTTAGGACAGATGCTAATGTGCTCATAATTTTCACAGCTTGTTACTCATGCGTTCAGGTTCTTATAAAGCTACAGTCAAACAGTTCTGAGTTTTGAAGCCGAATCTGTCGTGGTATTGTGGCTGCTGTTTTCAAAAGCTAGAATCACATTAACCCCTATGTGTTTGTCATCTGGAAAACTATTAAAACAGCCGTGTCGCCGTTCAATTCCAGTCCATGCTACACATAGGCAGATCCATGGGGGCGCGCAGGTGGCGCCCCCCCCCCCCCATTTTCCTACCAAAACGAATAATTTTCATAGGGGTTTTCATGAAATCCCTTACGTGCCCCCCCCCTTCCTTAAGTGCGGCCCGCCTCCTTTTCCAAAAAACCTGGATCCGCCATTGCATGTATAAAATAGCTTTTTATATTAGCATTCACAATGGCTATTGAAGGAGATACGGTAAACTCTTCCCATGGGTGCACATTCGTAATAATAACACCTCACTATTAGGAGTTCGCTTTTAGTAAACGGGAACACTTTTTTCCAATTCCCGCTAGTATAGCGTGCCTAATATCAATATATTACTGTAAAAACAGACTGACAGCTTTGCACCATTTGAAAAATGTAGGTTAATAAGATAAGATGGCATGATTTGTGTTTTACACGACATAGACTATACTCTAAATTACTCTGTATTATAATGCAAAAGTGTGATGTAGGCTGATTACCAATATGCTTTTAGCTACGAGATTTTTGCTATTGTGTCTCTACTCGTCATTCCACTTTTACCATGTAAAGCCTCAATGTAATGAATTACTTATCACAGGATTTCCGATTTGCCTTTTCAATAAAAACAGCACCAATTACTGTGAATAATTGGAAGACTGATCCTGAAAATCCTCAGTAAAATTGCTCCAAGAAAAAGCTGTTTCAGTTTCCGGTTATAACATGATAACATTCAGTGGTTTTGTGATCGGTAACATACAAGAAAATTAGAAAACTGATGGTGAATATTCCTCTCTCGAAACGCACTCCCAATCATAAGTACTCAATTACCACAAATTCTCCAGACTAATATAATCCTTGGTATTGCAAAGACATTCATTGTAGGGGAAAGCCACCTTTAATATTGGTCCATTATTCAAACTTGCTTTCTTTGGCAAAGGTATTAGGGTTCCTTACATCTCACAATAATGTAACTGGTGTTTTCTTCTCTGAGAATTGTGAAGACAGGTCAACATTGAAGCAAATTTAACCCCTAAACAATAAATTTTCAATTTACAGAGTGGCAGTTCACAAGCTCTAAATTCGCCAGATCAAATGAGGGGAGATGTTTTCAGATGACGATGCTTTTATTGCATTTTTACCATCAAATTCAATTTCAACCCATTTACAAGTTAGATGGCCGTTTGGGATGTCACGTGTTAAGTGATGAGTTTCTCATGGAAAGTCAATTGTTGTTGCACTGTTCAAATACAGCAGATAAAACCATGCATGGCCTCAAGTGGTCTTAATACATGTGGTTTGTAGTGGTCTCCTTGTGGATTTTTGGGACCACAATAAAGGGTCTTTTATAGAAGTGGTCTTAATAAGAAAGGTAATCTCAATTGCATGCTCTACTGTATAAAAAGTATATATGTGCATATCTAAATAGATAGTGCGAGTCTACGGTTTATATTTTGTTGAAGATTGTAGTTCTTTGCGATATTTCCACTCGTCTGCCATCTTGAAATCAAAAAGAGGTTCCTACCCACGTGACCATACTGGGACAGAACGTGAGGCGTGAAAAAAGTACGTATGTGGAATGGCCTCTATGGACACCAACACATCTAGTGTACAACCAAGTAATTAGTATACACTATTTGTGGCTTCAACCAACACAGTAATCTATACTACTGTACAGTCTATTTGTAAGCATTTGCTTACTATTCCTAAGTGACATCAATTAGTCATTGAAATATGAAACCCGTCTCATTGTTGGTCTCTAAATAGAAAGAGTCACTGTGCAAACATCGTGTCCATTTACACATTTAGAGATATATGCTCATTTTCAGACTAAGCCGACAAAAAGAAGTCACTTTCTAAAATCACACACACATAATCAAGCCACTACATCAAATGCCAATAAAATGGTGACACAGGAATTCATCTAGATTCCCTAGCAGCTATACAAGGGAGTGCCATTTACAAAAGTCAGACTTTTCCATTTTCAAAGCTGCTTGCCAAAGGAGCAAAAGCCATCGCCTTTGTTGTCAACAGTGTATTACTTCTACATGGACTTAGCTTAATAAATGACCCCTAAAAAGCTTTTTCCGGCCAAGCCATAGTTCCTTTCTTAGCACTGTCTCAGACACAGACGGGCAAATGCTAGCCTTAACCCTTGTTATTGACAGGCTAGATGTCGATGTCTACCGTTGCAGCCTAGAATGTAGCCTAAAATAAGATTAAAGTTTACAAACACGGGTGGCTATGCGTTCGGGTCATTAAGACATCCACATTGGTAATGTTGAGGTTATCTTAGTCTTCATTCTAGGTCGCAATAGTCGCAAGATTTACTGCTCTAGGCACTGATAGGGCTAATTGGGTGCTTTCATCACACACTTAGTCTTTGTTTTGTGTAATAGTATAAAGGTGTCTGAGAACTGGTGAAAAAAGGGGTTAATTGCCATTGTACTCTGTATTGTTGCTGCAAAGTTGCGTAAAAAGTTGATCTTTTGATTAGTTACAGAGTAAGATATACTGGCGACCTATTTTTTATTTTATTGTGCGGCTGGCTTATTTTTTTATTCTTAAAAAGAAAATCTAGAAACAGGTTTGTCATTAGCAAGTAGTCTATGTGGCTTCACGAAAGAGGGTTAGTGCAATGATGGCACTACGTCTTTGATGTCACTGCCATTGTACTGTATACAGCTGTCACAATGTTACGCAATAGTTACAGTTGTAGGTCCTTACATGGGGTCTGAAAATGCACAAAATTTGGGTCTGAAAATGGGGTCTGAAAGTACACACCCTCTATTTTAAGATCTATTGCAAACAGTTCTGGGTCACGATTTCATGTGGTGTTTGTATAGAAATGTCCGTGCCCATAAATGAGGATTTTCTAAGGTGTCACCTCACCTATATGTAAAAAGTGGCTAAAACGGCCGTATCACCGTGTCACTTTAACCCATGCAGGGTTATAGTCACTTCCCGAGTTTCAAATAAAAAGGCTGTCATCAGTGTGCAGTCTAGCCATTGTACTTTTTTCATACTGCACAGAATAAAAAGGTGTACTCAATATTTGACTTCTTTTGATTAGTTCCGAGTAAGTGTTGACGTCTTCCTGTTATAACCTTGTCATCTTCAGTGACGATGTTTGGTGGGCAGATGGTAATGATTTGCAGACGACAAACGACAATCATTGAGATTCTTGTTGACTCGTCGCTGATTCATTGACACTCTCACACACTGTGGAGTAGAACCGTTCTATTAAGACCCCCCCCCCCCCCACAATCCTGGGTGGGTCTCAATGGAGTGGTTTCATTGGAGAGGTGATCTCCTAATTGAGGTTCACGTTGGTGTCTTATCAAAGATTTGGAAACACGAGAAACGTTCTTATTGGGGGGGGGGGGGGGGGCGTAACAGAGAGGTGGTCTTCATTGAAGGTTATACTATTCACGTTGCAGAGGCTTTCGTGTACAGTAAAATATCCAATTAAGACCTGTCCACCTCTCTATCGAGACCACCTCTCTATAATATTGCAGTACCAAACTTTAATAAAGAGACCAACATGATGTGACTTCTATAAGAAACCACCTATTTATTGAGACCACTTGCAATTGAAGCCAGTCTGCGGAGCAGTCTTAATAGAGAGGCTGTAATGTATATTTCATATAGCTTTTGTCATGTAGATGTTCATATTTGACATTTGCCAGTCATCAAAATCATCAGATGCTCGCAATGGCTGAATGCCCACTTCTGGTTCTGAGAATCACTCATTACCACCATACATATTGCTGTTTAGCTGGTTCACGACTTGCTTTTGCTGTTCTATAATAGAATAACACATCTCCAACTTCATAAGAAATGGAAATAAGCCAACGGAGCATCCTGTACCATGCATTATTATGTTTTGCCTATAGCTCACACCCCGTGCCAACTTGGTGGGGGTTAGGTAGAAGCAAGTGGGATGCTGGAAGAAATTGGGAAAGAAGGGTAAAAAGGCTATAAGAAGAATGTAGACTTTCGAGGAAGTGAGATATGGGGGGAAATCTGAACAAGACAAATGCGTGGGAAAAGGCAAAAACACGCACAAAAACAACAACAAACAACAACAGAGAAATATAGGACTCCCGGACCCCTTATGACCTCTTATAACGTTTCCCATATGTATGGATCACACTTCGTGGGGCATTCCAAAACATAGAAGTCAACACAGTACGTAGTCATTGTGTTCTGTTGCCTATTGGATACCACGCTGACCAGCAGTTCGTGGGTTCAATTCACAGATCTGGTGGAGGGCGTTGAGCAAACTCATCACTAACTGCTTGGCCATTGCTTCGCGGGACATGCACAGTTAGATATGTACAGATCAGAACTCTTGTGTGAGTGACCAGCACCTTTAAGGTAGCTATGTAATGTGTGGTCCCGAGTCCCCATGGAGTTGAAAAACATAATGCACGATGGCAAGGATGCCAATGACCAGGTATATGTGTAAAGTCGTCGGGGCAAGGTAGACTATAGCAATCATACATTCACATATACATACATGTACTGTTGATTGACACATTGTCTCTTCTAAACCATGCTGTTTTAAGAAAAATCCCTCTTTCACCTGGCGTATTCATCATCTCATTCCATGCTGTAACCTTTTAAGGACCAATATTCGTGACTGTCAGACTGGGCCCATGGGGACTCACACATCACGTGTCTAACACAACATCACAATACCTCAATCTACAATGTATTATGATCATGAATCCACAAATCCCCTGTAATGTATTGGGCCAAGGCGTGATCCTTCACCACCTAATGGCAATGCATCATAGATGAGGGATGTCCTGTCCCCTTTTGGTATAGAGCACGTTCTTTGAATTTCAGATACTCGGTAAAGACCAACTAGATATGCTTACTATATGGTGGACATATACCGTATATAACCGTGCAAACGGCAATGGACATTCAGAGTGGTACACATGTTCAAACTAGAGATGTAGGGCCTTTAGATGAATGTGGGCTTATATGTGTGGTCCGTCCATAGTTTTCTTTTCTTTTGAGGAAGAAGCTTTGCATGAGGTTGTTTTATTAAATGAGTGTATTCGGGGGAGGTTATAAGCAGAATACACATTTAATGCTGTAGACTTATGGTGCATTCGGAACTGTCGTATATACGGTAGGTACGACTTCACGAGTGGTGAAAACCGTTGGAAACCATCTAATCTCGTGTTCACGTCTGATGAACTTGGAGCTCCTGGGAGCACTATGAGAAGCTGGTGCGCAGGCGCACTGACTGACAAAATGGCCGCGCCCATAAGGTTCTTCTGATATCGCAGAGAGTTTCATAAAATACGTTCATAACAAGAGGCTACCAAATTAACAAGGTTGATAGATATATATTGTCATGGCTTTGAGGTCAATATGCGTGGATTTAAAGCCCGAATGTTCACCAAATAACACATAGCCATAAATCTACTCACCTGCCGCTGGTTTTGCACGCATTATCAGGAATTTTACACTTGTTGAAACAGTGAAGCTTACATTTTGACGATACATCAGCTTTTTTGCTAACACATTCTGGCTGAACAATCTGATGATTCCTTTGAATTTCAGTACAGGAATATTTGTCTTCATAAGCCGCGTCCCACTGGATTTTTGTACTTTGACCATACGCCAAACATGCGCCAGACATACGCCAAACAAACACCAAACATGCAACGAACATGCGCCGCCGCGTATTGAGACCAGATGGTGGGCAGAGGAAACGTTGGCGTGGCTGCGTCCCACTAGTTTCTGCGTAAGGTCGACGCATAAATTCTAGGAATTTCCAGGCAAAATTTGTTATATGTTGAGCATCTACTGATATATAACCCCTTTTGCCATTAATTGATCAATATGGGAAACGAAATGCTAGTTTAGCCATGTGGGCAAACAAAAGTCCAAATGCGACACAGACGGTCAGTCATCGGTCACGGAGCGACTCAAATCAGCATGATCACCCGAAGTACCACATTTTTGCACCATTTTATGGGGCACTGTGACTTCCGCACTCTGTTCAATATTTCACCTTTATTTACATCTAATGGACCTTATCTGATGCCCAAAGGACTGATATGGGTCAGAACACAGCAAGCCACAGAATTAGCGTAATCCCTCAAAATACTACATTTTTGTATCCTTTTCACGGGCAGCTGTGACCCCCAGCACGCTATTCAAGATTTCATCATTTTCACATATATAGACCTAATCAGAACCCCAACAGACTAATATGTGTCCAATTGAGACACAGAAGGTCGGTCATAGGTCACAACCTAATCAAATATAAAAGTTATGTTACAAAGGTATGCAAATATGTGTAAGCCCCTGTAAAATGGGCCCTATAGTACTCCCATCAAACTGATTATCAAACTGTCGAACATCAAACTGTAGCCATAATGTGTTTACCATAGGCACATTGGCAAGATCTTCAGATGCCTTCGTGTGTCCATCTTTAACCATCACGTTCTTTGCAATGAATGATGTATTGTTTTTTTTTCTATTAACTGTACGAAGAGGTTTGCACCATCGTGTGTCCACCTTGCGTCCAAGTGTCCAGTATGTGACTCAAGTATTAATTAGGCAATAGTTGTAGAGGCCAAGGCCGGTATCACTTTGTGAAAGGACAAGGGTTTACAGAACATCTTCGCATGTCAACTGGTCAATCTGGGTGTAAGAATTCCACCAGATCCTGTACAGTGACAATACCTGGATCTGCCTATGCTAGAATGTGTTTAGCGTACTCAATGCCATCATTTGACTTATCTACTATTATCTTATACATGCATAGAGAGTATGTATTTTGAAGTCGTATTTTCAATGACATACTGTTAATGGATGGTTTAATCTGATAATGCTTATCACTTATTGTTAATTGTAACATAAAGTACTAAAAGTTCAAACCATTGTATTAGTACAACATCCTTGAATCATTAGTATAGATTGTTTTATTTCTTAAAGAATTATCAAGATAATATATAGGGAAACAGATTCAACTAGGGTATTGGTCATCTTCAGAGAATTCTTATAATCAGCAGTACACTCACGTTAATTTCTTCAATCATTTATGATTTTTGGTTATATTAATCACTATGATGCTGTATCATACCCTATGTAGGTTGATATTGATCATCTCAATCGACTCATACTTTAGTTGATAAACATCAGCAATAGGGACACAGTAGATTTCCACTGGCATTATCATCATTACCATCTATATGTGATTCAGCAGGGGCATAAATTTAGAATTTTAATCACTAGATATGGCCACAGATGTGTTTTCCAACATACATCGCTGATTTTCTTGATGTACTTGAGATACCATTGACGAATGATGAAATTGCTTTGAAAGTCACTACAACATTGGCATGATATTCAATGTATTGAGCATAGATAAACTTGATTTTGAACTAGTAAATCTTGTTTACATCTTCAACGGGTTAACAGTGATTGGAACATATTGGTTTCTTAGAGTATAGACTATATATATATAGTAAGTCTTTGCTCAAACGTGTATGTACCATATCCAACGATAGTGCTTTGAAGCCAATCCCTTACATTTCTGATTGCTAAATTGGTCAACCTTTAAAACTGAACACATTTGCTTGTTATTTATTTATCATGTGTATAGTGTATAAAAAATAGAATTTATACCTAAAATATGTAGAAAAATCGGTCTCTCATCTCCCAGTGCGTTTGGCCATCTCCCACTTTGGGAGTAAATAAGTTACATATTATGTATGTACTGCCCGCCATCTTGGCAGCCATCTTGGATTTCGGAAGGAACCCATTATCTGGGAGCGTGGTTCCTGATATTTTTGGAATCAGCATACTTCAAAACCCCTACATGCAAAATTTTATGTTTTCTGCTATATGTGAACATGTTAATCATATATCCGCCCCACTATCAAGAATGATAGAGTGCGTTTACTCTCAGAGGGCAATATTCAGCTAGGTATTATGGAGAAATTCGGCTTTTAGCCAATCAGAGAAGAGCATTTAGGTAGAGTGATATAATTTCCCAGTCGGTATATTTGTAATGCTAGAGGTACTCCACAGTGTATAGAGTTACTCCACAGTGTATACAGTTTATTTTATTCTATTTACCACACACACAGAGTATATAGTTACATGTACGCCCATACCCGTTGAATGTGGTAAGTAATTCAAGAAATAAAACCATATTTTGTATTTTCCATCTATATCAGTCACCATAAAAGTTAATCTGGAGCTACAAATTTCATTACACAGTGAACAATAACCTTGAACCTACTAGAATTACTGATGATCCAATAGGATTAATGAAGATTTGCTGATGAAATAAAGATGAAAATAGGTCGAATTAGATTTGCAAGAAACGTGGTAATCCCTCCTTCATCTAAATTCTACTTCTTGTCATTGTAAATGGGTTAGATGTAGTTTTGCATCTAAATCCCCACCCACAAGTGTATTACTGAGTGTTTTCTTTCTAATCTGATACCTCCAAGAACAAAGCGGTTTAATCAAAGTACCACAATCCCTAAACCAGAGCACAACTGCACTAACTCTCATCACAATAAGGAATTATATGAAAATTATACTGAATACTGCTAATATGGTATGAATAATCCGTGAATTATATATAAGAGATGCAATACAGAAAAGTGAGTTGCAATGATTGACCGCACTTCACTCAATACGGGGGATTATTTGGGGGATTATAAAGTCGCCTGGGGAATACGGTGATTGACAGATGAAATAAAAAAAGCATGGAAATGTGCGGCATGCTTAAAATAGGTATGTCAGTATGTCAGTGCCGGTCTGAAATGGGCTTCAACGCCACTGCTAGTAAAATATGCACGACTATATATACATGTACATGTAGATGACAGATAACTTACATGTCTAATGCCCTTTATGTCTTTTACAGTCCTTAGACTTCCTTGCCAGGTGATGGAATTGATTACCAAATTGAATTACAGTACAACCGCATGATGTGACAACTCACAATGAGGGACAAGTTCTCAAACGCCCATTTCTATATAGTGTTACTAAAAATGCTTCACAAATATGTATGGACCCTTCTGTAATGGGGGCATGTTACAATACTACCACCAATAGCCATAATAGCAAAGTGAAGTTTTACAGTATAACTTACTTTACATTCATTCCAAATCAGTATTCTAATCACATATATTTTCTGTTGTAGGAAATGCAGCACTTACCAATTATTGGCAAAGAACTTCCCAGTTACGGTGGGATATCATACCCATGTCTCAACGTTTCATCGATCAACAAGCTGGAGTGTGGAGCATTAAAAGGTCATAACACAGAAAACCCACTCACTCATCTGTGACAGAAGGAAATCGTGACTCAAATCCAATATAGAGTTGACAGTTACAGTATTAGGAGCTGGTTATTTTGAAGCTGTGATGGTAGATAAGAGTAAAAGACAATATTCGATATAACCAAGTAATGCATGTCAACAATACACTTCAATTGAATGAAACTGACATCGAGATAACAGGAGATTCGAGATAAGCAATATCGGAACACCAAGATTCTGTGGTATATAGAAAATGACTAAAGGGCAATTTCAGAACTTATACAGTGGTTCTTAAGATACATAGATATATCAAGTACAATGTATTAAAGTTGTTAGAATTTACAAATGATATAAAAAGAAGAAGAATCCACAAGCATCCTTGATCATCCAGTTTCAATGATGGAGAACACGACAACAGTGGTCGAGGATATCCTCTACTTCACCGGGATGATTGGCAACGACACAATGACGTCACTAGCGCCGCCGCCGCCGCCACGGACGCCGGACAGTTGTTCCGAGGGACTTATGGTTCAGAGGTGAGATTGGGGGTGTGTCTTTTGTGTGTGTGTGGGGGGGGTAGGGGGGTGAATGAGGATTTGTGATAATCTAGGCTGCCTTGTGGGCTGTACAAAGTTTTTTGACTGTATAGACAATATACAATATTAACCATAAAAAGGGCATGCATTTTCACTACAACTTTAGTTGGACTCGTGACCAGAAGGTCGCGGGTTCGATTCGGTCGGGTCTGTTGGTGGGTCTTGGCAAACCACTGGTTGCACACTGCTCCGTGGTACCTACACGTTTAGGTACAGGATGAACGCAAATGATTATACCAGTAAAGAATGTGTTGTATGCTCCCCTGAGAAGGATATAGACAAGGATGCCAATGACCTGGTGTAAATATGAGTCCCACGATAACAGTGAATTGACTATAAACAACGACATTTACACCACTGGTCTTGGTACTGGAAGTACTATTTATTTCAAATATTATACAGTAGAGAACCTATAGCATAATTGAGACCCAGTCTAGTAAGAGACCACTGCTATAAGACTATTATTTCAAGCCCTCATTAAGAGACCACGTGGACAACTACACGAAGAGACCACCTTGACCCTTCACATAGAGACCATCTTTATGCATGTAATGAGACCTATTGAAGCTAGTCCACTTGGTTCTGCAGTATACCCTTCAATGACGAACTTCACAATATTGTATTTGAGGCTCGTAACATAAAGTACAAGGGTGAGAACTGGAGGTGGACGGTGACCTTTTAAAAAATACCTGCGTGGGTGTTGTGTGGGTGTAGAAAAGTAAGAGTGGGAGGTGCCTTTCCATTTTAGATTTGCATCCCATATCTCCCAATAATACAGTGATCTTCTTATTTAAACTGGTAATATAATGTCCACAATGTGATGTACATAGAGCATATCTATCAAGCCTATGATGCCCTCATGATACAGAGTCCACGTTTCACAGCCTCAAGTGAGCTCCCAAGATTAACTATATCCCTTTTGTTAGTGTGCTCAGAATATTACACTTCATAACCTTGTTACTGAGCTCTCTGATGAATGGCTGTACACGTATATTGCATACAAAACATGGAAGTATAAATCATAGTTTGCTGTTAGTCAATGCTGAGACAGGTTGATATACAACCTATGTCACCCTTTTAAAGGAAACAAAACCCTCAAGACTTTTTCTGCTTCTTGCAGTGTGAATTAAATGGCAATGACACCTGAGAGCAAACTGTACATTAACACTGCATGCAAGCAGGTCATGTGATTCTTGATTGCTACATTTTTGCTTTGCATTTTTCATAGAACAATGCCTCATATCTGGTAACACTTCCTACAACAGGTACAGAAGAATAGGAAATACCTCTCTTGAACGACCATCTCTATAAAAAGGTGCTTTTTCAGTCTGATATAAATACGCAGTCACAAAGAGACTACCGTGAACCTCTGTAGAGACCCCCTCCCTATTGATACCCATTGAGATCTATTAAAACTTGAGCCTTGGGACTCGCTTCTAGTGGTCAGTAATGAAGTGGTCCTTTAGTGAAGATTTGCGCCCTTTGCTCTATGAAGACTTGGGAACGCAAAAAATGCTATCTTTGTGGATGCGGTCTCTTTATAGAGGTGGTCTAAATTAGGGATTGCAATGTAGCTCTGCTTGCAAAGGCTGGCATTTCAATTAAGAACACCTCTATATAAATAGACCACCTCTGTAATAAGATAATTCATCATCTTGCCAATTCTTTATTAAAAGTAAGAGACCGCAGTGAACCCCCATAAAGGGACCACTTCTTAATTGAGACCCCTTGAGGCTTATAACCAGCAGTGTCTTAATAGAGAGGTTCTGCTGTACCAGACGATGTGACCAGTTTACGCTTGTTATGACTTATTTGCTCTTCTCTATTTCATAAGAATGTACACAACAGCTTAGTGTTTCATTTCCATGGCCAAGGAAAGAGGAGATTGGTACAGAATGTGAGATAGAGTAGGAGGAAGCGTGGGGGACACCTACACAGGAAGACACAAGAAGAGCAGGGGCAGAATAGATCGCTCACATGACCCTGTTGGGGCTTGTGGGTTTCTGACACTCATCAATAAAAA
>CM032666.1:38524161-38544092 GCA_019095985.1 Streblospio benedicti
TTTTTGTTCAGTCTATTCTTAACAATAGTGCATAGAGAGAAAATATGATCTTCACAAGACCTATTATGTCGGAATCCATTTTGCTCTTCTGCAAATATATCTAATTGATTACAATATCCAACAATTCTATTGTTTAATATAGCAGTATATACCTTTGCTACACATGAAATGAGACTTATTCCTCTATAGCTCAATGGTAAGTATGGGTCTTTATCTGCACCTTTAGGTATTGGTTTGATAATTGCTTTACTCCACATTGAGGGCATAATATTGTATTTAAAACAAGTGTTAAAACAAGTAATACAATAACATATGCACCTTTGTATTTTTAAGAACTTCATTTGGTAGCTTGTCCCAACCAGTTGCTGTACGTGTCTTAAGTTTACCTACCACCTTTTCAATTTCATCAAAAGAGATGTCAACATTCAGTACACCATTCTGTATATAATCATCGATAACCGTTTCATTTTCGAGTGTTTCTTTAGAATGGACAACCTCATCAAGAAACTGATCATCAAATGTACAGTCGTGTCCACAAGTTCTTGAAATCAGATTCCCACTTGTTAAGGACTTCTCTTTCATTAAAGACAATATTTTCTCCACTCCTTACCTTAATAGGTATATTTCTAGTATTTCTAGGGCCAAAGTTTTTCCCAAAATAATTTTGGGTCTTCGGTACAGGAATTTTCTATTTCACAAATCTTATTTCTATTATACGCTCTCGCTGCTTTACACAGACTTATGGACTTGTGTTTTGTAAATTCCTCCTCTTTATCAGGAGAACCCTTGTAACTTGCATCCGAACTTATTCCATCCCCGATGTTGTCAGAGCCAACGTTACAAATTCCTCCCTTAGATTTTCATTTTACATGCCAAGTCAATGGATTTCATCAATGATTTAGTTAGGATCAACTTATACGACTATGTAACTGGAGTTTTTCAATGTGATTCTCAGCATGCCTCTTTGACCATACGGGTATAGGCTATACATATTAATCTATATAGATCTATAGATATATAGATGATCTATATCACTGCTTGTGAGAAGTGTGATAAATGTGTGCACATGGCGAGTCAGGGGTCCCGTTTGTGCCTCTATTCTGTTACAGAGGCCTGGATCTTCCACTGGGCACTGGCAGATCAATATTCCATGCAGTTGGTAACACCACCACCCCCACAAAAAAGAAAAAAAAAGAAAGATAGAAAGAAGAGGGGAAAAAGAAGCAATTTTCATGTTTTATGCTATCTACAGGATTTGTTGCATATATAAAACTCATGGCATCTACTGGTCAAGTTCTCACTTTTCCAACATACCTGGATCGTCCACTTGCGGTGAAAGTGTTAAAAGGCGTGTCACAAGCAAAGGTTAGGCTGTCAACTTTGTTCTGTTTACTGCCTACCTATTTAAAGGAATGGAAAACCTTTAACTATGGACTATATTTCTAACCTTGAACATAGAGATCTGGTGGTTGCCTTTTGCGGTTTTCTCAGTAGTTTCTTTGCTACCATCTGAATAATGGAGGAAGTGTTGTCATAGAAACATTCAGTGCCCGGTCAAAGTGTAGTGGGGCCCCCAATAGTAATTTGAGTTGGGGCCCTGTGACCCAAGCCATGACATTTTGTCATGAGAAATCCAAACATAACTTGGGTCTCCTGATGCCCCATTTCATTTTAGATACATATATACTTGGGACTTGTGGTTTGGTCTTTTGCATAAAAAGATTATGTATAAATGCTGGCAAAATCTGGGGCCTCCTTGAATATTTCCTGGGGCCCGTTACAGTTAAGGGCTCTCTCTTAAAAATTTTACCGGTAAAATATGTTGTCAAAATCGGTGGGCCTGTTAAATGTTTGAGGCCCTAGCTGCAGACCCCCTCCTTAATCGGTAACCGAGGGACATCCATACGGACAAAACAAACAAAATGTGGTCACTCATGGATTATATAGAGCTAGAGTTCTGCCACCTACATTTGTATGTACGGGAGAAAATTATGCTGTTTTGCGATTTACTGGTGGCGGGAAATCCACACCAACTACAACATATCTTGAAATAAGGGTTGCTGGACTTTGCGATCTAGGTCTAATTAATCTATCATAGGAGCATGTGATTTTGGGAATCCCTATTAGTGATATCTTTAATAAAAATGCAAGCATTCAATTATTTTTAGGAAACATAAATTCCCTTGCTCCTGTGTACATTTTTAAGATATTCCAAAAAGTTCCCGTGTCACTTTACAATATGTTGTCTGTATAGAAGAATTAATGTGCGTGTCACATGTCAATGGATACTTGTTAATTTTCAATGGGTCACTTTTAAAACAACCGTGTCGCCGTGTCTTTTTCAAATCATTTAAGGCCATTGGTGAGTAAAAAGTCGCCACCACAAAAGCAGTCATTAAGATAATTCAATGACATCTTTTTCCATTTTGATGAGCTTGTTAGAGCTCATTGTTGTTATGAGCAAACTTGGTGTTTTTCGAGTCATGGAAGTTTATTTAATATACATAGCTGTATCCTATCAAGTGAGATTCACTTTGCATATTATTAAATATAATGTGTGACGTAAGTGTACTATCATAATTGGTTTTTGTTTTCTTCTTGGAAATATTATTTGATGATCTTAACGTAAGAATGGGAGGTAGAAATATTCATTTGTAGGTGAAGATAAAAAGTAATCTTCGAGATGGACATTTTTGCGATCTTATTTAATATATATACCGCCTTCAAACTTAACTGTTCTCTACAGAATACAGTACTTCCCTCTAACTTTCACGAAAGTCTGTCACCAGATAAACATGGAAATTGATCCAAAATCATTTGATTTCATTGACCCAAAATCAATTCAAACAAAGATCACCAAACTCGACAATTATTCAATACACCTCAATTCTCAAAGTATTTGTATGTTAGCGAGTGCTTTTACCCAAAAGAGAAGGGAATTTGAATGCAAATGAAAATGGCTTCCTTTGAGCAGAGCAAACAACTAATGGTCATTCACAGGTTTTGCCATTAGAACCATTAGTAGAAGCCCGAAATGACACTTTGCTTGTGGCTGTTGTACCATTGAGAGAGATACAGTGCAACATCCAATTAAAACCACTTGTTATACAAGCATTATACGTAGTCCTGTTAACATTCATCAAGACCCTGAGGCAGAGATTCTTATATAGATCACTTCTTGATTTAGGCAATTTGAAGCCAGTCCCCATGGTGGTCTTAATACAGAGGTTCTACTGTACATGTATAACTCTGTCAGATAAAGATAACAAATAAAGAGTTATGTTTTTAATATATACATATTTCAATAGGTCAAATTATCGAACGACTTTGTGCTCTCTGTACCCATTGTGTCTGGGGTCTATACGGACCCCAATAAAAAAAAAAAAAAAAAAAATTGTTTACTTTTTTTTTTTTTATGGTCATATGTGAGAAAAGAAAATAATTTTCATAAAAAGGCAAAGAAAATTTCGATAATTCGGATAATAATTCGATATTTCGATAATAATTTCGATAATTGGAAGATATGAGCTCACAACTTCATTAAAGGCCTTCAATCAAAAAAAAAAAAAAAAAAAAAAAAAATCCAGTTTACCCTGCCATTTTTCTGTACAAAGCTGACACCAACCAAATATTTTTATGTTTTTATGTACGTCATAATATTTAACTAAAATCAAATAAAATAATCTTCGGTACTGATAAAGACAATATACATGTATAGGGTAACAACTACTTAAAGGCAAAGAAAAAATACAAAGCGAATAAATATATATCGCAAAAGTATACCCCTGGGTCGAATGGACCCCTAATGTACTGATTAGGGTTAATACAGAGGTTCTACTGTACATGTAGATGGCAGATCCATATAATTAGAAAAGGAGGCGGGTCGGGGGATGAAAAAACAACAACCCAAAAGCCAATCGGCTAGAAGAATGCCAGCGATGCTAGCGAAGCATCAGCCAGGGACTCATTTTTCTTTCACTAGCTATGGGGCAGGAAAAGAAAAATTAGATAGGAACAAATTACAAATGCAGAACTTTCAGTGATGTGCTAACTTTCGAGTCTCGATCAACCAGACATTTGGAACGTGCATAAAACATCTAGAGAACCGGGTTGAACGATGCTGTACATTTCAAATTGATATTTATATCTGTTTGATGCATGCTATACAACTTGGCGACAACACTAGTATCTGTCTAAACTCCTATTTCCTGCCATCCTTTACTTTCTTGCTGCTGACTTCCGTCTGGTATTTGAGTTTGAGATGAATTTGTTAGGTTAGTCTTGATCAACCATACTCTTGATGCGTCGACAGCGTGTTTAACCAAACAGAGTAAGTTGCACAAAGCTATTGTATTACCGGAAGTACAAGTATTTGCTTTTCTATTACACCCAAACAATTCACTTTCCTGCCGTATTCTTCCGGCCCGCCAGGGGAATTTCATCTGCTTCTTGGTAGGAGAGGAAAAGACATGCCCGATCCACTCCCACCCACCAGTAGCGATACCTAACAATGGCAATACTGTATGTAATACAAGCTACGCCTATGCACGTGCAGCTGAAGATCAGGGCTATGATGGCTAATATCACTGGCTTATTTACGCCAAGGCCGGATCCTATGGAAGGGGTGGGGTTGGGTTCCAAATAAACGAGGTATGATGCCAATGGTAAGAAATAGGTGGGCGGGGTGGGGTGGGTGCAAAAATGCCCATATAGTGAACTGGAGTTTTTCAATGTGATTCTCAGCATGCCTCTTTGACCACACGGGTATAGGCTATACATATTAATCTATATAGATGTATAGATCTATATATGTATAAGTAGCAAAAATAGAACAAATATCAATAAACACTGTAGATCTTCTTCGATTATGTCGCATATCTGATATATCCACTTTTGTGGGGGAAGGGGTCAAGAAAATAGAAAACAATGTTCACCTTTTGCGAAGCGTGACAAAATGTACATCATCCCTAAATACAACACAGTCCTACTGTGACAGAGTGGTAGGCTCTAATCCTAGGTGTAACAGTGGAACTACACTGGCTGTGAGTCACTGACCTACACTAACAGGGATTTTTGTCACATCTTGAAGCTCCCACCCCATTACATTACTGGTTCTCATGTGTCGAATAATCTATGGACAGGATTTATCAGTTACCATATTATTCAAAGAGCTCTAGATACATTTTGTGGGAAATAAAACAAAAAATGAGGTATGTGGGATTTCTTGACCCCTTTTATCCCACCCCCACCCCCGGCCGCGCCCCAAACAACATCTGTATTTCATGTGCAGTGGCATATGTGTACTGGCGGGCCCACCACCGTAAAAAGTGAATGCAAATGCTGTTACTAATTGAGAGAAAATGTGCCTCATATGTAACTCCACTTAGCAAAGGAGGATTTTGTTGAGTGAAAACATAAAAGCACTAATAAACATTGTAAAATAGAAATGCGTCAATATCAATATCAAGCGCATTCAGTGACATTTATCTATATTGCATATTGCGACACATGTTCACAAGTTTTCAGCTTATGTTGAGCCTTTGCAGCTGCAGTTATGTGTTGGATAATTAACGAATAGTATGCATTCAGAAAAAGAATGCACGGGGAGGTTGCGCGAGGGCGAACCCCCCCAGTGCATTCTTTTTCTGAATGCATACTATTCGTTAATTATCGAACTTAATACATGCTTCACAACACAACTTAATTGCTGTTTATACATTGTTATTGTTGAAAATGTAATGTTTTAGATAAATGTTCGAATGATGTCACCCACTGCAGGCAGTGGACTGCTCCAAAATGTAACACCTAATCAATGATGATGAAAATAAAAATGACACACTTATCAGACATTAATCTCATATTACACCTAATTAATATTATGGGGCTGTAATCCTAAGGCTTATTCAAGACTAAAATGCATGTCCAGTGTTTTACAGTTCACAGCAAGGTACAACTTGTCACTCTTTCACATCCGACTATAAAATACATACACAAATATTAATATTGCTTGTTCTACCTGACTTGAATTTTATGGATAAAAAGACGGATAGTGATCCCGCTTATGATACAGACACTGCAATACTTGGATATCGTTGTTGAAACTTATGATAATGTGAATGTTGATACTGAGAACAGGAGTAGCTCTATTGAAGATCTGGTGGATGATGTGGATGATCATTTAATATCTCTCTCAAGCCTACGATTCTGTTATGAATACGCAATTGCAGCAAATACAAGTTCAAACGTTAAGACCCCATATTATGTGGACGACTAATAGGAGGCTGTGACTAAAATGAATAAACTGAAATGATAGAATACTCAATATTACCATTAATTATCCTTGTCTATGAATTGGCTCTCCCTACGCAATCGCATTTTACTGTAGGCGTTCAGAAAAAAACATACGTAAATGTTTGATGATGGTGTTAAAAGTTTGATACCAACAGTTCCACCTGGGTGGTTTTTGCTTTTCCAGATAAAAAAACGTTAATATCACGTTATTTCTTTCAGATTCTCCCATGCAGGCTCCAGGACATAAGGCAACAAAACTACCCCAGCTGATCATGAGGGGCACGAAAACACCCCAGCTAAGCAACTTAAATACTCAACTGCTACTTCTACTTATGTGTTCAATATTTCAGGAGATAATAACAATTTCGATTTCAAGCCATAAAACCATTGTACTAGTTGTGGGTTAGACACTAATGTGAAACCTTGATTTTTTTTATTGTGGTACTTATAATAATACAAGAAATCTGATTGATGAGAACCCTTCAATTAAATGAAGGATTTGTATTTGTGTTTGTAAAACATGTACACATTTAAAGTTACTGCCAGTTTTGTTTGAAAACATTTGTATATTTTGTTTGATATTTGTTAATAAGAAAATATAAATTGTGTTTCTTTTGTTTTAGATTTAACCTACCTTGAAGAACTACCATACACTTGAGTGGTCTATGTTGGATTAATCTTCACACATGTTGTGGCTTACTAAAAATAACTGTGCATTCTTACTGAAAGATGCATTCTGAATTCTGCATTTTGCACTGCTGTACTTTAGTAAGCCCAACATTCTGAAGAATAATCCACTAGACTTAACAATAGAAGCATGTATTAGCGACAATCGATTAAACTGCTTTTGGATACCTAATAGTCTTTAAAAAAGCTGGCAAAATTCCTACAGTTTGATTTTTTTCATTTCAATGATCCATTTTTAAGAAATTTTGATTGGCCCGGAATTTTCCTGTCACTATTTTGCCGGTTACGACAAAAATTCAAAATGGCCGCCAAAACACAAAAAGTGAAGAACGAATAGTCCTGTGAGTGCCATAGAGGTTAGCTGTCCTGAGCAGACGTCATGTGGAGTAGTGTGATGTCATAAAGACGCCAAAGGCGTGACATGGGTTTAAATTCTAGGGATTACCACCACTTTGCCAATTGGGCTATGTGCACATTAGAACCTTCAATCAAGACCACCCCTCTAAATACACCGCCTCTATTATAAGATGGTTTATAACAGTCCCAAGTCTTCATAAAAAGACCATTGCAAAATCCTTAAAGAGACCACCCCTATATTTAACCACTTGACGCCAGTCCTTGGACAGTCTTAATAGGGATGTTCTACTGAAATGTGTGAGAATATCTGTGCCATGGAGAGCATTATGTTCCCATTACCATAGACACTAATTTTTCATCCAATAGCTTTTGCATATTAGATGCCAAGTGCATTTTCAGTGATCAATGACTTACTTGAGAAGATATTCTTCTCCATCTGCACCAAGTATGCCACATCCAAGCTCAGAAATCCATAGCTTTATCTGTTGCTTGACTTCTTGCTCATTACAAATATTCGATATTGTGGTATAAGAACTACCCTATCTCAATTTACCTTCAGTCTTAAAGGTTGTTCCAAAGCACTCTTTCTCCATATCATACTTGATACTTGGAAGGTGCTAAGTTGTCAGTACAATGAAGTGTGCCAATATTATTTATTACTAAAAATATTTATTTGTATGTACTAACTAACAGAGCCAATGCTACAAAGTATCACCCATGCCCAGAATTTGCACAAGGATGGTTGCTGGAGAAAAAGAGTGCTGTACTCATTTCATACACTTTACTCAATATATCCCTTTTCTATGTCCATGGATAGGTGGTGGTGCTGTCAGGACGTGGACAAGTGTCGTCAGGACAAGGGTGCTTGAAAATAAAATGGTGTAAAAAACATATTTACACACTCAGCAAATATGTCTTTTTTCTATGCCCATGGAGGGCATTGTGTTCCCATTTACATGGACACTAACATTTCCTTCCTTAGATTTTCATTTTACATGCCAAGTCAATGGATTTCACCAATGATTTAGTTGGGATTGACGTATACGCTTATAAAACTGGAGTGATTCAATGTGATTCTCTTCATGCCTCTTTGACCACACGGGTATAAGCTAGTGCTTAATATAATACGCTCAGACATAAATAACGAAGGAGTTGAACTGATGTATATTGTTTAACAATTACAATTCTACTTACTAAATAATGAAATATATAGATTTCATAGCAGCTGTTTAGAAAGGTTGAAAGATTTGACATGGAATTGAATGGAATTGATCTGTCATATAAAAAACTGGAATGTACTAAAGTTGTCATATTGATATATGTAATTTTTAAAGCTTTGTTATTTATGGTATAACTATTGTGTTCTTTATTTTGCAGATATACATGTTAAAATTGTATACCATGTGTGGTATAGAAAGTAATATTTTGTAATAAAATTATTCATACGAACAGATTTTTGCAGTACAACGCGCTAATAATACCACCTTGAATATGACCCTATTGGTCTCAGTAGAGAGCTGGTCTCTTTTCAGGGTTTGAATTTGTTTCTATGACAGTTTGGGACTTTGAAGTAACATTTTTTTTGTTGAAGTGGTATTTTCATAGAGGTGGCATCCATGCCAGGTTATGCTGCCTGTATGCATTTTGAAAATAGACCTCATAACTTTACATACAACCTACCGATATATAACTTCAAACGAAAGTGATGGATACGATGTTCAGCAAATTGAAGGCGAATACAAAAATCACCGATTTTTGATAGGCGCGGTGTAAGGATTATGGGCTGAAATTGAACAGTATTATTTTTCATCGAAAATCTGTTCCAGGGGTCAGGGTAGGCCCCAATTATGTTAAGTTAGGACAACATTACGAGCAGTGTAAGTCACTCATGAGGCCGCTAAAAATCACTGATTTTCGAGAGGCGTGGTCTGAATGGGCTGAAAATGAAACTTGTTAGGGATCGTTCACAAATGACGTCACCCGGCAGGGTGGAGGGTGGGTGGGGGGCGGGGTTGTAACAAAAGATGACTTAAGTTGACGGGGGGGCCGGTAGAAATTTTTATTTACTATTATCAACTTTAGACATAATGCCTTGCCAATTTGGTGGATAGCGACATATCATAAGAAGTTTGATATGGACCACAGGCAGCATATCAAGATGTTTAAAGTTTATATTAACAGAGGTCCTTATTTTTGTGTCAATCTAATATCCACATCTACATAGGATGGTGGTTGAGCCCTTGGTCTATATTGCAAAATAAATTCACCCAAGTTCCCATTCGCTATTAAGAACTGAGAAGCATGCACTTTCACCTTTGATATTGACTTGCACACCTTTGTTGACTCATCGGACTGCCATGCAATAATTCCCATAACATGAGTCCAATCATGTCCAGTTTTTGTATCCTCATTTATATCAAAGTTGTCAGCAACTCAATGGCAAAAACTGCCACTGTCAGTATTTTGTAGAATACCAAGGATCCAATCGTTCACATTTGTATTAACCAGTGCAATGAAAATCCGTTACATGGGAATATATGTATCTTACACAGAAACCGAATGAAGATAAGACATTTTAGTTTCACTTTTGATCTGGTTGTTTTTGAATGAATATTCCTGTGGACAAGCTTTAAAATTAGTAAATCTTAAACTTCTATGATGCAATAATTAGTGGAATAAGGGTATTTTGATCAATTCGACCTTGAAATGATCTCAAGGTCAAATGTAATAACGTTTTCTGAATCCTTATACATGGTTTCCTATACATGAATAAAACTAATAATGGTTCTAAAACCAATATTAACAGAGGTATGGGCATGTTTATTGATATTTTGGCGGCCATTTTGAAAAGTGCATAAAAAAACTTTGCCCATCTCGTATTTTTCGGGAATTTTTTTCCCTCATCCCCAAGACCATAAAGATCATAAAAACACAGAAATTTGTTTGTTAGTCAAAATTTCCATTTCAGCCAAAAATGACGTCAAAATTGACTGGCCTATAAGTGGCGCTCATCAGACATTTTCATAAAGTTACCACAAGTCACCATAAGACTAGTCTATAAAATTATACCAATAGTATCACAGGTTTAGAACATAATCAAAAGATTTTCTACACATGTGTATAAGCACACTTAATAGTTGAAAAGATGAGGTATAAAGTCAGTTTTGTTAAGTCAATGTGTTTTTTCTCATCTATATTATTTATAAGTTACGGTATATGGAATTACTTAGATTACATGATAGAAAGCAAGAGAAAAGTTATTCTTTCTAGGATTGCGCCCACTCAACCAACAAATCATGTGTATTATGATGAGAATAGCATTTGCAAAAAGGGTGCTGCTGAGACTCTCTTAATACACGATATTAACATTGAAGAAGAGTTCTCAAAGTTTATGGATGTCTACAGGAATAAACCTGGCAGAGTAAACAATGGTGGGACAAGACTTGCACATCAATTTGCGCTGTGGACACTTATACGGTGGTTAAAGCCAAGACATATTATAGAGAGTGGCATTCACAGAGGATTAGGTACATATATGTTGAGAAAAGCTGCCCCGAAAGCACAACTTATTCTCCTCGATCCAAACAGGAATGCTGGATCAGCTTATCGGGATAAACATAATGATACACTGTATTTTCTGGGCAAGACATTCAAAGACTTTGCTAAAATGAACTGGACCTCAACAAATATAGATTTTAAAAAGTCATTGATTTTCTTTGATGATCACCAAAGTGGTGTAAAAAGAGTTTTGCAGGCTCAAAAGTTAGGTTTTGAACATGCTATAATGGATGATAACTATTCACCTAGCGCTGGTGACAATTTAAGCTTGAAAACCGGCTGCGCCATACATCTTAAGAAAGTCAATTCATCTAGCTTACTTTATTTAGATAATTTTGGCAGAGTGAAACGTCCCTTTAAATCAGAAGACCTGCAGGATATCAAGTTTGTGTTTGAACATCTCATAGACACATACTTTGAATTCCCATTTCCGTGGAAAGCACAAAATTTGCAAAACATTTGGTTTCCAAAAATGACGATGGAAAATGTGTCTTCCATTTATAATGTGCCCTTGAAAGATGTCGAAGATAAAAAATATAATAATATTTGTTACGTGAAAATTAGATCTAACAACTGACAAGAAAATAATGTCTATTCAGTTTTACTTTTACTGCTGTGTTATGTTTCATTAAATGGTAAATACTTAAATTTATTGGACAATAACTTAGATTAACTTTGGTACATGTACATTTAGAATTTTCACTCCATGACTTCATTCACATGTGCTTACTATTGATATCATTATGGAAACAGAAACTTATTATTGATAGAACAGTATCTGTATCTTTTGTAACAAAAAGAGACACTGACCATGTCACGTACCCGTACATTGTAATCGTCATATCACCTATGAAGTAAACCTTGCAACAAAAACAGGAATAGTTCTACTTTGCAATTAGTCTAGCTGTGAAAATGACAACACCAGCTGAAGTTTGATGGTTCTATAAATATCCTTAATGAAATCAACTATATAAGACAATTTTTTCAGGTACTCAACATCATAAAGTAGTACCAGCGAATGTACCAATCTCGAGACCCGTGATCGGGTATCCCATGTACTCTGCTCATGAGGACCTTACTCATAGGGACAACTCCTATTGAGAGTAATCTCTCCTCAGATAACATAGATATAATAAAACCATTTAGTAGTGTCAGACCTATGTACAGTGACCCCATGAAACAACCACTAAGAATTTAATCCCTTGGTGGTCTTGGAAGAGATTTTTATCAACCGCGACCCCAAGCACTATCACCAGACAATTTCACGCTTACACAATTGTAAATAATGGCAATGGATACCTACATGTACGTACATGTACATGCTTTGCAAATAAAGTCAATCTATCCTGCACATAATGACCTTCAATAAAAATCCCTTACTCGTTGTAACACCATGCTTAATATAATACGCTCAGACATACATAACGAAGGAGTTGAATGCGACAGAATGACTATAGTCAAATATAAAATGAATACTGGATACAATATTCTGTACCAATATTCTGTACCAAGAGATTATTATCACATTTAAAAATACGATGACGAAAATTAACAAGTGATTTTCTGTACAAAGTTTTAAAAGGATCAATACCATTTTCAGCATAAAAGCAGATATGCTAGTACCACGTTGCAAACTAAATAATTTTCTACAAACATTATTATAAGAAACACATGCTTTTTGAAGAAAAATATATCGTAGTTGGTCCACAGTTGAATGCAATAAGCAGTGCTTAAGAATGGACGAAAAAAGACATATTTTGACATCATCTTGGCATTTTCTAAATTTGTTAATTATCATATTACCTCTAGTATACAATGCTTTTATGTGCCACATAATATCATTATTTTCTTTAGAATTACTTTCGAGTATAACTCCTAAATATTTAATACTTGTCACAAGCTTTAGTGCTTCACCAGCTAAATACATCGTGGTAACAATCACAATTCTACTTACTAAATAATGAAATATATAGATTTCATAGCAGCTGTTTAGAAAGGTTGAAAAATTTGACATGGAATTGAATGGAATTGATCTGACATATAAAAACACTGGAATGTAGCTAAAGTTGCCATATTGATACAAATCTACGAGAGGTCAATTTTTTTTTATTTTTTTTTTGTTTTTTTAATTATATTTTGTATCATTGTATTAGATAAATTATTTTGATGATAAATGGTATAATATAATGAATATCTAATTTTCATATATTTTTTATGAATCGTGCTTCTTCAAAGTGCTTCGGAAGCAATGGTACTAGTACAGAGGAACCACTATTTTATAAAATATTAGCCTGTAGAGAGTGATATTGATATATACTTTTAAAGCTTTATACTGAATGCTCATCTGCACAAAATTAATTATTTGAGTATTACTACTTGCTTTTGTGCTAAAATCAGCCAAACCTGGATAGCTTTCACCAATTCCATTGGCTTCATCAGTCCTAATGACTTGCCGCCAAAGGTTAATCGTCACGTGATAGTGGTGTGACGTCGTATAGATAGTATCACGTACAAGTGTTCAAAATATCTTGCACCAATAATTTCACCGATAATAGAAAAACTGAACACCACATTAAAAATGCGAAACAATTCGGAGAACTGATAGCCAATTGTAGAGTGGGAAAGACCAAGAGCTACGATCCTACGACGTCACAGCGCTCTTTACTAGTGTACCTGTGGACAAGGCAGTTGCATGTATTAGAAGAAAACTGGAAGCAGACAAAGAACTTCACACGAGAACCACTCTGACCCCCACTGAGATCGCAGAACTACTGGAGATAGTGCTCAGCTGTACGTATTTTACATACAACGGAAAATACTACCAACAAATCCATGGCGCGGCCATGGGTTCGCCTGTCTCAATGATAGTATGTGATGCCATGATGGAGGACATCGAAGAGAAAGCAATCTTGACGGCACCGCATCCTCCCTATTGGTGGTACAGATATGTGGACGACACTCATACAAAGTTGGATTCAATACATGCACTAGAATTCACTGACCACCTGAATTCTTGGGACCCAGATATCAAGTTCACAACGGAAGGAGAAGAGAATGGGGAGTTAGCGTTCTTGGACACGTCCACAGTGAAGAAAGAAGATGGAAGTCTCAAAGTAAAGATCTATAGAAAGCCTACTCACACTGACCAATACCTCCAGTTTGATTCCAATCCCCCCCTGGAACATAAGCTCAGCGTGGTCCGCACCCTTCATCACAGAGCCAGCACAGTGATAACCGAAGATGCTGACAAAGAAAAGGAGCGCAAACATGTGAACGAGGCCCTGAAAAGGTGTGGGTATCCAGAATGGGCAATTAAAAGAGGAGCTTCCACTATACACAGAAAGATAAAACCAATAAGAAGAGCGAGAACACTGAAGATACCAAGAAAACCATGGTGGGTGTCCCATACGTCAAAGATCTATCCGAGGCAATACGGAGAATCATGAAAGACTACGGCTGTACAGTTTATTTCAAACCAAGAAACACTATACGCCAACTACTCTGTTCTCCTAAGGACCCGGCCAACAAAGAAGAGATTTGTGGTGTGGTCTATCAGATCAACTGTGGAGGAACCAGGACCCAGAAATGCACTAGCACCTATGTGGGAGAAACTTCAAAGACATTGAAAACGAGGTTTGACCAACATAGGCGCCCCAGCAGCACTTCATCACATGTATCTCTGCACCTCCATCAACCGGACAGAGAAAGCCACACCATCACGATGGACAACATCAAGATATTGGACCGTGATCCGTGCACATTCGAGAGGAAGATTAGAGAGGCCATTCATATCAGACGCCTCAAACCGGACCTCAACAAGAATGTGGGGGGAACTGCCGGCAATCTACAGCAACATCCTGCCAGCGGAACTGCCGGCAATCTACAGCAACATCCTGCCAGCCGCCGACGACGTCACACCACTATCACGTGACGATTAACCTTTTTAAAGCGGCAAGTCATTTAGGACTGATGAAAGGCAATGGAATATGATTGCTATCCAGGTTTGCCTTAATTTTAGCACAAAAGAACTCTCAATCTGGTAACATATGCATTTGAAGACATTCAAGATGGCCACCAACATTGAAAATGGCCGACAGTAGATTTGTGAGACCAATGGCATGATTGCAAGAAGCTGGTACATTAATCCGTAGAATAAAAAAGCTGCCATTACTTATATTAACCAAAATCATATTGTAGTCGTAAATATTTTTGTTACTATATATATATATATGATGCAAACTTAGAATACTTAATAAAAATATTTAATCAGTGAACAACGGGGATTTAATTAGAGCCTCGTTCACACGGCTCCAGATCTTAATCTGTGGGTTCCTTTCAACATGCGGGCCCCACAGGGAGACACAGCATAAAGTAAAATCCAAACTAAACACAGTAGTAAAGGGACTTTGTAATGTGCGATGGTTGGTGTGGTGGTGGGAATATGAGATAGCTTAGTAATGATGGAAAAAATAGATATACACTTCTTCATATGATCACAGACCTGAACACGGGTGAAAAATTAGAACCCCCAAAATGTCTGTACTTAGGTGGGATACGAACCCACAACCTCTGGATTGAGATGATAACTGATCAGTTATATAGGCTGGGGTATACGAAGAAAACGGTTCGTCCGTATAGCCTTTGAACAGCCCACAGCTTGGGAACATTGTATCATTCTGGCCTCACAACCTTGGGGTCGTGAGTTTGAGTCCCGCTAGGGCCACGTGATATGGTCAAAATGGAAGCTTAGGGGTTGGAAAACTGTCAGCTATGTCAACACAGTGGTAGGAACTTGCTTGCTGTAACAGAGAGAGTAGAATTACTGATTAGTGTTATTGTATATTCTATTGATCAAAACGTTCCAACTGTGACCAAAAAGCACCTTTTCTGAACAGCACTGGTGATAATTGAGAACTTTTGCTCATATGGACGAAAATTATCAATCAACATTCCAAATACGCCCAGGCCCATGAAAACTGGTATTTGCTTGACCTGGAAAGGCAGGGGAACACATTGATAGTGTGTCTTTGGACGTATAAAAGTGTCTCTCTTCAAAGGCATTACTATTGCTAACTTTACACCACTGTCAACATCCAATGGCGGTAGGTGTTGCGGGTTTATTAAGCACGATTTGGATCTATTGTTGCCAGTCATCTTTCTCATAGATCTGATGCATTATACGCTGTTGCAATGTATTTACATTCTGACATAACATAAAACAGCTGTTAATCAGAATGAATATCTTAAGAAACGGACAATTAATCTGTTTTGACTTGCACAAAGGCACAAGTTAAGGGTCGAAAAGTAGTGTATGTTCTGATCTTCTGGTTTACACAATGTTGTCAATGTCTTGAATGATGAGAATGTGCCTGTATAAGTCTACAATATCCGTCCAATGCTACAACGTCTCACGGCTGATACACAAATATCTGGCCATGTATATATATGATCTCAGAACCACTTGTTCATGGATGGGGTTTTAAAGCAGTACAAAGAGCTACCGCCCACAACTCACACCCCCCCCCACCCCAATACATAAGCAATCATATTTGCTCACACCAGACGCCATGTTGAGATTAAGTTGTCGTCATCTGACATCAAAGTCTCACGTCTCTGTTCTGTCAATGGGTGTGTGTTACATTGCGAGAAGCGAGTTGCAAAAAGGGGAGAAGCGAGTTACAAAAAAGGGGAGAAGTAAGTTGCAAAAGGGGAGAAGCGAGTTGCAAAAGGGGAGAAGCGAGTTGCAAAAGGGGAGAAGCGAGTTGCAAAAGGGGAGAAGCGAGTTGCAAAAGGGGAGTTGCAAAAGGGGAGTTGCAAAAGGGGAGTTGCAAAAGGGGTAGCAAAAGGGAGTTGCAAAAGGGGAGTTACAAATGAACTATTAGCATATTGCATAATGATTTCTAAACCCTGCAGCCTTCTGTAACTTTGGCATTCCTGGCCGAATTTTGATAATTAACATAAAATTTTAAAGTTAAGAGCATTGTATTATATAGCTACACTTCATAAAAGCCACTAATGCCTGCCACTAAGTTAAGAGCATTGTATTATATAGCTACACTTCATAAAAGCCACTAATGCCTGCCACTAACTTTTATCTTCTACCATCAACTCTCATAACATCAGAATAACATTACTTGTCTTAGAATTTGAAACGTCATTAATGGTTAGGCCTAACACAATATCCAATTTCTCTCTGATGACACGAATTGTATGAATTGTTGGCATCTCATTAGTAAAAAAAATGCCAACAATATAAGAATGAAGCCTTATACATTTTCATGAAATAGGGGAAATCACCCATAGTCGTGATTTTATATACCGGTAATCAACTTTTAAAAAATTGGCTCATGGCTTTATGCACATTGTATTCATTGGATGTCCGTCATTCCAACAAGTACCGTATTATTATATCGTATTTGTATTGTAAAAAATTATGGTAAAAGTCATAGAAATTAATAAATGTATATAATAAAGTATGGATATTTCCAATTATTATAGCACATAATAAAATAATCATCACATGCAACACAAAATGAAAGGGAAATCTTATCGATCAAAGATTTCTTGACCGCAAATTATATTATTATGCATAAAATGTTAGCAAAAAGTACAACAATATTTGATTCACCAAATAATAATATAGACAAAAAGAAAAACTGCTATAACACCTATTAGAATCATTATCTGCTTCAAAGGTAACATCATCATCTACAATATCTTCAAAAATCTAGACATTGTTTATTACACACACACGCACATATATATAGTTCAATGATGTTGGTTGCTATCACATATGTATTATAGTGCTCAATCCGTATGAGAGCTTTACATGAACAATAATCACAACAACTTAGTCCATTCTCTGGTCTACAAATTTGTTTCCTGGTGAGCTGGCCATGCAGCTCACCACTCATCAGACCTGTCCAAATGTTAAATTAAGAAATAGAATTTACAAAAATATACAAAATTATATAGTATTACAGTCACAGTATATAATGTAGATGTTTATACATTGCAATATTGTCTACTTTATGGTCAGCGAAATCAAATGTTGTTATTATTAAGGAGGTATCTATCACTGTGTCTGTCTACATGAGGAGGCTAATTCGTTCGAACGAATTAGCCTCTTACATCTTTTGACAGGAACATGCCATGAGATCAACCACAGCATCAGGTTTTTCTTGCCTTCATCCAGTCAAGTTGAGCATGCTTACATTCTGTCAGTCGTTTTCTCCTTCACTGATCCAGTCCAAGGGTCTCAGGATCAGGTGTCTGGGGCATTTGGATATGGGCGAATTTCCAAATGCATGATTGATAACAAGTATGAAGGCAATGCATTATGAGGATGTGTTTGCATGGTGGCAGCTGGAATGAATCGATGTTACCTTTCTTTGCTAAAATCATGGTGTATCTAAGCTTATCGGAGTCACGGCTTTGTTTTCATATACATACTAGCTAGGGGTAAAAAGAGCGATCTTATTATGAGGTTTGTAGTGGTCTCTTTTTGGAGATTTGTGGTAGTGTCTTTTTAGAGATTTGTGATGGTTTATTTGTGAAGTATTTGAAGCTCTCAAAGTAATCTTATTATAGAGATGGTCTCTTTTGTAGAGGTGGTCCTAATTGGAGGTTCTGTTGTATTCCATGTGTTATAAGACAGCTGTGCTATTCCAGCTGTGCATGCAGAAATCTGGTTGGTTTTAGGGTCACTTTTGTTCTCATAGAATGCCAACTGTCATATTTTTCTTGCAGTTTAAAACACAAGCTTTAAATATTTGCACAGCAGGTTGAATGTAAATGGACAAGATGATGTAGCATATATTGCCACGTTACTAAAATCAGTACAGTAGAACCTCATCATTTAGACCACACAAGGGACTAGCCGCAAGGGGTCTCAATGGAGTTGTGGTCTCTTTATAGAAGATCACTAACCCCCCCCCATTCTATTCAGGCCGCCTACGGCATAGTACGTCGGCGGAACGTGTTTTTGTAAATATTTTGTTACTAAAAATAGCATTTTTGAATATTCTTGAATATTTTTGTTTAACACCGCCAACGAGCAAGACCGGCACGAAGAAGTCATTCCACTAGTGCTGCCCTAGGGCCGCCGGTACAAAGGGGACACCGCGGTACATCGTTGGCGCCAAAAGCCACGCCGCGGCCACTTTTCTGGCGACTTCTCCTAAGAAGTCGCAGGATACCGTCGAGGCCCACACCGTCCCCGGGGTTGGGGGTTCTATTGATTTCCTTTGATCTCACCGACACCGCTAAACACCGCCGGCGGCCTCCATAGGTGGGGGGTTCAAAGCAAATGCACCGTAGGCGGGGTCTCACTGACACCGCTGACAACGCCAGGTCAGTCTCTTTTTGAACACTGGTGACTGCAAGAAATGGTCATTTCATAGAGGCAGTCTCACTATTAAGGTGGTCGTAATTGAGGTCATAGTGTAATGTCATTTCACAACTAACCTCTATATAATATGCATGTAAATAACTAGGTCATATTTATTGTCCACTTGAATTTGCCATCAATTTAGAAAAAGACCTGCTGCTGCTGCAATCTAGTGGTGAATATAGCTACCAATATTGTCTATTTTGTAAACAATCGTTTCAGAGTGTTTAATCTAATTATATCACTTACAAATGGGAAATGTAAAATGGCACAGATGGTAAATGGTAAATGTTTCTCTCTTACTGCCTCCTCTGCATGGGAACTTATGTGTGAGAAATATCTTTTAGTGGTTCAGTAGAACTTCTCCATTAAGACCCCCAGTACTGGCGACCAAAATTCAAGGCATTAGTAGGAGACTTCGGACAGTCAAAATCATAGATGCCTTTTGCCCAGCCTCACTTGCGGCTGGTATAATATACATAGAATATGATATACAGAACTACACTACACAATAGAAAAACACCACAGCTATGGATTGATACAAAAAATATCCTACAATTAATACCTTTCTTAAACTGACTAGTTCTAGAATAGTTCAGTAACTTCTATTCTAGCTTTCGGTGACACTCTGTAACCAGACAAACGTTTT
>CM032666.1:38544192-38604480 GCA_019095985.1 Streblospio benedicti
TGCATATGATGTAAAAATATTATTTTACCCAACAACGCAATGGTACAATAAACAACATAAATGAAATGTCATCAATTAATCATTCAACAACATTTCAACATCACTTATTTTCACCAGATCACTATCATATATCACTGACACTAGAAAAGTTACATACTATGTACATGGATACAACTTTGATTTCAAGATTATCAGCCCATAGGCTTTTTTATACACCATCTGACCAGTTCATATTAGAAATCAAAGATGGCCAAGATGAAATATTCACATCACATGTTAACATTAGTGAACTGCGCATTATACTTAGACATATGTATAAGGATCACATTGGTTAGTGAACAAACATACCCTTTGTCTTTTCACTTGAAAACATTTTATCTATTGTTCAATATCTACATGTATTTTAATTTTGTTTATTATTTTTTTTTTTTTTCAAAAACCTTTTTCGAATGCAAATTACATTTGTTTTTGTTGTAATTTGTGCCAATTTGTTTAGTCTGATAATTTCCCTGTCCCTTGCCTTTTTACTGTATGAATTTACTTGGTGACATAACCTATCCTCTGTCACTAGAATGTTTTTATTCCATGCAAAATCAGGTGGGATTTCATCATTGCCAGCTGTCTTTGCTCTTGACACACATACATAAAGTGCCACAGGATTTAACGACTCAAATTGACGTGTACCAGGATTTATGATAATGTGCCTATTTGGCTCTGAACTGCCAATGGTTAGTCCTTGACAACGATGGATGTGCAGCAGGGTCTCAAAAGTCTGCTATTTAAGGAGCAACCGGTCATGAAAGTACACCAAGATGCATCACATATTTTATCTTCCCCATACTCTGAGGGTCATGAAACTCCTTGATGCCATTGCAGGAAGTTGGTGCGGGCTGAGAAAATCGCACATTTGTTAACAGGCCTACGGCGAAAAAGGTTCAAAAACACATATCTCATATAATTTTCAGAAAATTCATCAAAGCTCATTGAAAAGCTTGTTAACTTATGTATAATAGATGGGTGAAAATAAAAAAAAATGTATTGAAGACAAATCATGATTAAAAATCTATTTTATTCATCAAATTAACAAAAAAATGCATATAAAATCCTTCGGCTTTGAATATTTTGAGGCACTTTAAATGTCTCTATCTTCAAAATGAATCAACATAATGGTCTAATTAAAATTTTAAAATTTACTTATAATACACCTTGATACTTTAACATCATTAAGAATTATCTGTGTCACTTTTTCTTTGTTTGTACAGCCTATGATGCTACCCCCACCCCTAAATATGAAAAAATGACGGTTTTCGCTAACAATGACTAAAAATCTATAAGAACCTCTAATTCATTGTATAGAACCTTGACATTCTGTGCCTAGAGGAAGCTGTAAAGCATTAATGCTACCTGATATGTTCTAGCATTTCTTCTCTCATATAGTCAACAAATGTATAAAGAATACAACAAAAATCTATAATTCCTATGCCACAGAATGACTATCTTGAAATTGTAAAGTGATGATGCTAGAAAAGTCCTGTTATTCATATATCCAGATCTGGCTATAAGCGCCTATTGGCTGATGCCAACAGGCTCATGTCACGTGATAAGGATCAATGTTCTAGACCAATGTTTACAATCTGAATTGTAAACATGGAAGACAAAGTATTTGAGGAAAGTTTAAATACCGCTAAGATTAAGTGTAAAATCACATTTGATTTGAAACAAAAGCAATTGGATTGTATAAGAAATGTTACACAGCAAATTGACACAATAGGATTGCTGCCAACTGGTAAGTATTCAAATTGATATCTCTATTTGAAGCTTAAAATTGTACTTGATATGATACAGCTGTTTTCTCTATGTGCAACAACAGTGACTATATGTCAACATTCCATTATAGGTGTGCAATCAGGAAAATTATGTTGAAAATTGAATGTAGATCTGGATTGGTGTGTGTGATATTTGTAAGATATGTAATAATAGGAGGGGCATTGTTAAGATTTATTCTTAAATAAAGTAACATGGACTTGTAGCACATTATTAACAATCCCAATTTACTAATAGTATTTATAAGAAACAAATCACTTGTCAAGCATCCAACATAGGTACTTTGCACTACTTATTGTTTATCATATATATTATTCAGGATATGGAAAATCCCTTATTTATGGGATTTTGGCACCATTGCTGGATATTTACCACTCAACAGAATATGGTCACCACATAGTGATTGTTGTGTCACCTCTTCAAGCATTGATGGAAGAGCAGATTAAGAAAATGAAAGATCAGGGCATCTCTGCAATATATCTAGGCTCTTCTGACATAACAATTGGTATGTATTCAATTTGTGTTACCTGTGATTTAGTATAAATAGGATGTCAAGTGTTAGTAAGTTGTTTGATAATAAAGGATTCTATCACAGCTATTTGATATGTTGACATATTTTACCATGATTAGTTATATGAATATATGTATCATACCATAATACTGAACATCTAACTAACCATAATATATACATGTATACATATATTATATTCATTATGATTCATATATCATGAACATGTTGTGATGTTAGATACATGTAAATTTATAGAACAGAAACATGGAATCGAAGAGGGCAAGTTTCAGTTCGTTATGATGAGTCCTGAAACCTTGTTTGGTGGCAGATGGAGACAAACCTTTGCATCAGACCTTTACCGCGAACGAGTACATGTAATGGCAGTGGATGAGGCGCATTGTATTGTAGAATGGTAGGTCTGACTATACACTTTTTAATGGAATACATATTTGATAGGAAATTTTGTGGGATGATTTATTATATTACATTGATGAAAAACCATTGATAATTAAAATGTCTAAACAGAAAAGTCTGTATTTGAGCATCCACAAATAACATATTTATTTCATATGAACATTGAAAGCTTTCTTACATAATTTGATTTGATTCGTAGGGGTAAAGAGTTCCGCAGAGAATACAGCCGGCTAGGAGAAATGAGAGCTATCTTTACAAATGCTACAGTCTTAGCCCTCACTGCCAGTGCACCCCCATCGATGCTACCCATGATTAAGAAAAGTCTGGCATTGAAGGCTAATGCCACAACAATAGTGGAAAGTGCTAACAGAGACAACATCATGTACATTGCAAAGGAGGCACCAACAAGTATTAGTGATACATTTCAGTGGTTGGTCGAGGCATTACAGCAGGAAAAGGAAAAAAGTCCCAAGACAATTATCTATTGCCGAAGTGTTAAAGCAGTAGGTAAACTGTTCACCTACTTTAATACACAACTAGGTGATGATATTTTTGTTGGCAGAAGATATTCTGCAAATCGCCTAGTCGCAATGTTTCACCACTCTACTGGAAAGCGTCTAAAGAAAGTTATTACAGACTCCTTTCCTCAGCCATCAAGTAATATTAGAATAGTTATCGCAACTTGTGCTTTTGGGATGGGAATAGACTGTCCAGATATTACCTATATCATAAACTGGGGGGCTTCACGAAGCTTTGAAGGGTTCTACCAGGAATCAGGGAGGGGTGGCAGGACTCCAAGTATGCAAGCCTTTTCTATTGTGTACTTCCACAGCAGTGATGTGACGGAGAGAGCTACCGATCAACGCATGAGGGACTATTGTCATGCGTCTGATTCCGGCATTACATCATGTTGTGAGAGTAGTGATGATCCATCTACAGAGTCCGAATCAGAAGAGGACATCTTCGGCAATAAAGTTATACAAACAAAAACGAAAAATTCTAACACGAAAAATAAACTTAAAGTAACATGCCGCAGAAAAATTATTATAAAACATCTCACTCCTAGCTGCGATTATAGACCCATGGATGTATTGCATCTCTGCTGTGATCTCTGTCACAGCATATGTAAGTGTGGTCAATGTCCAGATATTCCTGGCCTACAATTTGACAATGGTACAGATCAATGCATAGCTACTCTATCCATTCCAAAGGACATACCAGTCAGAGATGTCACCGAGGAGCAGTTATCCCTTCTAAAGACATCTTTGGATGCACTAAGAACTGCAACGCCTCATGTTTTGGGTTTATTTGGAGGTGAAGTTTTGTCAGGTCTGGATGAATCTGTGATTAAAGATATTATGAATAATGCTCAACACATTTTTGAAGAGGAAGATCTTCAGCTTTATTTGTATGATTCACGTTATATGGTTAAAGTGATGGATATTATCAATGATGTATTCAACTAACATTACAATTCATTATTAACCAATTTGATGTCATGATAGTTGTACTTTGGTTCTGTGTATTACACATACTTATCAATTTATCATTTTGTATTGTACAAATTTATTTTTCTATGTATATTAGCAAAAAGCATAGTCAAATATCACAGACAGTACAGTTTTAAATAAAATGTGATACATAGCATATGGTTAAAACCAATGTATTTAAAAAAGATTTTTTCAAAAATTTATTGTGTGACTGGAAATTAAAAAAATATACTTTCAACTACCGGTATATCATGTGTAAAAAATGACTAAGAAGCCTAAATTGAAAATTTCCAAAATGGCTTTATATACAATATTTTAAAAGGGTCTATGCCATTTAACATATATTACTGAGATATGCTAATACCATTAGGGATGGCAAGGAGATGCCTAAAAAATCATTATAGTGATTATACATCTACTACAGTATCTGCCTTCAAAATGCCCATTTGCCATTTGCGTAATCCCGCTTTTTTTCATTCAACCATGTATGTAGGGATTTGACATTCAGTTTAGCAAAAATATCATGGGGTTCTTGGAAGTGGGTATGTTGTCTACCTGGAGTATATCTGAATACTTTCGACTTGTTGTAAAGCTGGTCTATGATAGCATTTTTATCACCATCCAAATTTTGTTCTTTATGATGTCTACTTGTCCTACCCACTTTTATTTGCATGGAGAGAGATTTGGTTAAATTGTCACAAAACATAACACTTCTGGCCAACTTCATGACAGTTGTTGCTGTTTGATTTGGTCCTAGGGTTTTAAGCTTGCTTTTGACTGTTTTGTTGAACAGTTCTAGAACATAGTCTGCATCTAAATTCTTTCCTGGACCACCGCTGAGGTTAACAAATCTACACCATGTAAGCTGTTGAACAAATCTTTCTGGTAATAAAGCCTTCACAGCAGCAGTAGTTAGAAAAGACTCCAGGCGATATTTAGTCTTGTGGCTTAAATGGTAAGCCAATAAAGCAAAACGCCAATGACGAATTGCACGTTCTCCATCACCAGATGCGGTACTAAGCAGCGAGACTCGTCGCATCAAGCCGAATTTCAAAAGCGCTGTTGCATAGTTGTACACTCCATCATTGTCATTTTGTTGGCTGTCTCTTTCACAAGCAATATTGTATACAACTTCTCCCATCACCTGACAAATGTGTTTATCAACAATCTTTTTTGCGATATTGTTTAATATGGAGGCTTTTTTGTCATTGGAAGCAACTTCCAGTCTCTCCGGAATTCCTTCAGGTCTCTGAGTGATGTTGGACATTTGCAGTTCTTCCATTGCTGCAGCAATGACATGGCAATTTACAACAAGGTCAAAGAATGCTGCATCACCATGATAGTTTTTTGTAACCTTTTTCTCAATGTTATTTCTGTCTATCAAAGACTTAAGTTGGTAGAGGGTACCTTGATCATTAACTGAGTCACATTTGTAAAAACGGTCCATGATAATCTGTAGAAAGTTCATCTTTTCATGGAAATCAGATATTAGTGCAAATAGACCCTCATATCTCTCCTCTGGGGCATCCCCATCAGAGAAGGTCTCGTGTATGCCTCTTGTCCTCTCGCACGTTAATTGGTCGGCAAAAATTGCAACAGGCCTCATTGGTCCAATTGAATCATCCAAGAGATCTATTGCATCCAACTCTTCGTCAGTTCTTGCATTTGGAGTAAGATCTGCTTGCAGTGCATTTAAGACCTCAGCATACTCAGTATATTTGTTTTCCGACTTATTCCAGCAACCGACTGGAAGCACGGTAGATTTTTTTGTCATAGCATGACTATGTCTATGTTCAAAGATGTCAGATATGACTCCCGCGAAATGTTTTTGGAAAAAGGGAATTTCTTCTGTTATTATCAGTGCCACTATTTGGATAATGTCATCTCGCAAGGAAATCATATCAGCTTCTGTTGGCATAAATTCTGTGTTTGACAACCTTCTCAGATCTCCCACAGGCCTATCAATGGGCAGATGTTCTAACTTCAGCCTATCCTGCACCAGAATCACATTCACATAATGCAAAAGCTCATTTTGGTGCTGTTGCGTCATGTTACGGACTGTAACATAGTAGTCCAGATTGTCCAGCACTAATGTATATCCATGTTTGGATAAATCTGCGATGTTTTCAACAGCCGGCGCAACTTCACATATATATTGACAGCCTTGATTTTCTTCACAATGCACTTTGTTAGACTTGTCTAAGTTATGTTCTTCATATTGTAGTGAGAATACCAATGGTTGCTCATGCTCCTCTTTTGTTATAATTGCCAGTGGAGAGGTGTTGGTTGGTGTAACTGAAGATCTCTCAAAATGATATCTATCACTGTTCTCAAGTTCATTATTAAAAGAAAATATGGAGCTGTCATCTTGTGTACAGTCTGCTGCATATGTAGTGGCATTCTCGTCAGTTGAAAAGCTGCCAATCAATGGGTCCTCAGTTAATTTCTGAAAAGAAGACAGAAATATATGAAGTATTTTTATTCAATGTATATATGAAGTATGGTAACGATAGTCAATAAGAATAGAATGCATATTACACTGTATAAGCAGTAACTGTAATTGTTAGTTTTATTAATACTTCTATGAATTCCAAATTAAGCACCTACATGCACATGTACATCTACATCTTCAAGATCCTGTTTTAGTGACTTTAACTTATGAATGGTATTTTGTTCTACTTCCTTCAACATTCTCAACAGTGTAGGGTGTGAAGCACAGATTCCAAGGCAATTAAGATAATTAATTCCTTCCTTGCTAACATCATATCTGTACATAGCCAGGCAGTTTGCTTTTTGAAAAACATTGATGTTCTGGCTTCTTGAATTCAATAAAATCATGAAAGCACTGAATACATAAATCTTCTTAAATTTGTATTGTCTATTATGATTTGATGCTATTGTAGACAATAGTTGCCATGACAAAGGACCCAGATCTTTTAGTTTATTGATAACTTTTTTCAGCTGCAATGTTTCCAGATCTGATGGTGAAGCATCTCTCATGATTTTGGAATTTTCAAACTTTGCTATTGAGACGGCTTCCTTCTGTATGACTTGCCTAACATATTCATTGAATTTATCTGGGTTTGTTTTGTGGATAACTTTGATGGCATTGAGCACACTACCGCATCTAAGGGATTGCATGATGGGCATCATTTTGTTTGCAATTGTAGAGGATCTAAATCTGATAGTTCTCTCCCTTTCCTTGAATTTATATTTATTAAATACTAATCTTCTTATAAGGGAATTCCGCCTTTCAACTCTAGGCACAGGGGTTTCAACTCCAAAGGAAACTTTTTCATGTGATAGGAAACTGGTAGTACTGGCAGATATTGGAGTAGATGAAAATGTTAGCTGTTTTTTTGACTTTTTTATAGAGGTCTTTATTGTTGGATCATTTTTCTGTGGAGTAACAATGTTTGATCCAGTTCCACTTTTTAATGACGTCCTACATTTTCTGGGTGTGACACATTTTTTAGGAGTTCTGTGCCTTGACTTTTTTTTGGATGCTACTGGACTCAAATTAATACTTGATCTCTTAGCACTTGATGGAATCTGTAATTGTTGATTGTCTTTGGAAATCAAACGTTTTCTTAGTGATGATATTTTTGTTAAATGAGCTTGGTATTGTTCCACACCTTTTTTGCAGTCTATACATATATGAGCTCCATAGTTCTCTTTCGTGGGTTGAAAAGTTGTCTTTAAAAAGTCTTCAATTAATCTCAAGCCAGCACCTATTCCTCCATCTTTTTTATAGATATAGTATTTTTGAGGTTTAGTTTGTGAACACAGTATACATATCAAAGTATTAGGTACAAGAGCTCCTCTTGGGTATGATTTTTTTGGTGTGTTTATTAATATATCACTGTGAGTCACTTGCGCCATGATTGGTGAAGCAAATATAAGTTATTTTGATGTCATATCCATGTTATTGAGTAACACCAGAAAATCCATTCAATAAATTTATAGTTATGTTATTATTTGTCATTCCTATTTTACACAATGTTCTTATATGTTTTATTCATTCACCATTAGTGACACATTTTAAAGCAAATTGTGTTCTTGAATTGTCCATAAAAATATAAATATTCACAAGCTACATAAAGAAACTTCTATCATTCACATCAAATAATGTAGCAACATTGTGAGTTTAACATTATCCATCTACTTATAATGCAACAATAATACAAGTTTGCTAGATCCACATATATATGCACAGTACAGATAAATTTCACACACAGTACAGATAAATTACACAAGTATGACTCACCTTGTTTTGATAAGATCAGTTGAGTGACCCCAAGTGATGAAATGGCCATAAACTACATGATAGGATAAACAGATGGAGACACATGTTGCACAAAGTCTCATTGTTTAGAGGCCTAAGCATGCATGCGGTTGATGTTGATAAACAGAGTAGCACATGCTGCAAGCTGGGAAAACCCAGTTTGATATTCTAGAGCAGCTAGGTCAGCCTCTTGTTGCTACGAGTTTGAGAATAGTAGATAAAGGCTAAAATATTTCCCCGTAACATTTCAATGGTAAAGTACCTATGTCACCCTTTTAAAGGAAACAAAACCCTCAAGACTTTTTCTGCTTCTGCAGTGTGAATTAAATGGCAATGACACCTGAGAGCAAACTGTACATTAACACTGCATGCAAGCAGGTCATGTGATTCTTTTGATTAAGCCACATTTTTGCTTTGCATTTTTCATAGAACAATGCCTCATATCTGGTAACACTTCCTACAACAGGTACAGAAGAATAGGAAATACCTCTTGAACGACCATCTCTATAAAAAGGTGCTTTTTCAGTCTGATATAAATACGCAGTCACAAAGAGACCATCGTGAACCTCTGTAGAGAGACCCTCCCTATTGATACCCCCTTGAGATCTATTAAAACTTGAGCCTTGGGACTCGCTTCTAGTGGTCAGTAATGAAGTGGTCCTTTAGTGAAGGTTTGCGCCCTTTTGCTCTATGAAGACTTGGGAACGCAAAAAATGCTATCTTTGTGGATGCGGTCTCTTTATAGAGGTGGTCTAAATTAGGGATTGCAATGTAGCTCTGCTTGCAAAGGCTGGCATTTCAATTAAGAACACCTCTATATAAATAGACCACCTCTGTAATAAGATAATTCATCATCTTGCCAATTCTTTATTAAAAGTAAGAGACCGCAGTGAACCCCATAAAGGGACCACTTCTTAATTGAGACCCCTTGAGGCTTATAACCAGCAGTGTCTTAATAGAGAGGTTCTGCTGTACCAGACGATGTGACCAGTTTACGCTTGTTATGACTTATTTGCTCTTCTCTATTTCATAAGAATGTACACAACAGCTTAGTGTTTCATTTCCATGGCCAAGGAAAGAGGAGATTGGTACAGAATGTGAGATAGAGTAGGAGGAAGCGTGGGGGACACCTACACAGGAAGACACAAGAAGAGCAGGGGCAGAATAGATCGCTCACATGACCCTGTTGGGGCTTGTGGATCATAATCAGATCAAGTTGGGGCACTCCTATTTTGCCACCAAGATATTCTATTTTCCTGGAGTTTCTGAGTATGATCATCATCGATCACACGTAGGAAACCCATGAAATCCCTTAAGTGGGAACCATAGGCAGATCTAGGTTTTTTGGAAAAGGTGGGGGGGGGGGGGGGGCCGCACTTAAGGAAAAAAAAGGTTGGGGGGACACCTAAGGGATTTCATGAAAGACCCTATGAAAACGAAGTATTTTGGTGGGAAAAGAGGGGGGTTGCCCCCTGCGCCCCCTGGATCGGCCTATGCGAACCCCTTTTACAAAAACCAGGATCTGCCAGTGATGGGTGACCTGTGTCTGTGAGTAAATAGTATAGCATGTGACGTGTATTGCGGTGATGAAAAGGTTTTTCTTACCGTAGATTTAACCCTTTTTAAAATTCCTTTATGCTCGGCCTCCTTGTAAAGATTGAGATAATGTAATGATCATAAGTTCCATTCTCTAGGAAAGAAAGGGTTTTCTGATCACAGACTTTTTTTAGCCATTTGGAAAATTCAGTTATACTCTAGCCCTTGTAATGCTTGAAATCAGAACTAAAACGTATAAATGAGGTGAGACATAGAACTACTTTTGCTACTACGCAGTGGGGATGAAAAAAAATTCTTATCAGAGACTTAACCAATTGAAAAAACACAGTGTACTTTTCCAGGTTATCTCTTGTAATGATTGAAAAACTAAAATAAGTATAAATCATGTGATGAGTCACACTACTCATTTCAATACACAAGTGTGATGAAAACGACATGCTTATTATAGGCTTAACCTTTAAGCAAACCCATCACACTCGATCCCTTTTACTATGATTGAAAATCAACAATCAACATCGTCGGATACGCAGTATTGGATATTAGCTTGTTTGTTAATGGCAATGCAAGTTTTATTGTGATGACGTATGCGACCAGCAGACGAGAAAGTTGGACGGAAATTGCATGACATCCATGAGGAAGGTCTACGTGTATATGTCAACCTACAAGCGTTTTCGTCTGCTAATCAGTAGTTTAAACTGTCATAAAAATGTAGCACAAGAATATGTGGGCCTCGGCCTTCTGCGTTTTTATCATTGTTATTACTATGTTTTTAATTTAAGTGTTTACTGTATAACTACAGTAAACCATCAAATGTGGACCAATTCTGTTGAAACCACACCTATGGTTTTTCTGTTTTAAACCATCGCTCTCATTAGTTACCTAGCGCATAACGAAAAAAAAAAAGTTTTTTAGACCATAAATACAAAACAAAACAAAACGTTGAGCTAGTGGTGTTGTTGGTGTGCGAGTCCTAGACTAGATATGTTTTTGTGTTTTAATCGCCCTCATTAGATTTTTCTGATAGCCCATAAAACACGTTTTTATTTGAATGTTTTTTAACCTCCCTCCCTCATTGGATTTGGAATATTATTTTCTGATCTAAAACAGCGAAGAAAAATTAATATAGTGGCCTAAGTCCGTTTCTCACGTACCAAAAACTATCGTAATTTCCGTTTCAGCAGACGTGATTGTTTGCCAGTTCCTGGCCTACAAAAAGAGCCTATTTCCGAATACAAAAAATCCCATTCAATGAGACATCTAGCATTGGTTCATAGGGGAAGTTTACACCAAGTTAGTTGCTTCATGTATGACATATTTCCATTCGATTATCACCAGTGTAATTTCACCTACGAGATTCATCTTAAGTAACAGCATGTGGGCCCAGCATCTATCACTAATATGAAATGACATTATTTCCAAATAATATCAATTATTCCAACTCTTGCATATTTCAAGTTCGGAAGCGAAAGCATGCACGCCCAGTGCCTTTCCGTATAGAATATCATTCTTTCCAGATATAATCAATTACTTCCACTCTCACCATTTCAGCTTCACCAAAAAGCGACAAACTCCTATCGCTTGTAAAATGACATTCTTTCTAAATGCTATAAATCATGTAATTCCCACTTTTGTAATTCCCATATTTCGAGTTTATCCAGAGATTCATCTTAACAGCATAGATAGCCATCACCTATCTCTTATAAATGTAAATGTAAATATGGTGGTTTTTAAGTCCTGGTCCTGATCCAAGTCTTGCTCTCGCGACTTTACGATTTACACCAGGTCATTGGCTCACTTATTGATCATCATTTGATCATTTCTTGCATAGTTGCATCGGCAGCATATTCAGCGCACAATGCTAATCACTCACACAATCACTCACTCTCTCAACCCAATGACCTGTTCCTATTTAACGTGTAGGTACCACGGAGCAGAGGGCAACCGGGCTAGGGGTAAGTTTGCTCAACACCTACCACCAGACCCGACCGGGAATTGAACCAACGACCTTCTGATCACGAGTCCAACTCCCTAACTATTCGGCAACGGAAGCACATTCTGTCCAAATACCATCAATTGCTTATACTCTCATCAGTACAAGTTCATCACTAACTTCATCTTAGGTAACAGCATGCGGGCCCAGCATGTATTCCTTATAGAATAACATTATCTCCAAATAGCATTAATAATTCCCACTTTCACAATTTTAGGTTCACCAAGACGTTCATCCTATTGCTTGTCAAAACGACATTCTGTCCTAATATCATTAACTCTTTCCAACCATACATATTTCACATTGTTTTCAGCCTTGCATATTTCAGGTTCATCCAGAGATTCATCTTAAGTAGCAACATGCATACACAGCATCTATCCCTTATAAAATGACATTGTGTCCAAATAACATATCAGTAATTCCCACTTTTACATATTTCAGGTTCATCAAGAGGTTCATCAGCCGTGAAACTTAAGCATGTGCGCCCAGCGCCTCTCCCCTATGAAATATCATTCTTTCCAAATATCATCAATTATCCACTCTCACCATTTCAGGTTAACCAAGAGGTTCATCGGAAGTGATCAACTCATATCACTTGCAAAAAATGACATTGTTTCCAAATAACATCAATCATTCCCACGTTTGTATACTTCAAGTTCATCCAGACATTCATCCTAAAGTATGTTGTAGCAGCATACAAATACATCCAGCATCTATCCCTTATAAAATGACATTCTGTCCAAACATCATTAACTCTTCCAAACCTTCCATATTTCATATAGTTCCCACTCTTCCATCCTCCCCAGGTTCATCATGGAGGTGATCGTGTGCCTGCCCATCGCGCTCATCGGCATCCTGGGCAACCTGCTGTCCTTCGTGGTGCTATGTCGCCAGAAGCAGCGGCTCACCACCACCGTGCTACTCCAGGGGCTCGCCGTCATGGACACGCTCATCCTGGTCACTTCTGTGCTGCTGCTCCGCTCGCTCAGATACATGCACATCTGTGTCGGAGGTGAGTTTTGAGTACTCTTTTGGGATGTTCTTTTATCTTTGTTTGTCTTTTTGTATATATAGGAGTTGAGTTCATTGAGTATTTTGTGTTTGAGTAGAATTGAGTTCTTTTTTGAAGTATTTTTTTTCATTGAAGTAAGTTCGTTGAGTATCTGCATCGGAAGTGAGTACTTTGAGTATTTTCCTTTGTTATTGGAATCCAGACTCTAGATTAAGCATGAGTGGAAGATGAGCAGTTTTAGTTCGTTTTCACACTCTTTGAAACAAGGATTAAAGGCTGGTGAAGACAGCGAATGATAAATGTCAAAGTAGTGATGTTTTAGTAGTCTACCAATGACTAGTTCCCAATTTCACATCTGTTTCACGCCAATTTGTTGTTGATTATTGTCTTTGTTGCTTATCTTTTGGTATCTAAAATGGAGGTAATGTAGGGAAATAAAGACTCGTCAATGGGGTGTCATGTGAGTAGGTTTTCACTGCTGCCTTTGGAAGCAGAATGGGAGATTAATGATAATGCAGCAAAGCTACCGTTATTAAGGAGAGAAGACACAGTGCCAATGACCAGCTATTCACAATCACTATCAACACTAATTGCATGAGTTTTCATGACGGTAGTTGTCAATTTGGTCACATAAGCCACATTGATAAACAAGCATTATATCAATCACACATTTTTTATGATCTGTGTGATGCCTTAACATCTTCTATGGTATGCTCTTTCTCTTTCAGGTCTGGATCTGTACTACGCCAACTACCACTACATCTTCCGCTGGATGTACCCGTGTGTGTACTTCTTCCGACAGGCGCAGACTTGGCTCATCACCCTGCTCACTATTGACAGGTGAGTAGGTGGGGTTTTACCGACTTGCTGGCTGGTTGAATACTAGTTCAACGTCTGGCTGGTTGAATGTCTGGATGACTGGCTGATAAGATACCCAAAAAGCTGACAGCTCTTTGTCTTCCTGTTTAACTACATGCGTTATTCAGTCTGCTATAGTTATTGTTTGAAAGTTGGTGGTCCCTCTGGATGCAATGTCATCACGGCACGATGCTTGAATGTTGAAAATTCTAGTGACTGTCTGAATGTTTTACTGAGTATGTGTCCGGCTAAGTGGCAACTTAGGTTTAGTTACATACAGAGGAAGATATATTGAATTACATAGTTCATGAGGTAGGTTCGTAGTAATACAGTTTGTAGCTGCTTGTGGGAAATCCGATACTGACCCCTCACCCCCCCAATGCAACTTAATAAGTATAAATTCACGGGTGTTGTGCATGTCTTGAATATTGCAACTTAGATTAGAAGAGGGGCATTGGTGACTTAAAAAAGAACCATACACTATAGTACAAGAAACCCGGGGTAAGAAATAACTGGCAATGTGTACTAATGCGCACTTCAGTTGAGCATCCAATTACGATCACCTCTATGAAGGGACCACCTCTATAATAAGAGCAATCATCAAGGTGCAAATGGTTTATAAAATAATAACCACGAAATTCATATAGAGCCCACTTCTCTATTGAGACCCAACTTCAGACCAGTGCGTCGGTTGGTACAAATAGGGAGGTTTCACTGCACTATTATTGATGTCTATAGTCATATAAAACACTCACAAAACAGTCAAAGGTGTAAAGCAATGTAGGGCGGAAATAAGACATTATGTGTACCATCCACATTCATCCCTTACCCACAGGCCTGTTGTATTTGCATACCTGCTGGTTTAGCACATCATGAATCGCCATTACGCTAGAGACATATAAGCCATGGTCTGATCCGGGTGAATTACCCTCTGCCATTCGCTGGCACTCTACATATCACACCACTGCCTTCAGCCGCAATTAAAACAGGCCTGATTGTCCCACAATTTTGGTGAATTGGAGTGTACAACATGAGGAGGCCTAAGGGAGCAATTGCTCTTTACCATGCTCATTTTCGTTTTGCTCTATTTGAGAGTAGAGGTTTTTTATAGGAGGATTAACAGCAGAACCTGCCATCCATATCACTCCTACACAGAGATTAACTCTGCAATAAGACAGTTTTTCACATTCTCAAGCCTTCTTAGAGAAACTACGGTTAAACTTCATAAAGAGATCAAGAGAACAGCTCTATATTTTGAGAACACTTGTGGTCAGACCTTATGGAATCTTATGGATCGTTTGTAGTTTTTTGTCATAAAAAGAATGATTTCTTTAAGGAATTAATTAGTCTACTATCTTATACCATGCTCACGGTGTGTGTTGTTTTATGTCGTGAACATAGTCATGAATTTAGTCACGACCATGACAAGGTGGATTTTATGAATAGTCGTTACTGAATATTCTGTACATGTTCATAAGCTTCTATCCATAATACACATCTGCCAGGTAGCTACATTGAGCAAATGCTAGACCTATTAAGCTGTCCCAAAATTCTCCCTCAAAGACGAAACCATTCAGCTTGATATAAAAAAACGAAATCCTCCTATTGACACTATGTGTAGTAGTTTATTCGTCCAAATTCCAATACACAAGACGGCACGTTCTCTCCATCCACAAACCTGTTCCCGCCTCTGCTACGATGTTTTTGGCTTGTTGAGAAGCCGGCCAATCAAGACATACGAGCGGGGTCAGCCACCTCGTGCTACCTTGTTAGTGCCGGCATGATTGTCTCCCCCACTCCCTATAACTAGCGGATGGATCATCTTGTTTTTTGTTTACTAAGACCTCTAAAATGTCACCCCCCCCCCTTTCCCTTCTATTTTTCGTAGAACGTTTGGTATGTGGGTGGTTTTCGTCTGGTCACTTCTTTGAAGAGTTTCTTTTTAAACTTACTACAAGCATTCGAACCTGTCTTATGTGGACACCTGCGGGAGAAGTTAAAAATGTCCAAGTAGGATAGAGGTTTCTTTTATAAATGATATGCAAGGAATGTGAAAAGCGTCCAACTGGACAAGGTTTACCTGTATATTAAAACTGCAATTTTCAAGCACTAATATTATCCTATCTATTCTTCTGTAAGTGGGTCACGGCTTGCTGTCCATCGCACGCCCAGTGCTTGTATACACTCTTCCATGGAGTACAACCCTAACCCTAAACCTAACCATAACCAGTTATTCTCTAACCTATTATCCATAATCATTCTCTGCAGGTGAACTGCGATGTCCTGTCGATCACACTACCAGAACCTATGTACCCTCTTCATGGTGTACAACTCACCTTAACCTAACCTTATCCTAACCTAACCCCTTACATCATCCATTATTCATTCTCCTGCAGGTGGATCGCGGTATGCCGCCCTCTCCATGCCCAACGCCTGTGCACCCTCTCCGTGGCATACAAGCAGATGGCTGGCGTCCTCATCACCGCCTTCATCGTCTCCGTGCCGCGCTTCTTCGAGTACCAGATTGTCGACCTCGACGTCAGTTCATTCGGCTTTCAGCTCACGGAGTTCTCTAAAAATAAGGTATGTGAGTTTGTGAGTTCCTTTTTTCGTGTCATGTTAGTCTGGAGATTTAAAGGGTCCGGGGTGAGTTATAAGAGGTCAAGAAATCCAACATCCCTGAATTTTAGACCACTTTTCTCACATCCCAATTTGTTGAAATCGGCGTTCCTTTTTCTTATTGTCATCCTTTCCCCAAACGTTCTACTTACATTGCAACCTTCTCCCCGACCCCATGTGAGTTTCCTATTATTAGCCAGTCTGCCTAGAGCTTCAGGGTCCAGGGTTGATGAATGGGGTAGATGCAGAATCCCTGGAGGGGGAAACGGGGAGAGATTAGGGAACGAAGATTTGCATTGGTCTTTTGATTATGTCAAGTAGCCGGAAAAACTGCAAAAGGCATTGTCGTTTGATGCAGCATGTCTTGCAAAGTTTCTGGTATAAAAGATACCATAAAACATTGAAACAAGAATAAAATAGGCAAAATAAACGTCCTTCTTATTGAGGTACGACATGTTCTTTAGCTTTTACGTCATTATCACGTAATTAACAAATTGCATGACTAAAAGCTTGGACCTGAATTACCGTACAACTTAAAAAGAAAAGGAAAGAAGCTAAAACTAAATAAAAGGTCATGTAATTCGTAGTAGAAACAAGTTTAAGCCAGCGTAATAACGCTGATGTACGTTGGATAATTTATAAGGAGATGGGGGGTAATTTTACAAAATGGACCAGAATTAAATTGGGGACCGCGGCCTAGCTTTTGATGAGGTAATTGTGCAACAATTACAGCCAATAGTTGTTATGCTGGAAAAAATCAAAAATCAAAGTCTGGTTCAGGACAAGTACACGAATGCTCATGACTTGTAAAAACGTGTACTTCACACGGTCACATTGTACCATAAACAGGTTTAGATATATCTGTATCATAGCATTGCTTGAAATAGGTACTGCTAGAAACATCAATCTGGAAATTTTCAATGGACAATTAATCGAAATGTGTTCATCGCTTTCAGGTATACACAATCGCATACCGCATTGTGATCTTCTTCATCATTATGTACTTGGTTCCCATGGTAACGCTGACTGTGCTCAACACTCAGCTTCTCTTCACACTGCGCAAGGTGAGTCGCTCATTAAGAGCTTCTAAAACACAGGTTGCAATTAGTGTAAAGTAACAATATCAAGAGGCTCATGTTTTCATTTAGCAATCAACATTTGCTTAATTGTATTGGATTTTGCGTTTCAAAATTATCAGTGTACAAAGCAAGGTTAAAAGCTTATATTGTTGCCATTTCCCCCCAATTTGTGTTTACTTTCAAATTGCACAATCAACTGTCCTAGATGCTCACCAATTGTGCAAAACAATACATGTGCAACCTATACAAGTCATAGACGAGTTTATGATTAACCAGCTGGGGCCTCTTGTTTACAGGAAAATACCGGTTATGTAAATCAGGCTGCCCTACATGTGTGCACGAACAAGCAATAGCTTATTTTAGATAGTTGCTATAAATTGTGGTAGAACAGTCATGAAGAAAATGATCTCCTTGAAGCCTGTGTCGAGGGCATTGTAGATAATTTTGACTGCAAATTTCAATACCGTTGCCCATATATTCGTATGTAGTCGTTATCACCAAACAAACATATCACTAATACAGCATAGACTCCAAATAAGACCATCTCTATAAAGCGAGCACCTGCATAATAACACTACATTTTCCCTCCAAAGTCTTTAAAGCTCCATAAAGAGACCATCTCTATTTAGACCACGTAAGGACAGAGCTTAGGTGTTATTAATTATAATAGAGTGGAACACCACGAAAACGCTTCAAATGCCCTTATTCCCCTAATAAGAGAGACCATACTACTGTAACACAAACGTCTAATCTAATGCCTCAAACCCCCTATTTCACCAATGCCCTAACCTCCCATTTCACTTCACCCCGTCAGGCAAACATCTACCGCGCCTCCATGCAGTCGCGCATGTCCAGCTCCCGCAGCCAATCGTCTATGGCGGCGGCCGCCAACCGCAACCACCGGTCAGTGACGGTCATCGTATGCATCGTCGTGCTGCTCTGCATCGTGTGCAACCTGTTTGCAATTGCCTCGCACCTGCTCTGGTCGCTCGCCGAGTGCTTCACGCACCTGCACTACCTGGAGGAGTACCGGCGGTACATAGTGCGTGGCAGCAACATCCTAGTCACTGTGAGTTCCGCCGTCAACTTCTTCATCTACTGCGTGTGCAGCCGCAACTTCCGCTCGGTGCTCATGCGCACGTTCCTGTGCCGCCGCCGGTGCGCCCTTCGCGGACTCAAGAGCGCCTCGCGCAGCAGCCACCACAACATGCTGACCAATCACAGCCACACAAGCCTCACTTACTTCCCCGTGAATCGAGGAGGAGGCGGAACGGGGAACGGATGTGCCGGCTCGCAGAAACTGCTCAAGCATAATTACAACAACACGAGGTTGTAGACTGGTGGGATTGGGGAGGCACGTGGAGATGAGGCTCATTTAGGACAGTACAATAGAACTTTCCTTTAAGACCATCTCTATGATATTAGGGCCTCTATAGGAGGACCATGTTCTGCTGTCCCCATACAAACAGTCATGAAGGGACCACAGCAAACCTCCATCAAGAGACTAACTTTCTATGAAGATCAGTTAAGTTAGGACAGTCCCATGCGTGGTTTTAGAGGTTCTACTGTATAGTGTTTGAGATTGGATTGTGAGATATGGATAGGTTGGGGTATTGTTATTTAAGCTATGAAAAAATACATTCCTTGTGAACTGCAAAAGATTCTCATTGTTACAGCGTGAATCTTTAAACTATCTAAAAATACTGCGATCAGAAAATGGTTGCTGTATTGACGGATGTAGACAAAATGAGAAGAACCGTATAACAGGAAGCTACCTGTAAACTGTATGCTGTTGGGTGGCTGCCGTTGTAAATATTAAGGAACATACTATAAGAACATTACCAGAGTCCCTCAGAGTGGTTTGCAGTGTTTATATTAAAACTACATGTACATACTGTTTTGTGAATTTCCCATGGAGTGTGTGGTATACTCTTCTATTAAAGTGACTGCATGTGTTATTGTAATGGCTGTGACTGTTTTATTATGGAATAGTGGACAAGGTAGATAGATTAGATCGACTGAAGAGTATCTAGCTTGTTAGGGAGTCCACAATGACCACATACATTATGTTGGAAGAGATTAATCTATTTTGACAAATTGAATTATGGTCATAACCTAGTGACTGTGCATTTGCAACAAAACATGCTACAGAGATATGAGATAAAGTGTACAGAAGAAAGGACAATTGATAAATAGCTGTATGCGGTTTGAAAGCTTTCACTATGAAACAAGCTTGAAGTTATCTTGATCAGTGACAAAGAAAGACCATGATGGATATGCTAATTTGAAGATATTTCGGTTCATAATCACAACCAGCAACAACATTGTAACCTGAGGAATGGAAGGTGTATTTACGGAGGGTGTTGAGCAAATGTATCCCTAAACAGGCGCACATTGCCCCGTGGTACCTACATGTTAAGCAGGTACAGATAAGTGAATGATAATGAGTGATATTTTCACTTCCACCAATTTTCATTTTCATGGGACTTGTTGCATCTCCGCGAGCTTTCTCACATGGGAAACCCATGTATTCCTGTGGGAGGGGGTGTTGGGTGTGTGTGTGTGGGGGGGGGGGTGCCACCTGAAAATCTGGATGCCACCAGTGGAATCTAATGAAGTGTCGTCTGTTGCATTGATGAAAGCCTCGCTGTGGTGACAAATCACACACGTGACACACCGCGAGGGCCGTAATCACATGCAATTGCCACTTGGCAAATGTCAACTCAGTTTGGCCACTTGATATAGTGGGATTAAGAGGGGAAAGGGCTTAATCTAAACTGGGATTGGGGTATTCAAGTAGCACACGATATAACTCAAAGTTAGAGGGGGGAAATGTATTGCTGGACATGCTTGGTATCTGGTAGCACATTGAGGCCAAGGGTTTTGAGAATGTTGAAAATAACCAGTGAATTTCATGGGTCAAGTAAGCGCGACACAAGTAGCGGAGATTCCTCAAACCTCACAATTGTTTTTGTTTAGGGAGAGGGGGTGGGGGTGGGTGGGGAGAGGGGTAGTTAGGACTTTGAGATTGTTCCTACGTGGAGATGCCGCTTAGTAACAACCATCTGATAGACCCGTTTAAAGACAACCTTGTATAAGATGTTTTCTGTAAGGTTTTGCTTTGAAGCTTTATAATATCCCATTGGAGAAAGAATAGGAAAAATAATGTAAATGATCATGTAATTGTGTGAATATGTGTATTCTATATTTAAGTTATTATTGTAGTGTTCAGATTTGTTAAACCTGGACTATCATTTGAGGTCCGGATATTCGAGATTTCCAGGTGAATGGAATTCGTATAATTTCCGGTGGACTGTATTATTACAAAGACTATATAGTGACAATTGAAAATGTACTAACTACATCTATTTTGTTATTGCCAATTGTTATGTCCAGTTTTAAAATCACGATTATTTGATAATAGTGTGAGAATTGTGATACTGCTTATGTATTAACCTGGTGTATATCATTATGTGAAGGTAGACTGCATGTACTATACAGCAGAACCTCTCTATTAAGACAAGTGTGGCCTGGCTACAAGTGCTCTCAATAAAGAGGTTATCCCTTCATGCTGGTTAACAGTGGTTATCTTATGGAGGCTTAGAATTGTGTGGTACCATTTTAGGGGTAGTCTCATTATAGAGGTAGTCTTACGCGGAAGTTCTACTGTATACTCATGACACTTCATATTTTTCTTCCAATAATGTCCATCCAGGCCCTGGTTGACTCATTCATTTAATAACATGTATGTAGAAAACGTCTAGACATCATGAATACCCATTGCTACATTTACATAGAATAATACTCACGAATATTCCATGATTAGATTGGGTTCATAAAATGTATGGCCTTAGCAACAAGTCTATGGTACAATATTGTTACATATGGACTGATTACAAAAACAGTGACTCCTAATAGTTTTCAGTGAGTCAATTACTCAATAATTAGGCTCTAAAGTGATTGAGATACGCCTGATGTGCAGAATGGAATATAGAAGCACATACAGTTAAAGCAACCTTTATCAAAAGATCACCTCTATGATAAGACCATTTACCATAACGCCAAAGCTCCATAAAAGAGACCAACTTGAGTCTCCGTAAAGAGACCACCCCTCAATTTGGACCACATGCTGGCCTTAATTAAGAGATTCTACTGTTCCAGACAGAGTATTTTTAATCATTCTGACCAAGTCCAGGATCCACTGGGTGTCGGAATGCTCACATTCCAAACACGATTACACATATACTGCCCCAACCTCCTTCCGCCCCCCCCTACGCACAGAAACTTAGTTCTGTGAAATCCCCCCCCCGCACACAAACTTAGTTCTGAGAAATCCTGAGCCTCCCCCTGAAGACAGCAGACAAATGAGCATGACAAAGGCTCTGATGTCTAATAGGAACAACTCCCAGTACATTGCAGCAGATACAGATATGTTGCCCTCTTAACATCACACAGAGAGGGTATTGCAATATGCGCCAATCTCTCTCTCATAAGTGACAGGCTGTCGTGTTATACGTCACTTTAACTAACCAAATGAATCCAATATTGTGGGCCTGGCTGCTTTCTTGGCTTTTTTGTTTCTAATTCTATGAGTATCCATGTAATAAGATGGCTGTGGAATTGCAATTCCACAGGTGCAATTAAGTAAGGCATTGAAGCACATCTTGTGCACAATTAAGGCTTTTCTATTAAGGCCACATGATGACTGGTTGGCTTAAAGGGACATGCACAGCAAATGCACATGTTGCTCCTACTAACTTATGATTTTACAACTTATTAGTATGCTTTTGTTAAAATATCAATACCCATAAAAAGTGCACTGCAATATTGATGGTCATTTTCATATCTCCCCTGCAAAAAAAGACCACTCCATGAACATACAGCCTCTATCACCTTTGCGCCAACAGCCCATAATTAGCGTCTCAGAAATATTTATGAAGGCTGTTAAGGTGTCAGTGTTTAGTACTGTTTACAAAGATTGAGTGTTGGCTACATTTCATGGGAGCAAATTAGAGAATTACTTGATTATGAAGAAATGGAACACTGCATATAGATAAAAATGTATGTATTCAAATGGCTCAGCAAGTACTATTTAAGTGGTACACATGTAAAAGGTTGAAATGACATTACATTCATCTCTGCATGTCTCTTTAAATTGGCCTCCGTAGAAAGGTGGTCTTTATATGAAGGTCTGTAGTGGTCTTTTTTATCAGGTTTGGGGCCCAGAGAAAAGTCTACATATGTGGTATCACTCAGCGGTTTCACTGTATACATGTATATGATCACAGCAGAACCTCCAACTTAGACTTAAAAGACCATCTGTACATTAAGACAATTTAAGAGATTATTGGAAGCCTCCATAAAGAGATCAGCTCTATTAATAGCACTTTGAAGTCAGTCTCCAGCCTATGTTAACTTGGACAATTGGGTATAATTTGTGCCATCTGAACTCCAGCCTTTCTATTATGTGAAACATAAAAAAGTGGTTGGCTGTGCAATATTATCACTTTTACAAATATGAACACCTCTGTAATGTGATAACTATATGTAAACATGGCTACATGTACCTGTGTAAAATAACCACTGCTATAATGTGAGCAAATGTATGAAGCATCTGCTTTTATTATGTGACTGCATTGGTTTATGTCCACTTTTATAAAGTGACCACCTTTGTAATTTGATTACCTCTGTAATGTAACCACCTTTCTGAACATAATGCTATCAGTTACATAAGAATATAGTTATAAATGTGGCTGTATGGATGATCTTAAGAGCAATGTACATACTATGTTTGTAGACATGTTATTTTTTCAGTGAGTATGTCATATGAAAGGTGAAGCTGTAAAGTATTCGTATGGATTATTATACTCAACATTGCTATATATTTTGGTAGTGGATATAGAATGAGAGAGTATGAGTTTATTGATAGCCTGAATGAAAGAATACTATTACTTTATTGCAAGTGTGTATCACTGAAAGGTTTTGAAACCATGTTATATGATCTCAGTCTTTTGAAGTTTGCAAATTCACCACAATGCATCTTGAACCTAAAGCAGGAGAGAAAATACAGTTGGCAAACTAAAAATTTAATTGAATTGCTAAATACTACACTATTTAAAACAAAATAATAAAATTGCTAAATACTACACGATTTGATATTTCATTCCCTTGAATCATATTGATTATATTACTGTATATTTAAATTGTTTTGACAAGAAATACTTTTGATCCATATTGGTACAGTAAAGCCTCATATTAGGGTCAGTGCAGAAAATGCTCCTGTTACTGAGATATCCTTAGTTTTCAACATTGCCACATACACTACAACATAGGCAGATCCAGGGTGGGAGGCGCAAGAGGCGAGCGCACCCGCCCTCTTTTCCCACCCAAATACTTCATTTTCGTAGGCTTTTTGGCATGGCCGCCATCGATCATGCAAACGAAACCTTCGAAATCCCCTCAAATCCCCTCTTTTCTGAAAACCTGGACGTGCCAGTGAGGTAAGCCAATAGAATGAAAATGTGTCCCTAATTATAAGGTGTCCCTTTTACATTAGTGAGAACTTTGCCCTGTATTGTGAGGTTTTACTCTAACAGTAAATATAAAAATATGGTACAATGGAACATGTACACATAAACAGCGCCCACCATTCAAGCGCATCTGTCTAGTGTGGACAATTTTCACTTCTCTAAACATGTTCACATAAGACAAGTCCCAAGAACGTGGTATAGGTTACAAGAGATAGGATATCCACTACTGTAAAACTAGAATATTTCATGGCTATTAAATTTTGCGATTTTCAGCTATAAATTATTTTTGTAACTATTTAATTTTGCAATTTTGGTCCATCCTGGACCTACTTTACACAGACTATTAATGTTTGCCGACTATTTAAGTTGGCGTTTGTGCACCTACCCATGAAATTCGTAAATTAAATTGTGCACAACTATTTCTAGTTTTACTTTTTACAGTATTTGGTGAATTGAAATATGTATTTTGGCTCTATGAGTTACACGTGATACAATGACCTGTGTGATATAAAAGTCAGAAAATGTGATGTGAAGTATTTATCTTGAAAATGCTGTTATGGTTGATCATTATACTATTGTTTGTTCGTTACAGCATATACTGTTGAGATATCAACAAATTTACAACCTGGTGTGTACAGGTTAATCTACTATATCATTTTATGTAATATAGTACAAAAGTATACTGTGTTGGTATTGATATCTGTTGTTTCAATTACATATTTCTGTCAATGTTTGTAAAAAAATAAATCCATTGTTTTAACATCAGTCTAGTTTTTTGTTTATTCATATCTAGAAATAATCAGAGATCATTATTGGAAAATTGCATAAACCGCATAACACTTTTTCTCATGCATATCTTAAAATTAACAATAGTTTAGACACAGCTTACCAACATTTCCACAAATCTTTATAATGTTTAGGATGAAAAATTTGATCCTAAATTTTAATCTTTTTTTTTAATCAAATCGATACATGCACTCAGAGAGACTACCTCATGCTTAAATTGTACATCATACAAAATGCATCGAAAATTAAAAGTTTTAACACTAACAGTGTACGTAAACCTAGCAGCAATCATAGCTCTATGAAAATCATGTTAACACATGTGTTTGTCACAAATGTAACCCAATTTCTAAATCTTAAGATACAAGCTGAAAACTAGACATAAACAAATATTGCAATGAGAAACAAAGAGTTATCATGCCTTGCGCAGTCTGTGCAAGCTGCAAGAGCGGCTATTCTGATAACTTGGCTTGTGTTACTGGGGTAATGGTTGCTACAGCTGATACCCAGATATATCAAACTATTATTGTGAACATTTATCATGGTGGCCAGACTGCTATAAATCTGGTACAGTAGAACCTCTGCCATTCGACCTCTATCAGGACTGTGCTCAAGTGATCTCACTCAATATATAGGTTGTCTTTCAATGGATAATGCAGTTCTAAACACTGCAAATCTTTCGCCTTTTGGCTGCAAGTAAAATTTCTTCCGAATCCTTAGCAAATTACTACTTCTCTATTACATGGTCAAAAAAAAACACACACGAAAAAATCAAACAAAACAAAAAAAAAAAAATGATTGTCGACAGTTTACTCCCATAGCAAAAACAATAATCTTCATAACAAAATCACATTCAATGACTAGCAACTGGAATACAGGCGTGTCTTTCCAATCACATGCTTTCAGGTGTGTACAATTGGATCAAGTCATTTCCGCACCTATTCTAAAACTTACCAAAATGGGATTAAAATCCTTTTTGAAACCACATTTTTGTCTTTAACAGGCTCCATATTTCGCCAATTATGAATTCAGCTGTAAGCGCCATTTGGATTATTTTTCAACACACAAATCCCAAAAGCATTAACCGGAGTCAGAAATCATAATAAAATAAGTATCATTGGTGATTCTAAAAGCATATCCATACGCAGTATCTACAGGTTGCCTTGTGAGCTTTGAGGTATCATTAGGTCCATTTTTCACTATTGCCTATAGATTTACTTGCTACCACACTCTTGGTTTATCACCTCTGACCACTATTTAATCCTGGATACAGCCGCCCAGGGATCCGGATTATTCCCAACGGTGAACTTGAGATCTTCTGTAGCCTCGGTCAACTTTTTAAGTGCTTCCTGTTGTAGCTGGACGATGTTGCAGTTTTTCTGTATCTGTTCGGCACTGCTGCCTCCCACAATGACGCTTGACACAAGGGGTTGCTGCAGCAGCCAGCCAATAGCAGCCTGGGACATGCTAACCCCCACACTCTCGCAAATCCCTGCCAGCCGTCCGATCGTATCGAAGAGCTGTTTTTCGTGTCCATCACCTCCATGCTTAGCAAGTTCATTGGAAGCAGCAGAGAAGAGCTTCGTACGCCGTCTGCCTACAGGAACATCATCGGGCTTGAGAAACTTGCCAGTCAACAGACCCTGCTGAAGAGGAGAATAAGGCAAAACGTTGATGTTGTGTTTCTGACATGCCGGTAGGATGTCGAACTCTATTGCTCGCCATAGCAAGTTGTATGAAAGCTGGTTGGTGAGTGGTCGACCGCCTGCCTTGATGATATCTTCTAGGTTTTGTGGCCCGTAGTTGCACACAGCCCATTCACGAATCGTGCCTTTCGCCTTTTGCCTGTTCAGCTCTGCTACATTCGCTTCTAGATTTTTCTCCAAGTATGGTGCATAGTGTACCTGGTAGAGATCAATGTAGTCCGTCTGCAGACGCTGCAAGCTGTTGGCTAGGGACTGCTCAATATCAGTTGGGCTGTAATCCTGACAACGAACCCCAACCTTAGTAGCAACAATAACATTCTTCCTTCTGCCTTCAAGGATTTTACCCAAAGTCACCTCTGAATTCAGGTATCCCTCTGCTGTGTCAAAAAAATTGACTCCAAGTTCGATAGCTTTGTCAACAATGGCACGAGACACCTGTTCATCCTGAGCTGGCCACGTCTTGTCAGCAGACGTTTGGCCGTTGTTAAATTGCCACGTTCCCACGCAAATGGGGGAAACACGCAAGTCGCTGGTGCCCAATTGCAAATACTCCATTTCTATATTATACAAATCGGAAACTATTCACGTTACTTCGTACTGCTTATTGTAAGTACTACGCGGACAAGGTATTATTAGATATCACTTATTTACAAACAATCGTATCAAAGGTTGAAGAAACCATCAATAAATAGAATATATGATTATGCACAAAGCTGTTTTAAGTTCACTCTTTCTTAGCAATTATTTAATAGCTTTCAGATTTTCTTGGATTTATTATTGTTAATCTTGTAAATTTAAATTAGTTTCAATAACATATGTTGGTATATATTATTTTAGTGAGCAAACTTTTTCTAAAAACTAGAATTTATATTTTTAACACAACGTCCTCCAAAACTTAACCTTTTCTTTTAATAATAGGCTAACTTGATTACGATCTATCCTTTAGACCCGGCCTTATAACATGCTTATGGGATTATTGCAATGCTGCAATTCTTAGCAATGCATTACACTAAAATTAGTCGACTATTAAGAATAAATAAAACAAAACAATAATTGTCAGATTTGGTGGATGTTTTATGATCTCATACAACCATATGGTCATGTGGAGCAGTCCGTGCATGTGTGCAGATACAGTAGAAGCTCCATATTAAGGCCACCTAGGGGACTGGCCACAACTGGTCTCAATAGAAAAATAGTCCCCATCAAACCCAGGTCGGTTTTTGGAAAGCGTGTGTGTGGGGGGGGGGGCTTACTTAAGGAAAAGGAGGGGCACACTTAAGGGATTTCATGAAAAGCCATATGAAAATGAAGTATATTGGTGGGGAATGCCTCCTGCCCACCCCCTGTGGATCTGCATATGTCCATATTATGGAAGTTCGCAGCAGGCTATTCTCATGAAAGCGTCTGACATTGAAAATCGTTCTAGCATACAAATAACCTACAAAATGTAGGTACATGTACCTATCAACAACCTATCACCACTCTATATCATATCGACTGGTGGTGACACACCAGCCCTTGATATTCGAGGTGCTTATCACACACGTGCATGTCATCACACATAGGCCTACAAAATGATAGAGCAGTGCACACCCATCCAAGTACCAAATAATATTACTACTTTGAATACAATAGTTTTCTCGGTGCCAAAGTGTAAAAATATTTTTTTGTAAAATCTAATGTAAATAAACATGTTCAAATCGCATATTATCGCCACCTACGGGATGTGTGTGCACACGTTATTTCATAACAAAATGTATCATAGATCGTCTAATTTTAATGAACCATAAAATTTGTGTTTATCTTACGAAGATGTTAAGTAAGTAGCTTCGTTTGACACCTCAAACTCTATTGTTGGTTCATTAAAAGCTGTGCTACGATGGTTTATGCAAAAAAAAAGTACGGGATGGGTGTGAGGTGCTCTACCCTTTCTTTTGCACTGTACCTCGTGGTTGTTTCAAGTGTGCGAAAAACTGATTTGTCTGCCTTTAAGTTGAACTGACTGTGGAAATAAGAGGCCATATTAAAGAGAGGAAAAATACACATTTGACTTTCTAATTAAAGTGTCTGATAAGCAATCACAAATATGCTTACCTAAATCTCTGCCTAAACTACATAGCTTGTACTTTTGTTTAATGCCAGCAAAGCTACTCCCACCGTGGGATTTCTTTCTCCTATTAATCATGAATTAAGCATTCAATGGTATGTCCAGAAAACCCCTTTTAATTGTTAATCTATGCTTTCTCACGTTACTGCTATCCGAATTACATCAAATAGGCTTTCGTCAAGGCTGAAACTTCACTTTGAACGAATACCAATTTGCTTGGACTATCGAATAAGTATCGATAGAAGCGGACAAGCTGTGTGGCATTTCATTTGTGATGCAGTACTACGAATAGCACGCTCTCAGTATTCAGATGTGATTTAATTGAGGCTACCAACATTTGCATTCGCTGCCCATTCAGTTCCTATCAGATTACCAACAAGATAAACACATTGAGGGCCTCATGGCAGATACTGTCACGCGTTGCGAATTCGTAAAAGCGTATGTAGAGCATCAAATACTCTAAGATTGCACTCAATACAAAAAGATGCGTGCATGTACATGCATTTTTGTTAGCAAAGGAGGTGAATCCATACACATCAAAGCCTTGTAGGATAAGGAACTTGGGAAACACTACAAAGGTGCCAACATGAACAGTATATAAAGAAAAATCTGTTTGGCTTCCATGAAGGAACTTATCCTCAAACATCAGTAGGGTTTCGGGCACGAGTTTCTGGTTGCAAGGTTACACACAATAGAACCAGAAGTTAAGATCACCTCTTTAAAAATACCACCTCTAGAATAAGGTAATTTATAACAGTCTCCCAATTTCAAGCACAGACCGCCCCGAACCTTATTATAGCTAGACCACCAATCCATTAAGACCACTTGAGACCCGTCCAACTGGTGGTTCTATTAGAGAGGTTCTATTCTACCAACACGAACCTCAAAGTAATTAAACAAAGTATGTATGACAACCATAAAAGAACTTCTCACCAAACAGTAGAGTGCGTTTCGTATTGCAAAGTTACACAAACATGCCGATGTATTACCCCTCGTCAATGGGACAACACGGCTTCTATTGTCATTGGGGATTTTGCCGTCTGCTTAGGGTAAGCCCCTCTGACAAAAAAAAAATAATGTCAACTCGTTTACATAGACGGGTTACAGGACACTGTAAGGTGTTTGGTCGGTACTAACGTGATTTATCATATCATTGAATAGCTCAGAGTGAATTTTCCGAGATCTTGCATATATGTCATGATGACCATATCCGTCTAAAAGCAAGTGGTCAGATTATGACTTAAGATCAAGGAGTCAATTTTTGATGAGGAGGACCTATATTTAACTCAAACTCGGAAATAAGGTTGATTTGAGTCTTCATGCCTTTTTTTTCCATTTTTTTTAGCTTTCTAGCGTATATAGGAAACAGCTGCAAATTCTGTACAATTGAAACTTAAACTACTGAGTAGACATGATATCAGATGTGTAACAGGTGTAATATAATACTGTATTTTACTAAATCAAATATAATACCAAACACTTCAAATGTATAAACGGATGGCAATGCAAGATATATGTATCCAACATGTATACATGTTTCTAACTTCAGCAAAACCTCTATATTAGGACCACATTAGGGACCACTGTGTGGTGGTCTCATTAGAGGGGTGGTCTCATTACAGAGGGTCATTTTGGTAGTTTTATAACGGTTTGGGATCGTGAAAAGTGGTCTCCATTATAGAGGTGGTCTCAATAGAGTTGGTCTTAATTGGAGGTTCTACTATTGGACACCTAGCTGATCGAATTGGCACATTCAAATCAAACATGAACTTTGCTCAGGTTCCTACAATGACACCTATGGTGGTTCGCTTGACACATCTCAGTGGAGAAAATCCACATTTGTTTAAGGTCCGCTGGTGGTAATAAGTTGAGGCATAAGTTGAGCATATCAAAACAGCAATGGATCATTACAATAGACATATCAACACTGTGCACATGGGTTGACTTTGTATGTATGTGGGATGGGTAGGGTGAGGAGGTGATCTCTTTATGGTGGTTTAGGACAGCAAGACATACCTACGCCTCTAATTGGAGAGAGGTCAGAATCCCCATAGAAGAGGCCATCACTGTGATTAGCAGGAGACTACAAGAAGATGAGACTCTGAAAGATAGATGCGAGTTAGATGTGGAGCAGATGATAACCATCTTAAGATTTGGTCTTGAAACAACGTACTTTGGTTATAATGAGGTCTTCTACAGACAAATCCGAGGTGCTCCTATGGGCTCCCCTGTGTCCTCTGCGGTCGCGGACCTGATGGAGGATTTCGAACAAAAAGTGCTCCAGAACCCTCCCGCCACTCCTTCGGTATGGTTCAGATACGTGGACGACACATTCACGATCCTTCCACAGAACAGGATAGATGAATTTACAACAGTATAACTAACCGGTATTAGATTTTTCTAAACTGAAAAGTATAATACAATGTAGTCCAAGTAATACTCATGTAATTCATTCAATCAATTAAAGGTTGACATTTCATAGTATTAGGGTATATATGTAAATGGAAAGCAATTCTCACAAATTGACGTAAAACATCACTATTGACATTTTAGCCAACTAAGTGGCTCGATTTGGATGCTGAATGGCAGACATTTGGAACAAGAGACCTAAAGGTCACACATAGTTTGGTTATGTAATATTTGGTGTCATTTCAGCAGCTGAAGCAAAGTCTTGTGTTTGTTTCGTTTCAATGATGTACGTGCCTATGCGTGTATGTCTCCGCACAAGCGAGTGTTAAGCAATAAACCGATTTTGTTTAGCCTTTACACAACTATGTGGTATGATGCGATACCAAAGTGATTCGATTTTGGGCAATTTTCCAATTAAAATGTACTTTCCACAGGTCCAATTTTTGATCCATTTTTAACATTTTTTGCAATAGCTTTGCTAATGCTTGTAAGAAAACATTCAAACGTGGTACAATGCTTACATGCTTATAATTACTGAACATCACAATATCTAATTTTGACATTTTGCCAATTAAAGTTTACCCTCCAGTGAGCCATTTTAATTTCTTTCTATTTTATTTTTCGAACTATAGTTTCAATACTGTTTGCAACATGATCATCAAACTGGCATAATGCTTATATTAGATTAAAAGTGCTCAGAGAGCACAGCGCATTCAGACTAATGTTGACACATACATTTCTTTTCTAATCGTAGTTCCTGTCTAAAACCAGCAGGTGGCTGCAAACAATTGCATTCTGGGAAAGAAATAGACAAACAGTATCAGTCTTTATCATTTCTTTCTGACAAGCCATAGTATCACAGAGCTTTGGTTGCTTGAGACTGCACCACGTGCGGGTAAAAATTGTAGTAACTATTTTGAGACACCGCTACGATCGTACATGAATATTTCATTGAGACAGCGATTAGGAAACTGATGTTTGGACAATACACAATTACTTTAGTCACGTTTAGTCTTGCAGTGAAGTTCCTCTCTGATGAAGACTATGTCAAATCTCATGAAATAGTTATTTGCAGGAGTGTTAATACGTCCTCAGATAGATTGAACCGATAATTTTGTTTTTTGATACACTTGACATGTTGCTCATAGTAACTTATGATTTTACAATTATTGCGGTAGTATGCATGTTGATAAAATACCCAAAAAAGAGTGGACTGCTATATTGAGTCATTTCCATATCTCCCCTGGATAATAGAGCCCTGTCTGATTTCGCAGCCTCTATCACCCGTGCAACAAAAGCTAAAATAGCTGGCCAGAAATATTTATTATGGCTGATAAGATGGGAATGTTTACTAACACTATTTTGGGGTACATTTCATGAAACCAGTTTGGAGAAATGATTAACATGTCATGAAGAAATAGAGCTCTGCACATATATAAAAATATATATATATTCAAATGGCTCAACAACTACTATTCATGTGGCATAAAAGGTAGATATAAAAACATTGCATGAACTTCCTCTGTGCATGTCTCTAAATAGGGAACAAAATCATGTCTCAAATGTTTACAAACATCTGTTTCACGAATAAAATCCATGTATGCATTCAAATTACTGTTGAAAATCATATGAAATTCATCCCTCTTTGGTCTCTTTTTAAAGCTTTAATTCATATCTGGAATCTATTACGTCTGTCATTAGTCGGGAAATACACCTGATATTGTCGCTTCTCAGAAATCCTCAGGTAACAAAGAATGACGTCATAGAACGCAGAATGACTTGACCTCATGAGTGGCATGGAATTCGAACCCGAACAGAATATTACCATAATGCACATAATGGACACATTATAGTTATAGCAACACAAATAATGTATACATGGAACATGTGCCTCACTTACTACCCTTTCAGCAGGAATATATGACCAGTCATGGTGATTTATTCCTTTCGGGTATATTACTCGTGTTTCTATAAACTAGGACTAAGAATAAATATTCAATTATTAGTCCTAGCTATAAACGACTACGACTGTTTCACCATTAAATCAATATTTTATTAACTAATTGAGAAAGCACACACTGTTCCTATTACACGTGTATTTGGCATTAGAATGTTAAAACTTAATTTTGTCAAAATTATCGAATTAATTGTATTAAAATTTGTATCCATAACGGCCTCGAAGATGGTCAGCGAAGAGATTTTCTAGCTACGCACTGCCATCCAACCAAAGGTTAGGTCGTCACATCCTTTTGTTGTGTACTTACCATTACTGTTAAAAGCAATAGAGCTTTTAACAGATTGAAACACTGATCTGTGGAGTCCCTACTTCACTGTGCATATGCAGAGGCAGATCCAGGTTTGGGGGAAAGGGGTCTGTGTGAGAAACTACTACACCAATACAAGACAGTGATAAAATAAAATGATCAAAACATATACTAGCCCCATAATAAAAGCCACTCACTCGAGCTCACATTTCATTTCTTGTTTCATTTAGTCTGTCAGCAATACAATACAAGTCAAAATTATGTGTTGGTACTACGATCGTCCATAATTATTTCCAGTAGCAAAACAAGTATAAAGTGGTAGTACTACAGTAAACTTACACTATATGAAGGCTACATCTTTCTTATTCTAATATGGAAACTTCGCTAATACTGACACCTCACCAATAGGAACAGCTCTCCCTTTCACAATAGTGTGATAAATATGTATACATCATAGGCAGATCCAGGTTTTTGGAAAGGGGGGAGGGCGCACTTAAGGATTTCATCAAAAACCCTACGAAAATGAAGTATTTTTGGGAGGGGGGGGGATCTGCCTATGTACATATTGTGTAGAAATTATAGCACTCGGCAGTATGTCATCATGATTTTCAATTTCCTGTGTATGTTCACAAATCGGGGGTTGTCATTTGATATACAAGTACATGTACAGATACCAAATGAGTAAATGTTTAGTAATTACAATTCCAGGTTACCCGGTGTGCCGACATTAATATTCGTATTTGAGTTTGCATTTGTAGGCGTGTGGTGTGTGTTTATTAGGTACATGTTCTGTCAAACATTTTAATGTAGTATAGAACGGACTAATTAGGGGGCTTTTGTGTGCTAGAGACAAAATTAATGTAATGATCTGTAATGACCTGCAAGATATTGTGGATATAAAAGTAAGTGTGGTTGTATAAAGCGAAAACATACCTGTTGAACTGCATACGTTGCTTCACTGCTGCCCAAGTATATAAAGAATGTATGGAGACTTATATTTACTATTGAATAAAAAAGTACTATGTACTACAAAAATAGAATATGAAATAGAAGGGGGAATTATACACAGTGAAAATTGTGCGAAAAATGCATCAAATAAAATAGCTTGCAACAAAAATCATACCATTACATTGGTGAGAAAAAAAGCATGTTTAATGTTTTGCAATTGTTGATACCAGATATTCGTCATAAAATAATCAAAGACTCTTACCATTTTTAAAACCCAATTGAAACACCATTTGTTTAAGAAGGCTTACAAGCGCACATCAATATGTATTGGAATTTGGGATATAACAATTATTGCTGTATTGTATCGTATTTTAGCAGTTAGCAGTGGCAATTAATTTCTTTTAATGAACTGTTAAAACAGGATAACCTTCAAATAAGACCACCCCTATAAAGAGACAGCATCTGTTATAAGACCATCTGTTGTGGTCCCCGACGCTAATCAAGCCTCTAATCACCTCTCAACTGAGACTAGTTCAGTTCAGTCCCAAACGAAGTTTTGATAGAGGTTCAACTGTAATTGAAGCTATCATTTCAATCAACAATTACAGTATCAACAAGTATCACTAATTTTGTGCTAGATCCATTTAAACTTACAATAATTGTCTTAATATTTTCGGACATTTTCAATGTCCATCGTCTGAGACTTTTCTGTCACCAGGTGGCAGCACGTGACAGAAGTTGAAGTCAGTCAGTGTAAAATATTAATATATAAGACAATAATATATAAGACAATTATTGTAAGTTAAATGGATTTAGCACAAAATTAGTGATACTTATTGATATAAAAAAGAAATCCAGTGAATCTCTTTACAAAACAATTACAGTCATTTGATTTTATTAAAGTGAGAGCTTTTCGACGTTGAAGTGAAATGGCCCTTTCCTTCTTTTCTGTTTTCAACAGTTAAACTGAAAATAGATATATACATGTATAGGTTTGTCGTTTTTTTGTAATTAATTTTGATTTCTTTAGGGGTGATTTTTGTAATTATGCATACCCGTACGTACAAGAAATTGAATTAAATTGCCACGCTCCGTGTCTATAAGAGCCTACAGGATGGAATGAAACACGTTAAAAGAAACATTTGTCAAAGGTTGAGTACACTTAGTATATGGAGCAACAAAAACTCACATGTAACTATGTTCTGCATAAGTCCCTATACATCTCAGACGTTTCCCACGACTATACGCTGTAATATCAAAAGACAGGGAACTTAGATGTGCATTTAGGTCATAGAATAGGCACTAGATAATTCATGAAGTTGAGGTGGATATCAAAATTTAAGAACCGGTGACACTGCCTGACCTAGATGTTGAACATGGTGTGGTGCTTGTGTACATTCATTATGCTATACATTTACATATACACACACATTTTCGGTCAATGCTAGTGGATAGGTATATATACAACCTGAGAATTTGGACCTATTATAAGTCACTGTCAGGCTTACACGTTAGTGTGTGATTTGAACGTAACGTCAGAGACTTCAAGTTTGTCATTTTGAATGCCTCGGCGCAGAGGAAAATACATAGATAAGATCCGGTAACATACAAGATATGCATCAACATATCCAACAGTATATCAAAATATCAACCTGTATATGAAATATAGGCCAAAAGTATCTACGTCTCACACCCAGTCTGGGGTTAGTGTCTAATATAGCAAACCACGACAGACAATAGAAAAACATAACAGCCATGCAGGAAGCTGTGGGAGTGACTTGCCTCTGGATGTAGACAAAAGCAACAAACTCATATCCGGTGACAAGTGTATGAATCATCATCATATGAAAACTTAAAACTAACATACCTGGAGTTAATAAAGAGAAAAAGGTGAAGGTGTTTCAGGAAATAATAATATACTTACCGAACCGTCTAACATAAGTTTATCAAACCTATCATCAATAAAAAAATATTGCAGTTTTGAATTTAGGGTAATGCTCTTATTTTTGTCACTAAGCCGGAAGTAACAAACGCCCTATGTGTTTCTTTTGATACACAAAGAAGCAACTAACGGGCATGTCATATACTGTGAAACCCATGGCACTGACATACAACATCCTCACGACAGAGTGCCTCCTGAGGGGGTAGATGGGGGTGTGATGAAGGGTAAATACCCCCGCAAACTCTTCCACAAAGTGACTGCCATAAAGTCAGTAGGGTAGAGAAAGAAGATTTAAATTTTATGTGAATTTTCCATCTCCATTCGTTGTAGACTGTTTTGTAATTTTGAAATGATGATGCTCAATTTCATAAGCGCAATTATCATTGAATTGTAACTCGATTGATTTAAATGCAAGTTTGGAATGCAACTTCCAATGAATTTTTTGTCATCATATTTGACACCTTGTCTATTGGTAGGAGCAGTGCAAATAAATGTCGCATTGGCCACTGAACCATGAAGGATTTTGTAGGATTTGTCTAATTGATCACTGAATCGTGAAGGATTTGTAGAATAAATACCACTAATTGCAAGTTGGTCAGTGATCCATGGACAGTAAGCCAAAGCTCTTATCCTGACCACTTTATAGGCAATACTTGTCTTATAGGGACATTTCATGGATCAACCTAGATACATTTGTTCTCATCTTTCTGTGCTATAAAGATTCGATCAGCTTCATTTTACATTTTATTGTTGTGACCTATATCATTCTGAAAATGGGATGTGTATTATCAATTTATTCATCTAATAATATCTTCATTCATGCAACAATTTAAATTTCAGGTAACTTGGTTATCAAATTGATAATCTAATTCATAATTGTAATGAATATGGTAAATCCTCCATTGGGCGAGAAGGCTATAAAATGATTATAGTGCCCTATCAAGAGTGTAAGAGGCTGAAAAAGTAGATTGGAAGTAACACTAGAGTGACAGCTCAATGTTGAATTTCCATCTTTTATTCTGATTCAAATATTACTTTTGCACTTTCAAATGAAAACGTATAGCAGATTTAGATTATTGTTGTTCATATGCAAAATTAAACTTTGATCTCGTGTAAAAGAGACCAACCAAGAGGATGAAGTAAATCTCCATATACATGTAATGGCTTCAGAAGAACACTTTCACCAAACCTTTCATGGCAGTTTTAGAATGTAGACTAACTTTTTTTGAAAGTTAGGATTTGTCAAATGTAGAGGGAATGAAGCAGAAAGTTGTAACTATGGATTACCAATTAGACATCTTGAGAAATCATCATTGCCAATACAGAAGACATAAATGTCCAGTTGTTCACTGAACCATTCAAGGGTTTGTCACATTTGGAACTAATTTGTTGCATGATCTCTGAAAATTATGTAAAGTTTCCATACTTGACCAACTCTACATTTGCACACTATTGTTTTAAAATTGCACTCTATTGTTTCCATATTCCCACTTTCTTTTATCAAACTGTTTTACCACTACAAGTTTTCAACTTGTCATACGAAGTAGCCCTAGTGTTGTCTATATTTTTCTAGAATATTGGTAAATGTGGTATGCGGACACCTTCAGGAGAAATGAAAAGTGTCCACATGAGACAGGTGTCCTTAAAAGAGTGATTCACTAATACATGAACTGTAAACAGGTGTCCCCAAATGGGAGGTCTCCACACACTGCGACTGCATATCCCAATAGTCTCTGCACATTCTTACAGGTAGCAGTTGTCTCCATTTACGGGTAGTTTCTGAAACAGCATTCAAGAATATAATGCTGAGTTTGCCGACTCCTATTTGTATTCAATTGTTACACCATTCAATCAATTTCCAAGTAAAAATGTGCATTACCTGCAGATCTGTACAAATATTTTCCTAGTTCCCATGAATGTTATTGTGGCCTTTTTTGAAAGAAAAGGCGGGCTCTGTGTGAGTTGATACAACCTGAAGGTAACAAGCTATAAAAGGTCGCTGAAAGGTCAAACAAATAAACATGTTTTTAAGAAGAATGGCTTTGTTAATGACGGAAATATGTAAAAATAGTTACCTGAAATTGGACCTAGGTCCACCATAAGGTGAGGTGGTGTAAAGGGGTAGGAAATCTCACACCCATATTTTTGTCACATGTCCAACATCACTTTTTGTTGATATGTTTCACACAACATCCATCTTTCTTTAGTTCCCCCTCCCCTAACCCGACAATCACGGGCTACATTTCGATAAATCTTCATTACTCTCTAAGACTAGCTAGCTGTCTTAATGCCGAACGTATTTGGTTACCCCTCCCCAAACATGCAATGCCATTTTAATTACAAATACCTCTTTTTACAGTATTCACCCCTTAGTTCTAACTTACTTCTAACGCCCTTTCCTCTTACTACCGTGGGTAAAGTATTAAAAAAACATTTGTGTTCATTTTCCAAGCCTTGCAGGACCTGTACCTAATGACCTTGCAGGTACCTTGAGGAATGTGGACATATCGCCGCATATCAGTTATAAATACATCAAAGATCACGTTCAGTCATCCTGTGTGGCGTCACTAAGCTCTTCTGAAGAATGGCTGAAAGATCATGCTTGAAGATATTTAGCCAGTAAGCTGTGTAAAAATAGATTCTAAAAGTGAAGAACCATTTGTTTGGGTGTTTACATTTAGACATTCGTTGAGTTATGCCTTTTAGAGGGGTCTCCTAATATAGATATAACGACCAATATTTACAACCGTGTATATTTTTGGAACATGTCTCCTTCATATTAGCCTAAAATTAGACTTGCAAACATCATGCGACCTGACAGCAGAACCTCTCTCTTAGGATCATACGGGGTACTGACCTAAACACCTCAAGTGGTCTCAAAATGAAGGTAGTCTGATTACCTTAAGGCTTAGGACAACGAGAACGGATCTTATTATAGAGGTGGGATGGTTATAGAGGTGGTCTTACTTGGAATTTCAAGTGTATCATCCACTGGAAGCAGGACAGACTCTCCTTGTTATGATACATTTTTTCTATACAAATAGGCTACATAATGTACGTAAATATGTATGTATATAAATCCTGGCCTCCACGGCTATTATCTTATGGCAGTCACAATGGGATTTCTCAAGTGTCATTTACTAGGATTCTAGTACAATATTCAAGACCGTAGTTTATTGTGTGTATGACTTTTTCTACGAAATTAGAACAGCTTTTTGCATAATCATATTATATAGATTTAACGTTTCTTCAACCTTTGTACGTAAGCTCAGCAGTTTTGACAGCTCAGTAAAACTGAATTGTACCACCTTAACTATACATTACGCATTTAAATTTTACGTTATGTACTTGCCAAATGACAACATTAATGCAAGGAAAAATGGAAACAATGCTATTAAAACATCAAAAAGGAAAATGGTATAAATGATGTTCACAAATCTACAACCACCAAAGAATACTATCATAGAGAAACTCAAGCACAGTGTAAGAGAGAATGGTAACATGTTACGGTAAACATGATTTTATCATTACAAACAAATATAGAGTGAAATATATAATTAAAAACATACATTGTGGTATAATTTCCCAGGTAGACTACGTATTTTCCCGAATTGGTAAATGGATCCGTGGTGTGGGAGCAGAAGTCACCGTACGAAAATATAAACACCGAATACAGACGAATAAAATTTTGGGAAGAAGAATTTTTAATTTGACAAAACGTTTGCTACCTATAAATATGAATAACATAGATGCGTTCTTCAAAAGACTTGCCTATTCCACAAAATATTTGACTATTCCAAAATTAAAAAAGAAAAGAAAAAAAAGAAAAAAAAAAGAAGAACACTTGACTGTTTGACAACTATAACTGTATAATATAACATCTACAAATGCAGTCTATGCAATAGACTCAAATTCAATTCCCAAATGTGTACGGAGGTGGGGTGCTGGATAATCGCTGAAAAGTGGATGTAGGGCAATAGGCATAAATATATGTCGTATTTAAAGAATGTGGGATGCGGTAAAATGCTGAAACACATTGTGTGTTGTGGAAACACCCCCTCCCTCATAAACTGTTGAATTTAAGACAGTTTTACATTTGAAATTGATGATAAAATGGCCTGTGGGTATGCCAGTGGATTGCTCTATGTATTATGAACTGCATTCGCTTTTCTTAAACCACCCATCAAATAGAACCTGGATCCGCCCCTGGTAGGGATGCGAGAAGTAGGACTAGATAGAAGCCACTGTAAATGACTTACATTACAAAATATCAGCTGGTGATTTGTTGTGGAAATTATGGACATTAGCGGAGGTCTTCACCATTTACAGGCTTTTAGGGCAGTACTGCTTAATTACAACCCAAATTGCAAATCTAGGAACCTACGTGGGATGCGATAACAAGCGACATGCTGATGTTTAGAAGAAGTGTGCATGTGTGAACGTACAAATGAGGATTTGCAATGTGTACATTTTATAGGTTAAAAAAAGGCTCAAAAGCGGTCGTTACGACGTCGTACGTAACCCGCGTAGAGTCCTAAATTCATGAATATTCATTATTATTACTGTATACCAATCAATTTAAAATAGTTATTGAATAACTTGGAATCAAGACCACCGTCAGAGCTCAACGCGATCGTGTGGACATCCGCGATATGACCGCAGTCATCATTTACGGACAGTCCACAGATATCATATATCATATAGGCCTATGTAATTAGCAACGCCCGCCTAACATATGACCGAATTTACAAAATGAATACAGCGGTGTGTCATGGACGTTCGCTGGTGTCAACAATTAGCCAAACATGAATAATTACTATTAATTAGTGATACACACCGATAACCACTGATGTATGCGGATGCATCATGACAAGGATAGTGATTCGGGTAAATGTATCATGCACTACATCATACCCATAATGATGTCAAATGGTAGGTTAAGATTATGCAATTATCACACTGTCTTTGTTGCATTAGAGATATTAACCTACTAATTACAATGGGAGTAAGAAACGCCCATATGTGTTTCTTTTGATACACAAAGAGGCAACTACTTAGTATGTGGCAAGAAATTTCATCCAGGGTTTTTCATTTTTCACCGAAATAGTAAATTTTAGAGCATTTTCTTCAGAAGCTTTCAAGATTCATAGCAATCTATTGCCAACTGTTGTAATTTTTATATTTTGCATGTTCAGATACAGTAAAAACTATATTAAGACCATCTAGCGGCTGGCCTAAAATGGTGTGTGGAAGAGATTGTCTCTTTATGGGGGTTAGCAGTGGTCACTTTCTGAAGACTTGGTAAATTGAAATGTAGTCTGATCATTCAAGTGGTCTCTTTATAGAGGTGGCCTTTATTGGAGGTTCTATTTTAATACTTGTTCAATGACACGAAATGTGAATGGTCGAGACCACATGATATTTAACCTTCAGGTACTAGCAATGATATAAATATGTATCTATTTATGACAATGACTTCATACATGTACAATTTTTGTCTTTAAATCGTACAGTGAGGGGATGACTACAAACAGATTGTATTCATTTACCAGACTTCTATACCATATTTCATGGGAATCACATCTATGCTTTTTTCAGTAGAACCTCTAAATCCGACCATCTCTATAAAGAGACTACCTCCATAAGAAGAATGCTCGCGTTTCCAAACATGAATATAGAAAAAAATGCTTGTGAAACCTCCTCCATAAAGAGACCACCTCTCTATTGATACCACATTCGGCCAGCCCCTGGTGGTCGTAATAGAGAGGTTATACCTTTTTATAAAAACCAGAAGACATTTTCATACCCATCCTAAGCTTAGAGAAATGGGGGAAACACTCATTTTCAAGCACTATTACTTCTTCCTCCCTAAAAAGTGGTTCCCTTTTGGTTCATGTTCTAATGCAATCTTGTCTTGTGTTAATGCCATCAGAGCCTGCTGGGTTTTGAAATGGTGTAAGTGATTTCTCACAGGGGGGAAATATATCAGATGTTCATTATTGTCATGTTGTGTAATAGGATATTACACCTGGCAGTGATTCATATTAGTACACATTTTACATGCACTTATAATAAGTTGCTTACAGTACATGAGTGGTGTTCGTATTGGAAAGTGAAACACATGCAGTAAAATGTTTCTTAAGGCTACCCAGGGGACTGACTTCAAGTTGTCTCAACAGAGAGGTGGTCTCTTTCGGGAGGTGTGCTATGGTCACTTTATAAAGGCTTTGGATCTTGAGGCCCTACTGTAGTGCATGAAAAGAGAAGTGGTTTTAAATGGTTTTTGCAATGTGTGATACCGTTTTTCAAGTTAGCTCAACACACGTTAGTATCTTCTCAAAATGTACGCACTCTAACACATGGACATGGTAAAGCAAACTCATGTTAGATCTAATGACTGCGGGGTTTCAAATGTAATGCCAATAGCCCAGGAGACAGCTAAAGCATATGTCTAAATTTGTCTTGGAGATGGGTTCCGTATTAGTTGGTCAAGTATATACTCCCCTTATATCCGAACACTACCACCACCAAAACAGAAGATTTCCGGTAAATATCATTCCAAAAAAAAAACAATTACAAAGCTGCTAATAGATCATCGAACATGTTTATCTCGAATTCTAACAACTCGAATATATGGATAACTCGAAACTGTGATAATATTGGTACTTTCCTATAGTTCGATGATTTGTTTCCAAATCAACCCTATTCAAGCTGTATGTACTTCGTTGATAAAAAAGATTGAGTAATCATCCATTGGTCTAGGCTTCAATTAGGAAGATAATCTCATCACCGGACATGCGCAAAATGTACATTGCGGCCCAAAGCACCGCATTTACATACATGTAGACATGACCCACTGCGGCAACAATAACATAATGCTGATTGCCCGCCTATTAGGATAAGAAAAAAAAACAACACTGCAGAAGTGAATTAGCGTGAGTAGCCTAATGGAACAGACAACAAATTTACAAACAACAACCATTACGTATGTGTTTCTATTCCCAAATGCTAGGGAATTTGCTAGGGAGGTAGAAGATACAGAAAAAGGTGGGAAATGAACAGCCATTACATGGCGCGAAATGGGAACGTCGTTGTTTGTTGCTGTGGGACGTGCATTGCGGAAGTCATCACAATGATTGTGGAGTCTCGTGTGTGGGTTTGGTTCTAATGTGTCTTACTTACTTACTTACTTACTTACTTACTTACTTACTTACTTACTTACTTACTTACTTACTTACTTTGGACTTACTTACTTTGGACTTATTTACTTACTGTCGAATGACTTTTGAGCAAAGCAGCAAAGCTACACTGTATACACTTGTACATCATCATCATCATCCTTTGTGAGGCTGACATGGGGTCATCATAAAGGCCTCAGCAACTGACCTTTTTCCTCAGCCAGTGACCTACTTCCCGAGTGAGGTCATAATTCTGCCATCGCATCACATTCCAGTGTGACGTCATTTGACCTTTTGAAAATGATTTCGTACCAGACTTGTCGAAAATATTGACAGCAGGTAATTTATCTTATTATTAATGTATATGTTCAACATTTCAAAGGGCTAATTATGACTGTCGAAAATATTGACAGGGGGTAATTTATCTTATTATTAATGTATATGTTCAACATTTCAAAGGGCTAATTATGACAGAGTTTCAAACGAGTGTACACCAATCTAATGCAAAAATGTACAAACACACAGAACTGAAAGCTAGTTTTAGACTTCTACTGAATTAAAATACATGTTACTACCACGTCTTGAATGATAAAAAAATATATATACAAATACGCACGCGATAAAGTTAGTGTCAGTCTATGGACAAAAAACACATTTTACGATTCCAGCTTTCACTCATGCAAAGGTTTGATTCATACACCCACATATATGAAGATCTATACAAACAGGCGTGTTTGGGATGTGCTAGTTTAAGAACTAACTCATCACCTGTTATATTGCGAGAGCTTTCAATCAAGTCCCACGTGACTAAGAAAGTTGCAGCTGCGCATGTCAACGCCCATAATCCAATTCCTGGCTTTACTACAGTGAGTGCTGTCACTTGTTGGCAACTTTACCTTACAGGGGCTGAAACTGACACGGGGAAAGCGGCCGTTTAACCACTTTTAACAAGTTAGTGAGTGATATATTTGAAAATCTGAATCTATAGACACGAGATGCACACGTGTAATTGAAAGTGAGACGGGAAGTCTTTGAAAAGTGTTAACTATAGAGACACGGGGACAGAGCACTTATTTTGGGAACCCATTTAGGACCCTCAACCTAAAGCCCCTGTCTGACGGTCACGAATGCTCATAACCGATTTGGCGCAGTCTTGCAAAGGCGTGATCCATTAGAACTCCTTTGTTAAGACAAACTGAGGCACTTACCTGCATAAGTGGTCTTCCTAGAGAGGTAGTCTCCTAATGGATATTTGGGACCGCGAGAAGTGGTCATCCACTCATTTGATATACTGTTGTGCACCATCTAATGGTATAATACTACAAAGACAAGCTTCGACACACCTTATTGGATTTCTAACCCATACAATATATGTTTATACTTGTGAACTAAGCAACAATGACTCATTTAATATTGGTTACATTTAATGCTAAAATATTATGATACTGGTATAATTAGATTTACTACGAGGAATGAAATGTTTGATGATTTACAGGGATCATTAAGTATTTATCTCCATTTGCTGCGCACTCCCCAACTCAATAAGTTGCAATGTCCATTCATTGGCTGACTTTCGCTGTGTTTGGAGAAAGGTTTATACAATTTACCGCAGAGATTTTGCCCTTTTTAAAGTGAGAGATTGGACAATGTCATTTTCTTAAGGTGTGCTAGTGTGTTTCAAATCTATGATTTACAAACTTGAGTCGGCTGAAAGTAGCTACCTATATGTATATATGGGTTAGGGGGTTATAAGGGGGTTCAAGAAATCCAACATCCCTACATTCTTTGCCTTATTTCCCAAATCCCTATTATTTTTTCTTTTTCCCATATCTCAATTTTGACGTTTTTTCAACACCCCACTTCCATGAAATCCCATATCCCTCTTTTTGGTGCCTTATTTCTCACACTCTAATTTTTTGTTGCCTTCCCCCCCTCACCCCACTTCCTTATAAACCCGCCCCATATATGAACATAAATATATGAATGTCTATATGAAAGGGATCTTAAGCATTGTGCAATGCGTTGTCCATAATTTGAATCAATACTAGTCTTACAACTGGTGCTAAATGTCAATATAACCTACAAATGTACATCATGTGTTAGAATATAGAAGATAACAGAGTGAAAAGGGTCTACACATATACGTGCCAGTAGACATCTTTTTGGTGTACAGACAGGTCTCATGGTGCATAGACAGGTCTCATTGCGTGGATTCTAGCTACCTGATCTTTCCATGCGACAAATCACGTGGGTTGCTGTCATGTAGAATTGTCCAGTGATATCTAAACCTTTCATTTCCTGTTCACGCGAAAAAAATACGGAAGTTAGCGCTGTGGTGGTCAGATCTGCTAAATGACACGTTTGTATAGAACAAGAATTCTCCACTGTTTCTCAGCGGCCCAATAAATTATTGTTAATCCCATCTCCGGAGTCCTTGTGATAATAAAAGAGCATTTCCTTTACAAAAATGAGACAATTTTTTTTTCTTTGCAATGCTGTACATAAACGTGACCAACCATAACATAACTCTCCCATGACCTTTAAAAGAAAGGCTCAAAGCAATCGTAACAAATCTACATATTAAAAAAAATCATGCAAGTTAAAAACCATGCATTTAGAGTGAAAGTAAATAAAGCCATTGTCGGTCGCCAATAACTAATTCACCACCACGAATGATGTCACAATGAACAAATACAGAATCCATCAGTGTCTCTAAAGCACGTGTTTGATAGGCATTGAACGGTCCATTGCGCTACTCTGTTGACACAGACAGTGATGACGTAGGCCACAGATTTCCCACATAATTGTTTTACATTATTGTGCTGGACAAACATGGGAATGCATTAGGCAAATGAACAGTGCGGACGTGACCATTACTATTATTAGTTGTAATGTCATCTGACGGTGAGCTTTGGTAATTTCTGCCAATGATGTAATTAATTTAGTGTAGGTGGTGTTGACATGCTTTAAGGGATTTATTCAGGCATTTTGGGGCATGGAAGTTATAGTAGAATTGAAAAAAAAAGTTTTCTGGTATAATAGACCTTTAATGCGTGGCTAACAGACTTTAAAGACCTTCTTGGAAAATGTGCGTTGAAGTGGGTCACATTTGATGCATTTACTTTTAGAACTACAATAGCACCTCTCTCTTTTGGTAAGACTTGGTGAATGGAGATTCGTGTAGACAAGAGCTTCGCGATGCCTTCACAAAGAAGACAATGTGGATATCACACAGGCAAATCCAGGTTTTTGGACGGGGTGTGTTTACACATACAAGATTTCATGGGTTTTGCACGCATCCAATGAAAAAATGAAATTTTGGTGTTGAAAAATAAGGTGGGGGTGGGGCGGGGGGGGATCTTCCCTAAGACCCTTTGAGGCTATGTCTGATCAAAAACAAAATCATCGCATCGTGTATCCACTGCAGGCTTGGGTCCATTATTAATGATAATATTAATGATAGTGATCGAAAAAAGGGTAATAATAGTAATAATGAAAAATTCTGTAGCGTAAAGTAATGGTAATATACTGGTGATGATAAAAAAAACTAATGAAAAAAAATCATAACTTTTTCATTACTGAAATTAATAACAATAATATGTATGGCATTGACGATCATGAGTTCAAAATTCTTTTCATTGCTTCAAATAACATAGATGCATGTACCTATTCTGTAATGCACAAAAGTTTACTTCAATTTCAAATAACATATTAAAGATAAAAGGGTGGCTTACACTCTTTAAAGTCACAATTATAACCTATAAATAGTGAATGTTCATCAAAGTACAATTTCCACATCAGAATTGTCAACAGTAAGACCTCAGCAAATAATCTTAATTGAAGGCATGGTCACTGCTATTCTGTGAATAGCTGCAGGTTAGAACTTAGGGGCTTGTTACGTAACAACACAGTAGGCAGTCCTTATGGGAGTTGAAGAACAATAGGGTATGGCACTTCTAACTGATAAAAATGGGAAATCAAACAGGCAATGATACTTGTGTGTTTAATTGCATTTATTCTAGCAAAGCAAAATATCATATGTAGCAAATCTAATTATATTTGTTCAAATTTCCTATTTCCTTTATATCAAAGTAATATAAATACTAAGTATAAAGTCAATCATTAAACTAAAGAACTTGTAAAAATAATGAGAAAATAATGAGATTGGTGTATGAAATTGTAATGATAATATAATGGGAATGATAAAAAACTAATGATAATATAATGATAATGAAACTTTTTTTTGACAAATTATAATGGCAATGAAAACTATTTATAACGATTGATAATGATAATGACAAAATATTATGGACCCAAGTCTGGACTACTGGCAGTGTATGGCTAGAAAAATCTCTTCGCTGATGAACTTCGAGGCCGTTATGGATGCAAATTTTAATACAATTAATTTGATAATTGAGACAAAAAACACGTTTTAACATTCTAATATTAAATACATTTGTATAAAAAACAATGCACGTTTTCTTAATAATTCAACAGCATATTAATTTTATGGTGAATATCATTGACTATTTGCTTGAATAAAGACAGTTTCATAAAGATAATAGTGATAAGACAAAATAACGTCCATTGAAACTTTAGTCTTGAAAAATGCAATATTTATTCTCGATTATTTGAGGTGTCTCCAAGACGCTTATAATTATATAATATCTGAACAGTAACATTGTGATCACTGTGCCGCAGGTGTTTGATGTGTACCAACATATACAAAAAAAATTACTTAAATTTAGTTGCTGACAAAATTTTACTTAAATTTAGTCGCTGACAGACTAAATGAAACACACACACACAATGAAATGTGAGCTCGAGTGAGTGGCTGTTATAATAGCTAATATTTGTTTTGATCATTTGATCTTATCACTGTCTTGTCTTGCCGTAGTAGTTCCTCACACCGACCCCTATTCCAAAAACGTGGATCTGTTCCAGTATATAAACAGTGAACTGGGATTCCACTGTCTGCATTGGCAGATCCAGGGGGCGCAAGAAATGCACCCAAATCACGAACTCCATTTCTGTCACCAAAATATCTTCTTCATTTTTGGCATATCCCCCATTGATCGGGCATACAAAAAAAACTCAGATTGTGCCATCTTTAAAAAACTTCATCTGCTAGTGTTTTGTCCCTGTTAAAGACATGTGACACCCCCATCACCCACACCCACACCCGGCTTCGAGCAACATATATAACAAAAATGAAAAACATGTTTTTAACTCCAAATATTCACGTGTTTAGCACAGACATAAGTTGCCATACTGCTTTGCGTGGATGTTTGCTCTAATCTAACAAATCCACGGGTAATATTTCGAACCCTAAATGGGTTAAAAGTGACACTGCAACACGGTTGTTATTTGAACCATTTTTACCCGTCAAAGTGACACATTGAAAAATCCTTATCTATTGTCAAGAGACTTGTGCACGTCTTGTATATATGTAGACATCATATTACAAAGTGACACAGGACCTTACAAATAAACACATGAACAAGGCACTTATGTTGGTACCCCGTGTAGGGACCTTTGGTGCGTGTAATCCCATTTGTGTTTTAACATCAAGCCTTTAGCTGAGTTGTAAAAGAGGAGCAAATCCTTGCTGTTGAAGTGGGTGTTTCTACAGAAGACGCAAACATGCTGTCAATCTCCATAAAACTTGCTTAAACTGGAGAAAACAACTGATTACACTATAAGCGCATAACATAAAAACTATTGTTCTTAGCAACAATGTGAACATACTATTTGGCGATCATTAGTGAGTCTAGTGGGACTCTGATAAAGTGTCCGCGTTAGGGAGGTGTCCCCATTATTGAAAATCTATATGAAAGGTGCCTAAAATGGAGCAGTGATTTTACAAGCACATTACATACAGTTAAATTTCTAACATATTTGCGAAAATTGAGGTGTCCACATTAGACACGTGTCACTTAATTCAAAGAGGTTTACTTTATGTATGGGATATAGGTAAAATCGCCGATAAATTTTATGTCAACTTCAAAGGAACTTAAAAAACATAGGTTTGTATAACAAATTAATGAGCCCAGGTTTCTCCAAACAATTTAATGAGAGTCTAGTACCAATATGGATTTAATGCTATTTTTATTGTGTAGGTGTTGTACTCTTTCACGTAGTTGTTTTCACACGTCCATTTGACCCATCATGGACATAAGTTAAAGCAAATTCTCACAATTAAACTTTTTAGTGTAAACCATAATTACAATGTTTTTGTCCTAGTCTGTTTTTATGTCACTGTGATCAAACCTTTAGATACCAGGTCATGTGTATACATAAGGCAACTGATGTAAGAACATTGGTTACAAATGTGATGCATATTTTAGACATGTACACGTTTTAAAGATCCTACCAAAACCAAGGAATGTCCAGACTATGTACTAATATTTGGATGGTGTAAACACAGACATTCAACGCTGCCACATAATACTACCCCACTTCAAATTAGAAATTTTATCTTATTTTTTTTTTAGTTTATTCAGATAATTTCTCAATTTCGCACGTGTATTATGATTAATAATGTTCTCACATCAATGCAGAGGGTAAGAGATGCTATTTCCTGATTCAATGGTCCAAAATATGCAATTCGCTACACATGTTTGTAAACATCGTGTGATTATGGTCAAATTTCATTCAAAATAGTCTAATAGTCTGAAACCATGTAGGATGAATAGTGAGGTTTTTTAAATGTTCCACCAGTTTCCATAACTCACTCTATTTCCATAACTCACTCATGCTTTGTATGGTTTAGTTTGGTTTAGTTGAGTTGTTGTACACACGCGCTTCCGGTCTAGATCTATCATGTCGTATGTATGACTCGAGAATAAAATCTAGTAACATCTACCACCCAGGTGTCCCATCATTTTTAAAACACCACCGACTTAATGTGTCTCTCTACAGCTTGCTGCATTTCCTGTATCAATGTTCTTCTCTAATGAGAGAGAGAATGTGTGTCACATACAAACGGTGATATGCAGTTCATTTCCGCTTCTCCTTGCCAGGCCTATTTCATGTACATTAAAACTTCACTATTCACAGGTATCTAGTGGGATAACAATAACAGATTAAGAAGTACAAAAAGTTCAAAAATGTATAAACATGATTTATTAGCAAAAAAATTCCGTATATATCGATGCAGCTGCAGGCATCGTAAAAAATACCTCCTCTGTAATTACAATCAGACTTAACATTAATGTCATTCTTGAACCATAACTTGTTTTTGCACTTGCCGTATCCTTACACTGTCTGTCTCCTGTACTCACTTTGTGACTGATGATACACCTAATGCGCATTCTCGGGTCACAGCAAGGTCACGTTAAGGTCAGAGGTTATTCAGACTAGAGAACAGGTTAGTGATTTAAGTAGAAAGTAAGTAGATTTAAAAGAATTACCTTGAGTGACAACAAAAATGGACAATAGTAGTCGATATAGAATCGGAAAACGATTACGTTTTCAATATTAGTTTATTAAATAATTTGACTTATAGATTTTAAAATCATTAATATCGTGAAAAGAAAATAGCCAGGGGGGCACTGCCTAAAATCGTTGTAGCATATCATACCTATACGTAAATATTCACTAAAACGACCATTGTTTGCATATATCACAATTCTTGACAGAATAGGAAACCATGATACCTTCAACTGTCATCAATTATAGAACTGTCAATTTCAGATCTCATGGTGGCTACCAGTGATAATAGACTATGTCGGTGCATGCACGAGACATCTGATAAATCATCTCAAAGGCGATGGTGACATGAAGTAAACACAGTCCTATTTTAGTGATAATATTCTGAAGGCTATTTACACCTATGATAGTAGTATGACGGCCATGCTGAAACTCCTAGACTGGCAGGACCTCCGGAGCAGGCGAGAAGACCAACGCCTGATCCTTTTCTATAAAATTATACAAGGGCTGGTGATAGTCCCTGTGGACGATAGCGAAGTCCTCAAACACGCCGACACCCGTACCTGAGCAGTACACAACTTCAAATTTAAAACCATCAGAGCTACCACCAACAACTACAAACACTCCTTTTTCGTTGCAACCACACCAGCATGGAGCAACCTCCCGGCTGACGTCGCCAAAAGTACCACCATCGAAATGTTTAAATCCAGACTAAAGGACTACCAGGCCTAATCACGCTGACACAACTCCATTGGCGTGATACTCATTTAGAGGTGTGCCAATTATATATAGAAGAAGAAGAAGAAGGTTCTAGATTTTTTAAAAATCAATATACTATTCTAATGACTACGTACTGTTTAAAGTTGCTCCATTAAAAAAAGTACTTGTAATACACACTGTGGCATGATAGTTCAAACTGATTGATCTGTAATCTAGTATTAGTACAAATATCTTGAGTACTAAAAATTGAAAATCTGACATTCTATCATTCCGTGCAAAAATCACCGCCAATAACCCACGCTGATTGGTCGACCAGGGTGCTCAAAAATTGAAAAAAAAAACACACGGCATTAGTCTAATATCCTCACAATTAAAATACAGCCGCTGACGTAAGGCCATGAAGGCGCATTTTCCATGCTGTGCTGAGTGCAGCAGTTTAAACCAGCGTGGGCTAAAACAAAAACGAATCATACACTTGTTTAGCGAATGTTGAATCAGGAAAACTTATAATATGATTTATTTTAAAATAAAATCATGAAAATGGATTTTAGTCATGATAGAATGGTATTTGACCACTGCTTGTATGTCAATCCAGACGTTTTTACCGCACTTCGTTCGGGTAAATCAGACGTCAGCATGGAAAATTTTTGTGATTGACACCCAATCTCGTTGTCAAATCACATTATACATCATTCTAAACTTCTTTGACTAGTATTAGCATGCTCAATTATACATTGACTGCACGCCCCGGTGATTTACTGCACGCCACGGCACTAGTCTAAACTAGACTAGTACTGTTTTCTATAATACAGCGGCTGACGTGGGTCAAAATGGCAATGAGAACGTTATGATATGATTTATTTTAAAATAATAATACACTCGTTTAGCATGGATTTAGTCATGATAGAATGGTATTTTGACCACTTTTCGATTGTCGTGTCAATCGTGAAATTGAGTCACTTCGTTCGGGTAAATCAGACGTCAGCATGGAAAATTTTTACGATTGACACTCAATCTCGTTGTCAAATGGTGCAAAAAATCTCCATTCTAATAACCCACGCTGATTGATCAATCAGCGTGCTAAATTATACGATTGACTGTTATGTAATTAACGCTATGGAGACCACTACTACATTCAAATTCACAATATCAATACATTCCGCTGACGTCGCAAAGGCGTGTCCCGTGTCGGAGAGCAAAAAAGTTTAGACTTGAGCGCTGTAGTAGTGGTCTCCTGTTGCGCACTTTGAATGAGAATGTTATAATATGATTTATTTTAAAATAAAATGGATTTTTAGTCATGATAGAATGGTGATTGACCACTCGATTGTCGTGTCAATTGCAAAAATTGAGCATGCTGACGTCTGATTTACCAAAAACTTACTTTTGATATTGTGTACTCAATTTTGCGATTGACACTCCAATCTCGTTGTCATATCCTACATTATATATCTGCTCTTTTGTTCTTTGTCTTTTATTATATAAGCCTTTGTGCTGCATTTCAGCTTCTGTCTGAAGTGAACTGTGATGAGTTGGCCAAGAAGCAAGACATTGATGGATTCCAGGTGAACGAAGCTTCACTCAAGCGAGACTTCAACCAAAACCTTACAGCCACGGGATTGGAATTCCTCCATTATATGGTCCTCCTGTATTAATATTTTGTGAAGGTCTTGCAAGATGTGTATGATTATTTAATATTGAGCACGAGTATTTACGACCTAGGCTGAGACTAAACATGGAATAACAGTGATTGTGCATTGCCCTTGCGAATTTAAGCTTTATTATTGTTTTTGATTATATTAATGCAGTAATTTTTCTGTATTATTTTATTTATATACATATACATATATGTGATTTATGTAACTTTACAATACCATACAGATTATGGCTATCATTATGAATACTGCGATATATATATGGCACTACTTGGATGCTATGGAAATATGATAATAGGAATTTTGATGGGGACGATTGCATTAACAGAGCCCGTGTTGCACAGATAATATTGCAAGATAATGATAATATGATGAATGCACAGGGGTTGAAATTTCGTGCTAGTGAAGTGAATGGTTTGTTTCCACTTTCATTCCATATACACTATACAACATTTTTATTTTTTATTACATGGCTAATATAAAACCTCTTTTATAATGGATTAACAGGGCTAAAGCAACCAAATTGTAGTTAATTGTCCTAGCTTCTATTATAATTACTGAACATACCTGATTGCTTGAGAAGTGGAGCAGAAAATTTAATACCTTACATACAAAATTTAAGGCCTAGAATTATAAACATGAGAGATAAATGTAATTGTACGAGTGGGGGTGGGACATCGTGTGGTGATCATGGGGCTCTTCCACAGTCGGATTGGGTACATACATGTATGCTCAGCTGTAACTTTTGTCAGTATGCAAATCAACATGATTACATAGAAATCTTCTTTGTTTTAGATTCCACCAAACGTGACGGCTTTTTATAACTTACTGTAGCCTACGTTGGATTAATCTTCAGACGTGTTGTGGGTTATTAAAAATAACTGCAACTTTTCCAAAGACGCATTCTGAATTTTGGATTTTGCACTGCTATAATTAATAACCGAAACATTGTGGAAAATAATCCATGTGACTTAACAATAGAAGCAGGTATTAGATGCTTTGAATGCTAGCAGAAAAAATTTGAAACACGTACCTCAGCAAAAATCATACGACTTTTGAATATGTAAGAAGAGCCTATTGCACATGCACAGTTATCTAAACACGCTAGGTTCCTCCTTCCGATTTTCCTGAATTCAATCCATCTCATCTTCATCTCATTCTCACTTTTTTCTTGTGTATTTGTGCTTGTCAAGAGCACCGTGTGAGTAATTGACAGTTACAAAATTCTTTAAAAATAAAGAAAAAAATCCTTAGTGTTGTATGTTGCCACTTTGACATAAATCCAATTCGCAAAACACGGTCTCCGTTCGTCAGAACTGTCATCCATTAACAGAACGCCACCTGGTGATCATAGCTTAAATTACAGACGAGGCGGCAACCAATCAGCGTAGAGAGATCTCGTCTGTCTCGAGGATGATGAGTGTAGGACCGACGACACACACTTGTCAGGTGAGAAGTGGCATGAAGATAGGCCACTTCAAGTGGCATTGGCATAAACATAGGTAGTTTGCGACATTGGCATAAAAATAGCTCATTTGTGGTGACGCATCGCAGTAGTCATTTGGTATTGTTTCTGTTAATCCACATGTCTGCCAATCATCGTATTTTCGAGGTCCCTTTGTAATCCCTCAAATAATCCCCCATATTGAATGGGATGCGCGTCGATCATCACCACGTTCAACTCAAGTGCATCGCTCATGTCACGGATTATTTTTCTGATATATTATCAGTATTCTTAAGTACTGTTACATAACCACCTGTTTACTATGCCTAGAGGTATATACAGTGTGTTTGGCACTGGTTACCCTTCAAGTTAGAGTTAAGCGTGCCAAACTATACATATCTATGTACTACTCTATGTGCAGTATGCTGTATTTCCTGACATGACTCGTCTTATATTAACTTAACTTAAAGTCCGCAACAACTGGCCTCAAAGGCAGATCCAGGTTTTGGGAAAGTGAGGTGGGCGCACTTAAGGGATTTCATGGGTTTCGTACGCACGATCGATGGTGATCATGCCGAAAACCCTACGCAAATGAAGTATTTTGGTGGGGAAATGTGGGGGGGGGGGGAGGGCAACGCCTGCGCCTTCCTGGATCTGCCCATGGCCCTACGCTCCTATCCCAGCACCAATTAAGCTGTATGTCTAATGCGTATTAGGCTATGCAAAAATATTGCGTATCATGGCAATAGTAACGTGAAACTGAGACAGGCCTATCATGGATCATGCTAACTCTTCCTGATGAGGCAAGCTCTTAGACGCTTGCAATTCTTAATCTGCTTGCCTAAGAAGCCATACACTGGTGCTCAATCCAAAAGCTTTCGAATGTCAACCTATAAGAGTAAATAGGTTGAGTCATAGGTTGCATAATGAGATGAATCACTTTGACTTTGATGCTATCGCGTTTCATACTGCATATTATAACACATTACAGTGTCACAGAGCATCCGTCGATATAAATGGCAATGTGCTTATTTACAGTCGCAATCACCTGCCATCGTGCTTTAGATATTTACTTTCACAGAATGTCATAGACATTTGTATCATACTATGCATTACTCAACTCCCTGGGGAGCAAAAAGCACATTGCTACCGAAGTGCAGATATGCTTATTTTTCAATGTTATTTATCTAGTTAGTTTGCCATATTTGCAAATAAAAATTATGATATAAAATACAGACAGTTAACAATCACTGTGTGCTTCTGTGGCCGAGTGGATAGGGAGTTGGACTCGTGACCAGAAGGTCGTGGGTTCGATTTGCGGTCAACTGATGATCAATAAGTAGGCCAATGACTTGGTGTAAATTGTAGTCACGACAGCAAGACTTGGATCAAACCACTACATTTACATTTACATTCATTTCTATTAGCGTTACTTCACTTGACCTGTACCTTCGTAACGTGTAGGTACCATGGAGCAGTGTGAAAATATGGTTTCGCTCAATACCCAACACCAAAGCCGACCGGGAATCGAAGCCACGAACTTTTGATCAAGAGTTCAACTCCCTGCCCATATAACCAAACTCATATATATCAGATCATGGGGCAAAGACAAGTTTTGAGCAATAAAGTGGACCCTTGATATTGAGGGTGTTCGGTCACTGAAGCACACATTTTACCATGTATACATGATGTAGTCTTAGTTTAGTCTATAAACATATAATAACTTGAATGTCTAATATTAATAAAGTTATAAAACAAGTGGTCTGGCTCAAAGTTGCCAGACATAAAATTCCATAAAACTGTCATGATAATAATTACATGGCGTATTTTCAGGGATAAACTACACCATAACACCATAACACATTCAATTTGTTTTATTCATATGATAATTATGGAAAAAAAACTTTTATTTTGTGAAAAGTACACTAAAAAGTGTTAGTGTTATTTTTTTAGTACCCGGCATGATTTAAGCAGCTTCAAGAACACAGCCCCTGGTATCAGCATGGAGCCCCAGCTGCATGCCAATTTGCGTATCTGATACATACGATTTGAATCAAAAGTGCATTGGGAAAAGCCACCTGCTCTTCAGAAAAGGCAGACGATTTTATCATGTAAGCCATGACGCACAGACTTATTTGCAGTATTTTCCAGCACATCACACGAATCTTCTGTGCGCGACAAAGCTAATGTACGCCCCTTGAGCATCACAGTGTGGGTGGGTGGGATTGATGACTCAAGCAAACTAAGAACTAAGAAGGAAGTATGTGAGGTGGGGGTGGGGGGGGGAGTGGGGGGGATGGCGCAGTTTAAACATATAACGTCCTCCTTCGGTTGGCTTAATTTTAGTAGCCTCGTTCATCTAGGCTATCTGTTCCATTTCGGGGGTGCACATCACCGCAGGATCTGGCTGATGGAGACTAAAATATTACAACAAAATCCTTACGATTTCCGTAAGCACGCTTCTCTTAAATACGTACAACGTAAGAAGGCGTACAGCGTGCTACGTGCAACGTTAGACATCGTATATGATATTTCACTATTCATTTTTGAAAGCACGATTCCATTCTGATATAATTGTTGAATAATCAACATTAATTTCCATAAGTTGTTCGATAGTAAGTGTATAACGAGAAGAAGAAAATGAAGTTTGCACTGAGAGATGTGTTAAAGGGTCTCAAGAGTTTCTGGGCGTTTCTCAAAGACCGCCTGGCCAACTCCAGACTTGGAAAATGGATGATCGCAAGAAAGGAAAGGAAGAATGTGTCAAAGCTGTGCCAACTGTTTGCAGCAAGTCCAGTCAAAGAGAAGATCATCATAGATGATGAGGCGTCCTGGGACCAACTGATGATCATTACAATGACCGACTTGAAGATGCATAGAATGAAGAAGTCATTCATGAAGTTGTTCAGCTAATTCTCATTGTTACATATCACTGCAAGAACCGTGTCTGCTATGTGGAATGGTGGATTTCGGCCACCACTATGCAAGCAAAGATGAACTTTAAAAATCTAAAAAAAGAAAAAAAGATGGAAAATTTAAAAAAAAATGGACTTCTTTATATTGCAGTGATATTAACCATTTCAAAGACTGACAATCAAATTTGTATTTTATTTTTTTATTTTTCAACATGACTTACTATTAGAATCTACTCAAAAATAGTACGTAATAAAAACAGTTAACCAAACATAAAATGTCTTTCTTCTTTACCCCATTTTTAAAATTACAATACAAAAGGATTTTACAATGTTGTAATATAAATTCCAAAATCTTCTATGTACGTGTAACTTTGAAATCACTTGTTCGTTATGATAACTTGATAACCCAACAAAAATTACAGAACTTTGAATGAAAAGTTGAATCCATAAATCTGACAGTTCCTGGATCAAAACTATATACTCGCCATCCCAAACCGTGACATCCAGTGGATCCAGGACCTGGTCAAAATGATGAAAAATGGAAAAAAAATGTGGGGGTAGTTTAAGCCCTATTGTTTCCGCAACAATATGCCCACTTCAATTCAATGTGTGTATGCTTATAAAATAATATAGAGAATTAACCATAGGCAAATCCAAAATACTTAATTTGCATACTTTTTTTTCATGAAATCCCTTTTAAAGTCCCCCCCCCCCTTACGGTAAGTGCCCCCCTCCACCTTTTCCTTAAGTGCACCCACCCCCTTTTCCAAAAACCTGAATCTGCCAATGTTAACTAATGCTGATCTACAATCCAAACAGATCGATTTGACATTATTTATTCTTAATTCAACATGGTAAAATAGAATTGAACATGAAATAGAAAAGCAAATCATTCAAAAACCTCAGATCACAGCTTAACGTGAACATTGGGGAAATACTGACATCACTGACAATAGATGGAGTACAAACACATGAAACATTACAAACAGAGTACCAATAAAACTGTTGGGCCTAAAAAAAAACAAACATACTTGTTTTCATATTTCCCATTAGTAGAAACACAATGACACCAAATAGATGACTGTAGTTGGATTAAAATATTACAATACATACATATACCATAGGAAATAATCAAACAATGCTGACCTACAATGGTACTATACACGTGTGACACATCCATATATACTCTTTTTGTATCTTTTGCAGCTTCATGACATTTAACATGTTGACAAGTACATGATTGTGCAGCTGCCGCTTTCCATTGGCCATTATGAGGGGTTCATTGCATTTGCCATGAACACAAATGCCCCATAATCGGGCAATTACAGCATTGAATGGTGTCTGATGGAGACGCAATTGATCTATTGAGTGGAGGACTAAAGGCTTTGTAGCATTGACATCGTCTTTCATAATATTCTAAAAGTGATGACATAACTGCTTTTGTGCTAAGATGGCTACCAGTTACTATGGCCCAAGGAGGGTACGAAAAACTATGGGTGGTGGTATTGGAATGACTGACATTGAGGGGTAGGGGGCGGAGGGGGTGATTATCTGAGACCTTGCACTTTAAGGAAGGCCAGACAAATTGGACAAATTTGTAGTACTTTCAATTGGAGTGGGGAGCAGAGATTTTAAACCAATGTAGAGGCCATAGCATTATGGTTCTATACTATGTGTTCACACGTAGATCAAATCCCACCTCCACCCATCTCCACGCGGTCGAGCCATAATAAGTCGCCTGCAGTCTAAAAGTTGATGTTTACACGTGCCAACTTTCCTACTCTTCACGTTTGTTTTCTAATAGACCTAAAGTCAACCCTCATTCATGATAACAGCACAGTTCCTGATTACTCCTGAGATTACAACCGAAAGTGCAGACAATGTAGAGAGAATATTTATCGGTTAGGTTAGCATATGTAAAAAAAACAAAGGGGACAGTGTTCAGTCTGAGCAGACCCATTATATCCGTTGTATACTTACAATCTCTCCAAATTGTGGACGGTTAAAATTTGACAATACCTGAATATGTTTAAAATGCACTAAGGTTGAAGTGAGATAGCGTGAAGAGATTACAGCAATCATCCCATTACTGCCCTCGCCCATTGTACATCCAACACCCATTCTGGTGAGACAGATGACAAGCGCGCAAACAATGGGATTAAGCCAGACGAGCAAACGAGAGACACAGTGACACATGAAGTGGTTATGCAGACACCACTGCAATCAAAATGTTGGCACCTGCGATGACTTTTCACGTGATCACCAAACGATTGGATGTATGGCTTGGTAGGTTTGCTTACACAGAAGAACATCTTTCAATCAAGACAATAAACACGTTCAAGTGGTCTCATTGAAGATGGTGTCTCGTAATGGAGGTACGTATTGTCTCTTTACAACGTTTTGGACTGTGCAAACGTCTTATTATACAGGTGGTCTTAATGGGATGGTCTACTGTATTTTGAACTTTGGTCTCTTGATAGATGCAGTTATGATGGAGATGTGTACGTGGTTAATGCCCCCCCCCCTCCATTTTCATGTAAAGCAAACGTCTTTGAACAAGGCGAATGCAAAAATATGCCAAACTGAGATCTAACGGGTGTTACAATATGAAAGAAAT
>CM032666.1:38604580-38615547 GCA_019095985.1 Streblospio benedicti
CTTTTTGGGCCTTCTTGGGGTTATTTTACAAAAGGGGGGGCTTGGTTTTTTTGTCCCCCTTTAACACATCATGAATTAACCCAAAATGGGTATATTATTAGTTACTAATATAGAACCAAATGTGGGCGCAAGGGAGGTTATGTCCACAAAATACCAAGTAACATGATTGCCATAGGTGTCACAATTGTTTGAGCAATGTAAACTCAGTGATTTTTACGTAATTAACTTAATCACTTCACACTCATCCGGTATATTTTTTTTGTTTAAACCATCATAACTCAGCTATCAATGAACCCAACAATAGTGTTTGGGGGTGTCAAACTGAAGCTACTTACTCATATTTTCGTAAGATAGATACTACTTTTTATGAGTCGTAAAAATTCCACACGATCTTTGTAGATCTATGGTGCATTTTGTTATGAATTGACCTATTCACACACAACCCGTAGGTGGCGATAATATGCGATTTGAACATGTAACTGTTTATTTACGTTTGTTCTTATAAGAACTTTTTTTCACCAGGAAAACTATCGTGTTCAAGTGAGTAATATTATTTTGATACTGGTTTGAATGCTATATATTTAAAAATAACATACGGGATGTGTGTGTGACCTAGGAGCCTAATGTCAATTGCTCTACCAAATATGTCTGTTACACAGGCCTTTAAATCTAAGGCATGTGAAAGGGTAGTTTTAAAAAGGATTATGAATTTTTTAATATGTGGGCGTAACCACTTTTTAAGGACAATGTGGAACAGTAGTTTTTAAACATTGTATCAAAATTCATAGGTTTCCCGCTCATCAAACCAATGAAGCCCCATGATCCCACAACTTTGCTAACTATGGTCTTTATATCTAGAAGCGTCTACGTGACACCTCTGTCAAATAATTGAGAGATTACATCATTTATTTCAATGAGGAAGTGACCACTTTAAAAACGTTATATTGTTTAATAACTTTATGATTTTGATAAAACCACCTTTTATTCATGCAAAAGGCAATGCTATTCGCCATCAAATCAATATGTTGTTGAATTATCAAAAGATGTATTATTTCTCATACAAATGTATTTTTATATTAGAATGCTGATACGTGATTTCGTCAGAAATTATCGAATCAATTGTATTAAAAATTTGCATCCGCTAGCCTCGAACACCGTCAGGGAGGCCGATTCTCTAGCTGCACACTGCCAACCAACCAAAGGTTAGGTCATCGCATTCTTTTCTTGTGTACTTACCTTAACTGTTTAAAAGCAACATTGAGTTTTTAACACAATGAGCTGATCTGGAAATCCCCTAGTCACAGTATCGTTAAAAGGTACAATAGATATATTTGATTTTTCAACCCAAAGCATATACGTAAATGTAAATGTGGTGGTTTTTATAGTCGTCCTGTAACGACTCAGTAGGTCTCCAGTAGGTTGCAGCAACTACTTGGTATAAGTAGTTATAAGTAAGTTGCACTGGACTAGGTTTCTTATCCCCTTTTTTTACACACCTTGTTGTTATACCTTCTTAAGCCCGCTGTGTAGGTTGGGACTCAGTACACTATGGTACTGAGATCGGCCGTGGGGCCCCTCAGTTTCCTTAGGCGCTAATTCGGATGTGCGTAGGGCTGGTAGCTATTCCCTTGGGCATGGGCCTTCTTTACATATCTGAGGGCTAGCGGTGGCGAACCCCCTCCTCAGCGCCTGGGACCGCGTAGCTTCGTAAAGGGGCTTTGTGCATTGCGTGTCAGCACCGGTGCGAAGTCCCCCTCCCGGCGTAGGGGGCCTGTGGAAGTGAGCTCCCGGCTTGTTAGTCACCAGGCACTAGCCCAGTGCGCTGGATGGTGGCTGTGCATTGGGGTTCCAGTTAACACAACAAAGAGTAGTAAAGGGGCAACATCGTCAAGGGATCGATCGTCCGGTCGCGTCCCCTAGCCTCGGGGCTGAGTGGCGTCGCGAATCCAGCACAGCGGCAGACCGACCATCGCAGGTCGCACTGGCGCGCGACCGATTCCACTTGTTTACAGTCCTGATCCAAGTCTTGCTCTCAAGACTTTTTAATATACACCAGGTGATTGGCACATTTATTGATCATCATTTGATCATTTCTCACATACGTGCATCGGCGACACATTCAGCACACAATGATAATCAGTCACACACTTTTCAGGGACGTAGCTAGTATGAGGCAACTGAGGCGGTCGCCATACTGTTTTTCCTCCTGCATCAAATGCCCTCCCGTTTTACAACTTTGCCCCATTGTTTTTTTGCCATTTTAGATTAGATATGAACATGCATACAAATTAATCTGTTTATCTGTATTTGCTATTTATGGGAAAACACATCATCAAAGAGCAGTCTCTCAGTTTTGTTATGTATCTATGTCTGATATTATAGTTGAATTGATATTTGTTATTTCGACACCAACCACCACAGAGCTAAGAAATCGCCTCACCGTATTTGACGGTCTAGCTACGCCCTGATCTTTCTACCCAATAATCTGTACCTATTATTTAACATGTAGGCACCATGGAGCAGTGTGCAACTTGCTATGGGTACGTTTGCTCAACACCTACCAGCAGACCCGACCGGGAATCGAACCCACGACCTTCTGGTTACTGAGCTAGCTCTAGACCCATCTCAAATTTAGCCAATTGGCTAAACGACCACATTTTCTTTAGCCAATTGAATTTTTTTAGCCAACTGGCTGAAGAACTAAATTATTCTTTAGCCAATTGAATTTCTTTTTCGCCAAGCAAAACCTAATGAAATTAATTAACAAGGCAATGATAACACAAACATCATTACTTTTTAGTTACTTTGACAATATTTGTACTATAAATATCTTAATGACATCTGATAAAATTGTGTTTGATTTGCCAACGCTCAAGCTTGAGCAGCTGAAAGGTTATATAACTTTCAAAACTTGAAGAACAGACCCTGATTATGACTGCTTTACATCAACCAATGAAGTACATTGGCCAATAATGGATACAAACGTTTGATAACACAAATAAACTATATTTTCTTAATTTTAAAGCAATTTTTCTGAGGGTGACCGGTGGGACTGGAAGAAGGGAGACCTATGCAGGTCTCCTTTCGAAGCCTCTCGGCTCCGCCATCGGCCGCCCGTGTTGACGAATAGCAATGCTGGGGGAGTGGGGGGGAGGCGTGGGAGTGGATATACTTCCATTTTCGTTCATATTTTATAATTACATTGTGAGATTCAAACGGCTGCACTTATTATTAAAAACTAACCTAGTCTACCAGCATTGATTCTTTATTATTAAAAACACCAACGAACGTTTAATCCATGGAATTTTGCAATATTGAGGAAGCATTCTAGATCTAAACACATATGCTCGCCATTTTGCTAAATGTGAAACAATAAACCAATGCATCGTTGAATCACGTTTTTTTATTTATTCACGATGAAAGTGTCGATATGGCAGTCAATGGCAGGATACTTTCACGATACAAATGATTATATATGAATATGCAAAATATTGGTTTTTTATTTAAGTAAATTCCTCACGTGTATGGGCGCCGCCATCTTTGTTGTCATTGCGTGAGCGGCGCTCGAAATGTTGTCAACTAGAATGATTGATGACGAAAGGCGTTCTGACATTTAGTCTCGATTTGGAGGACAAAATTTGTTTTTACAAATTTTTCTTGAATGAAAATGATTCGGCACAATGGCAAAGAGTAAGCAATATCTCGCCCATCATGAAAAAATCTCGCCCATGGCAATAAAAGCGAACTGGCAGCGCATGCCCAGGGGTTACTGAGTCCAACACCCTAACCATTCGGCTATGGAAGCACACTAAAAGTATACAAATTAGCAGTAATTTTATTTGCTGCAGGCATGAGTACCTATGTGCGTTCACTGTGGGATTGATAAATGGCTACTCACTGGCAGATTCAGGCTTTCTATTTGTATACACGGTGCATATACACAAGCAGATCCAGGTTTTGGGAAAAGGGGTCAGTGTGAGGAAGTACTACACCAAGAGAAAACAATGATAAAATTAAATCAAAAGTGTTCAAAGAATAAGGTGTCACTAGAACAATGTTGACTTATGGGCAAATAAATTGAGTGCTGAACAGATGTATACTTTAAGAACTATATGAATTTGAGGAGAAAACCTCAGAATGAATTTACAGCAGCGATCAATATCCAGCGAAACATATTGCTGTGAGTTGTATTAATAACAGATAATAATCAATATTTGTTTATCTGTAAAAGCTTTAGCTTGTCCGGAGACATACATAATGCATATACAGTTAAATGATTCATAAACAATACATACCTACATAGATACATACATAGTTAGAATCGAAGTGAACACAAGGCTTTTGATTCAGCTACTGAAGCGACACAATAAAATAAACAAAACAAATACTTGCCATTATGACAACACTTACTCCTGCTTACATTTAACCATTTTCCCCATTTACTCTGTCTGCATGACAATATCTGTCAAAGCTAAATGTAAAATGTAATTGTACTTATATACAGTAGAAATTCACAGTCTGTCGTGCTCCAGCGACTTTACAACTTGAGTCCAAGTACAAACCCATTGATGATTTTTCCAATGTTCTTGAGTCCAAGTACAAGTACTTTGATTGTACTTGAGTCCAAGTACCAAGTACAATGATTGACTGTTCAACAGAATGCAACATAAACACTCTTACTTTTAGTGTGTATATGAGTTTATTGCCAAGTCAATACTAGCAGATATTTATGCTGGGAAAAACGCTTGAATGTTCTAAAGGAATCTGTTGAAATAGTTTCATTATTATAGATAAATGTAACAATGTACATTTTATATAACATATAGTTATCGACCAATATATAGTTTTTTTCTGTTACTCAAAACATAAAAAGAAAAAAGAACAGCAAAACAATAAATGAAACCATGTGCTACATACATGTTAGGAGTACATGTATAGAGTTATATTGAGTATCTACAAATTCTATCACTGCACATTCACATCAACCCATCATATTGTGCTGCACCATATCTCCAACTAATGACAGGCTGACCACTTGCTACCCATTCCCTTATTCGGAAGTATTCTTCAGGAAAGCGCTTTACTAGGTGATAGTTGAACTATTATGCAAGCATCACTAACAATTGTTTATGGTATTTTTTTGCAACCAGAAGATACATCATAGAAATATTCCATTATCTTAACTTATACAAGTAGTACATTTAATTTAAGTAGATAGTATAGTTTGTTCTTATATATGGGATAGTTTTGTTACCATTTCTTTGTTCGAAATATAGTGTGTATTAAGTTTTTCAAATGTACTTGAGTCAAAGTCCAAGTACAGCAAATTGCTGTACTTGCAAGTACTGTACCTATGCACAACTCTGGTAACTACTACACCAAAACAGTGATGAAAATAAAATGATCAAAACAAATGCTAGCTATCAAAATAGCACTCACTCGAGCTCACATTTCATAGTGTGTGTGTGTGTGTGTGTGTGTGTGTGTGTGTGTGTGTGTGTGTGTGTGTGTGTGTGTGTGTGTGTGTGTGTGTGTGTGTGTGTGTGTGTGTGTTTCATTTAGTCTGTCAACAACTCAATATAAATCAAATTTAGCATAGGTGTCTGCACTTCTAATAGTCCATGCACCGTTAAGAGACACCTTTACTGATCAGAGATTAAATAGATATAAGCGTCTAAGTGACACCTCAAATATTCTAGAAATGTTGAGTACATTGACGTCTTCGATATTACTCTGCAGACATTATTTTATATAATCACTATGACATCTATAAATCGTTTTCTGTTTACTAATTCTCAATACTAATCACCATCAAATCAATATCTTGTTAACTTATTCAAAACAACACCTATTGTTTCTATTACGCTTGTTTTTGACATTAGAATGATGTAAAACATATTTTTGTCTAAATTATCGAACTAATTGTATTAAAATTTGCATCCATAACGGCCTCGAAGATTATCAGTGAAGATATTTTCTAGCTACGCACTGCCACCCAATCAAAGGTTAGGTCATCACATTCTTTTTTTGTGTGTACTTATCCTAACTGTTTGAAGCAACAGAGCGCTTTTAACACAATGAGCTATCAATCCAGTGTGAACTGAGGAGTTTCTAGTTCACTGTGCGTATACCCAGGCAGATCCAGGTTTTGGGGAAAGGGTCCGTGGGAGAAATACCTACACCAAGACAGTAATAAGATAAAATGATAAAACCAAATATTTTCTATTATAACAGCCACTCACTCGAGCTCACATTTCATGGTCTTTTTTTTCATTTAGTCTATCAGCAATACAAAATCAGTCATAATTTTGCAAATGTTTCTACTCTTCAAACAGCTGGAGCACCGTTATTATAGACTATTATATATATATATAATCAATTAATGATACATAAAGAAGTTTTCAGTGTCTATGTGACACCACAAATAATATATTGGTATTTCAGGTTTGATTAAGTAATACATGATAATAGACGTTATTTTAAACACTATGATTTTTATCAATCGCTTTCTATTCATGCAAGTAGCCAATACTACTTGCCATTAAATCAATACATTGTTGGATTATTGAGAAAACACACATTATTTCTGTTACAACTGTATTTAATGTTAGAATGTTGGAACGTAGTTTTGTTTATATCTATCGAATAATTGTGTATTAAAATTTGCATTCTATCATTCCGTGCAAAAATCACCGCCAATAACCAATGCTGATTGGTCAATTATACGATTGACTGCACGTGGAGATTCACTACTACGGCACTAGTCTAAACTCGTCACATTTTCAATACAGCCGCTGACGTCGCATGGTCAAAATTTTAGACTAGTGCCGTAGTAGTGGTCTCCGCGCGTGCAGTCAATCTCATTTAAATTCACATTTCATGGTCTTTTTTTTTCATTTAGTCTATCAGCAATACAAAATCAGTCATAATTTTGCAAATGTTTCTACTCTTCAAACAGCTGAAGCACCGTTATTATAGAGTATCAATTAATGATGAATCAAGAAGTTTTCAGTGTCTATGTGACACCACAAATAATATTGGTATTTCAGGTTTGATTAATAGACGTTATAGACGTAATAATAGAAGTAATATATAATAATAGACGTTTATTTTTTTTTTAATCACTATGATTTTTATCAATCGTTTTCTATTCATGCAAGTAGCCAATACTACTTACCATTAAATCAATACATTGTTGAATTATTGAGAAACACACATTATTGCTATTACAATTGTATTTAATGTTAGAATGTTGGAACGTAGTTTTCGTCTATATTTATCGAATAATTGTGTATTAAAATTTGCATTCTATCATTCCGTGCAAAAATCACCGCCAATAACCAATGCTGATTGGTCAACCAGCGTGCTCAATTATACGATTGACTGCACGCGCGGAGACCACTACTACGGCACTAGTATAAACTCGTCACATTTTCAATACAGCCGCTGACGTCACATGGTCAAAAGTTAAGACTAGTGCCGTAGTAGTGGTCTCCCGCGCGTGCAGTCAATCGTATAATTGAGCACGCTGGTCGACTAATTTAACTTGCAATGAGAACGTTATGATATGATTTATTTTTAAAATAAAAAACAGATCATACACTCGTTTAGTGTGGATGTTAGTCATGATAGAATGGTATTTGACCACTCGATTGTCGTGTCAATGGGAAAATTGAGCATGCTGACGTCTGATTTGACACTCAATCTCGTGGTCAATTCCTACATTCATAACAGCTTCAAAGATCGTCAGCAAACATATTTTGTAGGTACACACTGCAGCCCAACCAAAGTTGGGTCGTCACATCCCTTTGCTGTGCATTAACCCTAACTGTTTAAAAGCAATAAAAAAGCTATTAACACAACGCTACTGCTCTGGGAAATCCCTAGTCACAGTATCTTTAAAACGTAGAATACAGATGTTAATTTTTTTAGCCCCACACACACACATATACCCATTATACTGTGCATATACACAGGCAGATCCAGGTTTTGGGAAAAGAGGTTGCTGTGAGGAACTATTACACCAACACAAGACAGTCATAAGATAAAATGATCAAAACAAATACATGTACTGGCCATTATAACACGTATTCGAGCTCACATTTAACAATTGTTTTTTTTTCATTTGCCATGCCCGCAACACAACACCAATTAAAATTCTGCGTGTCTTTCTTCATCTCATACACAATGCGCCTTTCTTTTTATCTTGTCATTATTTCTCGTTCGCTATACATCAAACGAGAACTTTGGAGGCATACATCAACTACGAAATGGTAAGAAAAATAAAGATTCACTGTAAAGTCAGCGTAAAATTAACTTGAAATGACCACATTAATCTCAGGGTACCGCGCATGACTTATACAAACCACTCATGAACTTTAATGAAGCTTCTAACATTTTCCAAAATATGGTTGACATTTGCCTGGGCATGACCCTCCATAATCCCGAATAAAACTGTACGGATTATGAAATGGCAAACACGTGGCAGAGCAAGCGCTGTCGATCAATTAACTTAAATGCGAAGTTAGATGTTACTGTGCATGGGGTAAAAGTAACATGGCCGTTTTTGAGCCGTTTTACCCTCTATAAAAAGTGAGGCAATAAAAAAATTTCCTGAAACGTATCCAACCAAAGGCTATGTAAGTGACATTACTTTGTTTCGTACGTACACCAGCCGTTTAAAGGAATGGGCAGTTTTTAGCATCCCGAGCCTACTTATCTGGTAAATCCTAGTCTGGATATATTTAAAGGATAGCATACGAATGTTCAGCCACCAGTATGCAAATGAGCTTTTTTGATTGGCTTACAGGCACCCGTCACATTATGTATTTTGACTACATGGTGTTAATACTTGACACAGTAGACTGGGGTGCGGATGCAGGACCCTCTTACACCTCTTCAATATTGGACATCCTGTGAAAACATGATATGAGAACTCTTTGAAAAGTCAGAAAATGAGATGGATCTACATGAAGACAGAACTTAGTTTCGGACCACGTGTATGGGCCTTTAGTTTGCAGTGTCTGAAATGGATGGCATTGCCAACTAGGTACAAAAAAAACTTTGAAAGACTAATTGAAAGACCATACAAAATGCCAGCATTGCTTAAGGACAGTCCACCACTTAATATTCACTTGAATTGAAGTACAGTAGAACCTCTCTAACAAGACCACACAGCCATCAAGTGGTCTCAATAGAGAGATGGTCTATTTAGTTAGCTTTATGTTTTGACTCTTCATGAAGATTTGGGACCGGGCAATATGGTTTAATTATAGATGTGGTATTGATTGGATGTTATACATATACAGTAGCATCTTTCACTAGAGAGGTGACCTTTTTATGGAGGTGCGTGATGATCTCTTTGTTAAACTTTTTGAGCAGTGCTAGAAATGTCTTCTTGTAGAGTTGGTCTCGATTGAGAGGTCGTCTTAAACTCTTAATGGGAGCTTCTACTACATATAGCATTTTTTTCAAGAATGAAATCAGCTGTAGGGGAATGAATTTCATTTTATCAGTGGGATTACAGAGCCTATGAAACATATCATTAATTTATTGTGTACACATGATATTGAAGTTATGATTAGAACCCTGTGCCGTTACAGTAAAATTGTATTTCCTGTTTTACCCTCATTTCCAGACAACACGAGTGCATATAATTAGGACAGTCTTTGTGATTGAAGTCACCACATCAAGCCTTTAAAAAATATATTTAAAAATGGTAAACAAGGCAGAAAGATGTAGATCTATGTTTATGAAAGGGGTGAGAGATTTGAAAATTTCTCCTGCTGTGGACTTCAAGAGAACACTACATTCTTTGAAAGATTTTGCGATATCTTTTCCCACTTGTATCAACATGGCCATGACTACCCACCTTGTGATATTCATTGGATCCTATGAGCTGCCTTATCAAATCAAACTCTCAGATCGTCTTGGTTTCTTGGTAAAGCGGTCAACTTAACATATATGGCCAAAATGAGAGGTTGTGGCTTTGAATTTTCATCACAGCGTAGTTTTAAGAACATATCCTTGTTTTTATACCAGTGTAGTGTCATATAAAAGTATGACAGATCAATAAATATATAACATAGTATTTCATCACCACTCTAATCAAACGTTATTCATTACATGTATATTTATTGGGATTATCATCAATCTCACTCTATTCCCACAAATGGTCAATACTATTGACCATTAGATTAACATTATGTTGCATTATAATTAATATGATTAATTACATTAAAATGTGTATCCATAACGGCCTCGAATATCATTAACTCCATAAAACAGTATCAGAATCTTACAGATAATAACTGGTTACGTACATGTACACAAACCTATGATTTCTGTACAGACGCACTGACACCCAGCCATGCATTACAAATATGGTCACTGGCAGCTGATGGTTTCTAAATTATCCATCTATAACAATCTGTCAAGAAATATATGCCGTAATATAACATTTGGCATATTAGAAATATTATCTCACATTATATATATATATAGTACTGAACATGGACATAACCACTCACATGATATTCATTGGATCTCATGAGCTGGCAATCTGTCTTTGTCTGTGGCTTATCAAATTAAAGTCTTATTAGTCCATCCTGATCTCTATATTAAGTGGTCACCAACAAATATTTGTTCAAACCAGCAGATGGTGGCATAAAAATTTCATTCAAAGCGTAACTTAAAGAGATTATCTTATTCAGTTGCCAGCGCCATTATTTATAATGACACTTCCCAAAAATAGTTGATAAATATTAAGATGTTATTTCTTATTATAACTGTGATTATTATAAATCTTTCTTTATGCATACAAAAAATTAATACTATTTACCGTCAGATCAACACTATGTTCGAAAGTAAAACGATTCATATTGGTTTTGTAACAAAATTGATAGAATGTAGAATGATGACACGTATTTTTGTCTTAATTACAACATTATTTGTATTAAAATATTTAT
>CM032666.1:38615647-38630149 GCA_019095985.1 Streblospio benedicti
GAATTTCTACTGTATATAAGTACAATTACATTTTACATTTATCTTTGACAGATATTGTCATGCAGACAGAGTAAATGGAAAAAAAAATGGTTAAATGTAAGCAGGAGTAAGTGTTGTCATAATAGCAAGTATTTGTTTTGTTTATTTTATTGTGTCGTCCTTCAGTAGCTGAATCAAAAGCCTTGTGTTTGCTTCGATTCTAACTATGTATGTATCTATGTAGGTATGTATTGTTTATGAATCATTTAACTGTATATGCATTATGTATGTCTCCGGACAACCTAAAGCTTTTACCGATAAACCTATTTCATTCAAGTTTTACACAACTATGAGGTATGAGGCGACACTGAAGTGATTCGATTTTGGGCACTTTATAATTAAAGTGGGATTTTGCAATTTATGAAGGATTTATTTGCTTTTATTGTACATTGTGTTGGGCTTTGTAACTGTTATTGATTATTATCTGTTATTAGTACAACTCAAAGCAATATGTTTCGCTGGATATTGATCAGTGCTGTAAATTCATGGTGAGGTTTTCTCCTCAAATTCATAAAGTTCTTAATTGTAAATTCTATCATTCCGTGAAAAAAATCACCGCCAATAACCCACACTGATTGGTCAATCAGCGTGCTCAATTATGCGATTGACTGAACGCCTCTCCAGAGCGCGGAGACCACTACTAGGCACTAGTCTAAACTCGTCACATTATCAATACAGCCGCTGACGCCGCAAGGCGTGTCCCGTGTAGAGGAGAGCAAAAGTTTAGACTAGTGCCATAGTGGGTCTGGTCACGCTCTTTTTTGCAAAATTGACTTGCAATGAGAACGTTATAATATGATTTATTTTAAAATAAAATGGATTTTAGTCATGATAGAATGGTGATTGACCACTGATTTGTCGTGTCAATTGAGCATGCTGACGTCTGATTTACCCTCACTTCGTTCGAGCAAATCAGACGTCAGCATGCTCAATTTTCCCATTGACACTCAATCTCGTGGTCAATTCCTACAGTATACATCTGTTCAGCACTCAATTTATTTGCCCATAAGTCAACATTGTTCTAGTGACACCTTATTCTTTGAACACTTTTGATTTAATTTTATCATTGTTTTCTCTTGGTGTAGTACTTCCTCACACTGACCCCTTTTCCCAAAACCTGGATCTGCTTGTGTATATGCACCGTGTATACAAATAGAAAGCCTGAATCTGCCAGTGAGTAGCCATTTATCAATCCCACAGTGAACGCACATAGGTACTCATGCCTGCAGCAAATAAAATTACTGCTAATTTGTATACTTTTAGTGTGCTTCCATAGCCGAATGGTTAGGGTGTTGGACTCGTAACCCTGGGCATGCGCGTCAGTTCGTTTTATTGCCATGGGCGAGAGATTTTCAGGATGGGCGAGAGATATTGCTTACTCTTTTGCCATTGTGCCGAATCATTTTCATTCAAGAAAAATTTGTAAAAAACAAATTTTGTCCTCCAAATCGAGACTAAATGTCAGAACGCCTTTTGTCATCAATCATTCTAGTTGACAACATTTCGGAGCGCCGTTCACGCAATGACAACAAAGATGGCGGCGCCCATACACGTGAGGAATTTACTTAAATAAAACCAATATTTTGCATATTCATATATAATCATTTGTATCGTGAAAGTATCCTGCCATTGACTGCCATATCGACACTTTCATCGTGAATAAATAAAACGTGATTCAACGATGCATTGGTTTATTGTTTCACATTTAGCAAATGGCGAGCATATGTGTTTAGATCTAGAATGCTCTCAATATTATTGCAAATTCCATGGATTAAACGTTCGTTGGTGTTTCTTAATAATAAAGAATCAATGCTGGTAGACTAGGTTAGTTTTTAATAATAAGTGCAGCCGTTTGAATCTCACAATGTAATTATAAAATATGAACGAAAAATGGAAGTATATCCACTCCCACGCCTCCTCCCCACTCCCCCCAGCATTACACCTGTCAACACGGGCGGCCCGATGGCGGAGCGCCGAGAGGTTTCGAAAGGAGACCTGCATAGGTCTCCTTCTTCCAGTCCCACCGGGTCACCCTCAGAAAAATTGCTTTAAAATTAAGAAAATATAGTTTATTTGTGTAATCAAACGTTTTTATCCATTATTGGCCAATGTACTTCATTGGTTGATGTAAAGCAGTCATAATCAGGGTCTGTTCTTCAAGTTTTGAAAGTTATATAACCTTCAGCGTTCTCGCTTGAGCGTTGGGAAATCAAACACAATTTTATCAGATGTCATTAAGATATTTATAGTACAAATATTGTCAAAGTAACTAAAAGTAATGATGTTTGTGTTATCATTGCCTTGTTAATTAGTTTACATAGGTTTTTGCTTGGCGAAAAAGAAATTCAATTGGCTAAAGAATAATTTAGTTCTTTAGCCAGTTGGCTAAAAAAATTCAATTGGCTAAAGAAAATGTGGTCGTTTAGCCAATTGGCTAAATTTGAGATGGGTCTAGCGCTAGCTCAGTAACCAGAAGGTCGTGGGTTCGATTCCCGGTCGGGTCTGGTGGTAGGTGTTGAGCAAACGTACCCATAGCAAGTTGCACACTGCTCCATGGTGCCTACATGTTAAATAGGTACAGATTATTGGGTAGAAAGATCAGGGGCGTAGCTAGACCGTCAAATACGGTGAGGCGATTTCTTAGCTCTGTGGTGGTTATGTCGAAATAACAAATATCAATTCAACTATAATATCAGACATAGATACATAACAAAACTGAGAGACTGCTCTTTGATGATGTGTTTTCCCATAAATAGCAAATACAGATAAACAGATTAATTTGTATGCATGTTCATATCTAATCTAAAATGGCAAAAAAACAATGGGGCAAAGTTGTAAAACGGGAGGGCATTTGATGCAGGAGGAAAAACAGTATGGCGACCGCCTCAGTTGCCTCATACTAGCTACGTCCCTGAAAAGTGTGTGACTGATTATCATTGTGTGCTGAATGTGTCGCCGATGCACGTATGTGAGAAATGATCAAATGATGATCAATAAATGTGCCAATCACCTGGTGTATATTGTAAAGTCTTGAGAGCAAGACTTGGATCAGGACGACTATAAACCACCACATTTACATTTACGTTTATGCTTTGGGTTGAAAATCAACATATCTATTCAACCTTTTAACGATACTGTGACTAGGGATTTCCCAGATCAGTAGCTCATTGTGATAAAAACTCCATGTTGCTTTAAACAGTTAAGGTAAGTACACAAGAAAAGAATGCGATGACCTAACCTTTGGTTGGGTGGCAGTGTGCAGCTAGAGAATCTCATTCCTGACGGTATTCGAGGCCGTTATGGATGCAAATTTTAATACAATTGATTCGATAATTTCGACGAAATCACGTATCAGCATTCTAATATAAAATACATTTGTATGAGAAACAATACATCTTTTTTGATAATTCAACAACATATTGATTTGATGGCGAATAGCATTGCCTTTTTGCATGAATAAAGGTGGTTTTATCAAAATCATAGTTATTAAACAATATAACGTTTTAAAGTGGTCACTTCTCATTGAAATAAATGATGTAACTTCTCAATTATTTGACAGAGGTGTCACGTAGACGCTTCTAGATATAAAGACCATAGTTAGCAAAGTTGTGATCATGGGGCTTCATTGGTTTGATGAGTGGAAACCTATGCCATATTTGACATACATGTATGAGAATCGTCACGGTACTGCTCCACATTGTCCATAAAAGTGGTTACGCCCACATATTGTACCATAACTTTAAAACTACTTCACATGCCTTAGATTTAACGCTTGCCCCGTGTAACAGACATATTTGGTAGAGCAATTGACACAGGGCTCCTAGGTCACACACATCCCGTATGTTATTTTTTTAAATATATAGCATTCAAACCAGTATCAAATAATATTACTCACTTGAACACGATAGTTTTCCCGGTGAAAAAGTTCTTATAAGAATAAACGTAAATAAACAGTTACATGTTCAAATCGCATATTATCGCCACCTACGGGTTGTGTGTGAATAGGTCAATTCATAACAAAATGCACCATAGATCTACAAAGATCATGGAATTTTTACGACTCATAAAAGTAGTATCTATCTTACGAAAATATGAGTAAGTAGCTTCAGTTTGACACCCCAAACACTATTGTTGGTTCATTGATAGCTGAGTTATGATGGTTTAAACAAAAAAATATACCGGATGAGTGTGAAGTGATCTAAGTTAATTACGTAAAATCACCGAGTTTACATTGCTCAAACAATTGTGACACCTATGGCAATCATGTTATTTTGGTATTTTGTGGACATACCTTGCGCCCACACTTGGTTCTATATTAGTAACTAATAATATAATTTCATATTTTTGGCACTAATTCATGATGTGTTCAGGGTGACAACATATCCTAAGAATCCCCCCCCCCTCCTCTTCTAATAACCATTGTGTGAGGTGACCTGAATGCAACCTGTGGGAGTAACACTCGGTTATGCCCAACATGTCGCGTTACCACCACAATGTACACAAACAGAAGTAAAGCTCTGAAGTGCAGATATTAGGTTTTTCATGTGACCAATCTAACAAAAATAAAATGTCCAGATACCCCCATCTAGTGGAGATGTGTTACTCCCACCAACTGGACATTTGGGCACTTCCAATTTCATGCATCCTAAAATACAATGTTTTAAAACATTTTTAAGTATTAAACCTGGAATAAGAAATATAATCCTTTTTAAAGGTCATTTTTAAAACCTGACATTTAAAATACCTGATATATTTCAAATGTCCTGTTACCCCCAACCATGTCATGTTAACACCACAACTCTCACCACCACAAAATAAGCTTCATTCAATGCTGTAATATGCGTATGATTATCACAGTTTAGGTCACTGCAGGTCGCAAGGTCCGTGTTTACCTGTATTTTAGATAGATGGTGCTCAGTGTTGTCCTTGTAGGTCTGCAAATTCTCAATTGTTAGAGCATCCCAACTTACTCGAGAAAACGTGTTTTCCGATGCTGTTGGTTTAGCATCAGGTACAGTTATCATTTTGGGCTCCATATCAAGCACAGCAGTCATATGGAGATTATCTGATATGACAGAGATAACAAGACATCATACTGCACGCTGACCTCTGTAATAATATCATGGATGCTTTTAGTTGATATGATATGGTCCAGCCAGGATGTGGTCCCACTTGAGCAAACATATGTGTAAGTGTCTGCGCCCATTTTAACATTTTCTTCAACTTGTTTGGAATATATGTGTGCAATATTATTTTCGTCAGCTTGTTTGCAACTTAAGTCTTTAGCAACATAAATAGGGAGATTGTTTATGTTGGTTGCATGGAATAGTAATGACTAAAATGCAATATGACTAGTGCGACTGAAATTATGTGATAACAATAATAAAAATGACTGATAAATTAGAAAATTAGAAATGTGAATTATTAAAGAGACTCTTATGGTAGTAGGCACGTAACTGGTTTTGAACCTTAGAATCCTTATATAGTTTTCATCATTTTCTTGTCTTGCTGTAGTAGTTCCTCACACCGACCCCTTTCCCCAAAACCTGGATCTGCCCGTGTATATGCACAGTGGACTAGGAACTCCACAGCCCAGTAGCTCCGTGTGTTAAGGGGCCTGGTCATTTACAATTTGTTGGCGCTTGGGGGGGGGGGGCAGGAAGATATTTGGGGCGCCATTCTTTCAAAATTGAAGTCATAGTGTGTGTGGGGGGTCATACTTTCCAATTGAAGACCATTGGGTTGGGGGTCATACGTTTGCCTTTGAGGGAAAAAGAAAGAAGAAGCGCAAGCATAATCGCATGAAACTTTCAAAACAAAAAAAAAGTGTTGACAAATGTCGATTGACAAATGTAAGTGCTATTCATTCCAAGTATGTCATACTTATTTCTACTTTGTTTATTATACCAGCATTATTAATCATCATAATCAGACATGAAGTCATGGAGTCACTTAGTATAATGCTACAACACGGCCATAGCAACAGATGATCCATGGGAAGCAACTGCCTCCAATTTATTGGAAGGATTGTTCATCTGTCAAACTCTGAATGAAACTATTTATGAATCCCAGGAAAATTCAATGAATTTTCAAGACTTTATTTTAGATTTTAATTTTTTCAATAAATATTTCAAGATAGGCCTACCTAGTTCAATCTAAATAGGGCGTATGTAAAGATAAAAGATGACAACGGTATGTAAATAATTGAGTTCTATTCTTCTTTTGCACACATCTAGAGAAATAGAATTTCTAAAATTTTACCATATTATATGTAATGTGTGGGTCTCTCGCAAAGCGCGCATCAATTAGACTTTGGAAGATATCAAGGTGCCAAATATAACAGAGTTGTATCTCAAACAGCATTTGAATTACCAGTTTAACCAAAATTCAATGACTTTTTATTAAATATCTTCTTTTTTTTCTTATAAAATTCAACGACTTTTCCAAGATCTTGAAAAAATATTAATTTCACTGACTTTCGTTTCAACGGATTTGGGAGGGGGATCATACTTTTCATTTCTCAATTACTGGGGGGGGGGTCGACATTCATTTTGTAATATATTGGGGGGTCGGACTTTCCTTCCTGGATCTTTCAAAAACCTGCCTAACACCCCCCACCCCACACACACAGATAAGAGAAAAACCCAGCAAATTGAAAATTACCGGGCCCTAAAAGCTCTACATTTCGTTAAACAGTCAGAGTAAGAACCTTTGGTTGGGTGGCAGTGTGTAGCTCGAAAACCTCTTTGCCGCCGATCTTTGAGGACGTTATGAATGCAAATTTTAATACATTTAATTTGATAACTTAAACAGAAATACGTTTCAACATTCTAATACAAAATACGTGTGTATAAGAAACAATAAATGTGTTCTTGATATTTCAACAAGGTATTGATTTAATGGTGATTATATTTTACTATTTGCATGAATAGAGTATGATTTATAAAAATCACAATTATTAACTAACACATTGTCAGTCGGGAGATTATAAGCTACATCTTGTGTTAAAATAATACTAAGATTATTTGAGGTGTCGCCAAGACGCATGTAAAGATTTAATCATTGATGAGGTGCTTCAGGTGTTTAAGCTATTGAGGGCAGGTTTGCGGCGTTTGAGGTTGTATAGCAGTTGCATAGCCCTCTGTAGAAAGTTATGAAGGTATAAATTAAAATAAAAAGAACTTGGACATTTTCAGACCCGCAAAGGGGTTTTGAATGGCACACAGCAGGGGCCATTTATTTTTCATATAGCACATAGCAAAAAGGAATTTATTTCGAGTAGCAAAGATCACACAATTCAATTTTGAATAGACATAGCACTTAAGTTATTTCAAATACCTTATAGCACCAATGAATTACGTATAGCAATTTCATGAAATTGATTTTACCCCTCAATTATTAGTATTATTCGTCAGCGATCGTCATATCTTACATATATTCGCGATATGATATGAACAGGGACGTAGTGTGATTCTTGATGGGACATTACCACATAGGCCCCCACATGATTCACTCAGACATTGCCAAAAATCCACCCATCCAGCTCAGCTGTGGACATCTAACCTCTATACATAGAGGTGGGTGGTGTATGTCATGATTAAATTATTTAATCAATAGTAATTCCATGTGTAAGGCTTAAGTCGCATAACTCAGCCGATGATGTTCCGATGCACCAGCGAAGCGATTTTTGCCGGGCCCCGGCCGGGCTCCCGCGATCATCAGCCAGAGTTTGGGGCTTAACATCTCATTGTGGCACTCAGGCAAAATTTAACTTTGGACTTAAAACTTTACCTGCTCACCATCAGCTCCGGATATATGCCGTCTATCTAGGACTGTCATGCAATCACATTCTATCATTCCGTGCAAAAAAATCACACGGCTAACCCGCGATGATTGGTCAATCTCCCGTACCAATTTTGCGATGGCGAAACATGTATCTAGCGTAGTCTAAATTCCTCACAATATCAATACAGCCGGTGACGTAGTAAGGCGCGTGTTCCCGGAGCATAAAACTAGAGCCACGGCGCTCTTTTTTTTGCCAAAAATTGACTGCACTAGTCTAATTGCTTTATAAACAAACCAACTAATTTTTTCAGTCACGCAGCATGCCATGGATACACTGGTGGATGCATTTTAAGACTTGGATACTGCTAGAATAAGTTCATAGTTTCACGTGGCATAAACATATTCTCTCAGAAATTTTGAAGAAACCCATGCTTGGATAACTTTACTCGCATTTTTTGTGCTTGTGTCGCAACTTTTCAAGGCTAAGTTTAGACTAATGACGGCAACTGGTTTATACCAAGATAAGAATGTTTTGTGTATATTTAGCATGTGTAGTGATTAATGGAAACTGTAATTTTATTTTAGATTTTTGCACGTCATGATAGAAATGGTGATTGACCACTCGATTGTCGTGTCAATCGCAAGCATTGCGTCCGATTTACCGTCACTTCGTTCGGGTAAATCAGGCGTCAGGCGTCACTTCGTTTGGGTAAAATCAGACGTCAGCATCCAATTTTGCGATTGACACCCAATTCTACAATTCCTGGTACTACTGTTTGACCGATGAACGATGGCGTATTTGCCAGCTCTCTGCCTATATACTGTCGGTGCTCAGATGGTGGTCAAGCGGTAGAGACCCCATCAGAGACAGGCCGAATGTCATACAGTTATCCCCTGGCAGGTATTTGCTAGCACGTCAGAGATAATTTACTCATTTTAGACAGAAACTGTGCACCCATCCATGGCATGATCCGCCAGTGTTTGGTTCAAGTCACCGAGCTAAACCGCCAATAGGGGAACTTGGCAGAAACAACAACATTTTGATCATTCAATTATTTTTGAATGTTTTGCACAGATGTACACGATTATTTGGACGTCACTTAGAAAACTGAAACATAGATCTAAATTTCATTGATCGAGGCAACTGATCAATGGTATCCAATATTAGACTATCTTGATGGCCTTATCCAATTATTTAAAAAGGAATATTTCCACATCACACGATGGGGTAATGACACCTCAAAAAATGTGAGTGACATAAAGAGCTCCAAACTGAAGTCTATGCAAGGCCTACAGACATTGTTCAAAAAGAACAAATCAAGAACACATGTCCATCCTCACTACTCTCTCCACTCTTTTTGTATGAGAATTTGTTTGCAGTGATGCAACATACATACTCTGTGCCACTTCTCATACATTTCAATCTCATTTCCTCTTGCACAAATGAAATGATTAAACAGCTCGCATTGCAGTCTGTTTCATTATTACTAAAAACAAGATCCTGCCTATTACAAAAAACAAAGCATCAAATGTCCTGTGATGCTTAGCATGAACTCCATAAGAGCACGATAGCTGTGTGTGGAAATGATGAGGAGCATAAAGATAAAGCTGGTCAAATTGTATTACAAATAACAGTTAAAACTTTAGTTCCGGGGAAGGTAAGCCCCCAAGGGCCCCGGTTTTTCCAAAGGAAGGAAAGGGGGTTCTGCCCCCAACCTATTTAATTTAATCCCCGTTTTGGAAGCATCCCCCTAAAACCCAAAGGGGTTTGTTCATGGAAAAATTGAGGAAAATTAAAACTTCTTCGTTTCTAATGTTGTTTTAATTCCCTCCGAGAATTGGGGCAATAAAAAAAAATAGTTCAATATCCCTTTCCCCGGGGGTACAAATTTTTGGTTTGTTTAAATGAAATATTTAACCCAAGGGGAATTTTCCGCAAAACTGGGGGTTGGGTTTGGGTTGAAATTTTATGGGTCCCCTAAAGATTTTGGAATGTAAAATTTCTTTTGGGCCTTAAAGTTTGGACATATTATTCCGAAAAACAAAAAGGATATTGAACTTGTTTTAATTTTATTAAAAATAAAAAAAAATTTGGTGAAGACTTTTTCAGAATTAAACCGGTTAAAAAACGGGGCACATAGCAAAAAGGAATTTATTTTAGCAAAAGATCACACAATTCAATTTTGAATAGACATAGCACTTAAGTTATTTCAAATACCTTATAGCACCAATGAATTACGTATAGCAATTTCATGAAATTGATTTTACCCCTCAATTATTAGTATTATTCGTCAGTGAGGGTAATACTTATATAGGCTGTAGATAGTGCCCAACGTCAACTGATTCTCAACTAGACATTACCACATGCCCACAGCGTCGACACATGATCACCCATCCACTACCAGCTCAGCTGTGTGTAAATTCCACACATCTAACCTCTATACATAGAGGTGGGTGGTGTATGTCATGATTAAATTATTTAATCAATAGTAATTCCATGTGTAAGGCTTAAGTCGCATAACTCAGCCGATGATGTTCCGATGCACCAGCGAAGCGATTTTTGCCGGGCCCCGGCCGGGCTCCCGCGATCATCAGCCAGAGTTTGGGGCTTAACATCTCATTGTGGCACTCAGGCAAAATTTAACTTTGGACTTAAAACCTAATCTCCGTGCTCAATTTTGCGATGGAAAACACGCTCCAAAAAAAACACGGCGCTAGTCTAAACTCCTCACAATATCAATACAGCCGCTGACGTAGTAAGGCGCGTGTTCTGCGGCGGAGAGCATAAGTTTAGACTAGAGCCATAGTAGTGGTCTCCGCGCGCTCTTTTTTGCCAAAATTGACTGCACTAGTCTAATTGCTGTTTAAGCAAACCATCGCTAATTTTTTCAGTCACGCTTGTCAACTTTATGCCATGGATACACTGGTGGATGCATTTAAGACTTGGATACTGCTAGAATAAGTTCATAGTTTCGCGTGGATTATGTGCATAAACATATTCTCTCAGAAATTTTGAAGAAACACATGCTTGGATAACCTTTACTCGCATTTTTTGTGCTTGTGTCGCAACTTTTCGCAAGGCTAAGTTTAGACTAATGACGGCAAATGGTTTATACCAAGATAAGAATGTTTGTGTGTATATTTAGCATGTGTAGTGATTAATGGAAACTGTAATTTTATTTTAGATTTTTGCACGTCATGATAGAATGGTGATTGACCACTCGATTGTCGTGTCAATCGCAAACTTGAGCATGCTGACGTCTGATTTACCCTCACTTCATTCGGGTAAATCAGACGTCAGCATGCTCAATTTTGCGATTGACACTCCAATCTCGTGGTCAATTCCTACAATTCCTGGTACTACTGTTTGACCGATGAACGATGGCGTATTTGCCAGCTCTCTGCCTATATACTGTCGGTGCTCAGATGGTGGTCAAGCGGTAGAGACCCCATCAGAGACAGGCCGAATGTCATACAGTTATCCCCTGGCAGGTATTTGCTAGCACGTCAGAGATAATTTACTCATTTTAGACAGAAACTGTGCACCCATCCATGGCATGATCCGCCAGTGTTTGGTTCAAATTTAAGGAGAGTGTTTGGCCAATAGGGGAACTTGGCAGAAACAACAACATTTTGATCATTCAATTATTTTTGAATGTTTTGCACAGATGTACACGATTATTTGGACGTCACTTAGACAACGAAACATAGATCAAAATTTCATTGAATGAGGCAACTGATCAAGTGGTATCAATATTAGACTATCTTGATGGCCTTATCAATTATTCAAAGGAATATTTCCACATCACACGGTGGGGTAATGACACCTCAAAAAATGAGTGACATAAAGAGCTCCAACTGAAGTCTATGCAAGGCCTACAGGACATTGTTCAAAGAACAAATCAAGAACACATGTCCATCCTTACTACTCTCTCCACTCTTTTGTATGAGAATTTGTTTGCAGTGATGCAACATACATACTCTGTGCCACTTGTCCATACATTTCCAATCTCATTTTCCTCTTGCACAAATGAAATGATTAAACAGCTCGCATTACAGTCATTTCGTTATTACACAAGCCAAGATCCTGCCTATTACGAAAAACAAAGCATCCATATGTCTATCAAAATGTCTTCCTGTGATGCCTAACGTGAACCATAAAAAGCAGTCAGCTGAAAGTATGGAAATGATGAGGGCATGCAAAGATAAAGTTGGTCAAATTGTATGACAAATAACAGTTAGAAACTTCAGTACCGAAGATAAGCCAGGCACGATTCCATATTGGGTGTACTTCTGCTGAACCATATGTTCATCTGAATGCCCACCAGTTAATGGATACATCATCAAAACCTTACTTGCAAAAAGTCCAGCACAGTCACATTGATACATGTGTACCAAACTGTAAATGCTCAAACAGAAAAAATATACAAATGTAACCGTTATACTCAATCTACAACACATACAATCTTTAATGATCAATTGTTTAAAAGAACACTGCTGGGACCTGAATGCAAAATACCATAAATAATGTATATTGACAAAATTACTTATCAGGTGTGAATGAATCATATCACCTTCTCCATGAATAGTACTTGATGATCTTTATCAGTTTAAAATCATGGTGACTTGGTGATTTTTCTTGCTTGTCATACATGAAACTCTTCATAAATTCAGGTGCAAAGATTTTCATCTCTCTTCGGATGAAGAATGTGAACTAGACACCTGAAAAAAGCTACCATAATGAAGCCATTCAAAAACATTAGATTCCACCTTCTCCATAACATTAGATTCAATGATCATAATGATATTTTCATTTGGTCATTGATGTGAACAATTTAATGATCAACCTCACAATTCAACATTAGACAATGGTAATGATACTTTCATTTGGTAAGTTCATTTAATGATCAACCTCACGTAAATTACAATTGTATAGACTGTGAAATTGTGTATTATTATTCTGAAATTATCCTATTATAATGTCTATCATCATATCACATTTTGTTGAGTTTTTAGTAGTGTTATGTTATTTTCTGCACTGTATTGTTATTTATGTGTGTATTTTTTGTATTCTGTTGCTAGGTCCTCCGTTAAAACTCTTCGTTTTTCATATGTGAATGCTTTTGGATATTAAACTTCAACAAAAATATGTTTTTATTTTTGTATTAAATACTGTGCATTTAAAAGGTAAATCAAGTGTTTGTTTTTTTCTTCTAATAGATTAACAACTGTTCGGATCGTGAATAGTAAATTACCATGTATTTTGAACAGCACATAGCACAAGTCTTATTTTACATAGCACTTACATTTAATTTTACATAGCAAAATGCATTTTATTTCAATTAGCACATAGCAAGGGAAAATATAGCACATAGCAAGGACCCCTCACCCCCCCCTCCCCCCGCCCACGGGCCATTTTGCAGAAAAGTGGGAGCACTCCGTGACGACTCTCATAACTCTGCTAACTTGATTTACTTAAGTTTGTTTCCCCTTTCAAGCTCGGTTCCAACTGTATGTAGGTAAATTCATAGACATTCATAGCAAACTGCACGGACACACAACATGAATTTTCTTAATGCTGGGATGGGGATCAGAGGCAATAAATTGCAATACGAGTCAACGGAGAGAGAATTGTGGAGCAAATAGAAGTTACTTTGTGTCGTGCACATCATCTCTTCTGCCCTATTAGTAAAGACATGGCCTCATCAATATTCATACACTGTGGGTTTTATGACATAAGTTTTCTTTTTTGATATGCTACATGTAAGTGAGTGCAAGAAGATATGCTGCTTTTTCTGTCATGCTAAATTGTTAACTTGACACGGGGGAGCAAGTAAAGTCCTGTAAAAGGTTTGCAATAATGCTGGTTTATTGATAAACATTGAAAATGTGAACAAAAATGCTGTTTATCTGTTGCTTACGTGATCTTGCACCGTCGGGCTTAAGGGAATCTCTTTTACACTATACATAATTTCAGTGATACAATAATTTGTATTTTTGTTTGTTTTGTTGTTTTCTTCTGTTTCTGCTGCCTTACAATCGAAAAAACAAAGTCCTATTTTTTTGTGAAAAATCAAATTTAAAATTTATTTAGACATGTTTCTGACATCTCTAGTGTCCTTCTCAACTTTACAAAAACCTTATTTTGTCTACAATAATTTGTGGTGTGAATAATAAGCCCTGAATAAATAAGAAGGATGTTGGCTTGCCTAAAATGCTGTCACAAATGGCATACGGCGATCATAAGATGGATTTGGTATTATATACAGCCTATATACGACCTAACATATATATTGATTGCTGGTCAGTATTGGTCAGTTATCAATGCACCCCAGTGATTAAACTATTAATTTCACGTATTCATTATCACATTTCCACTCACGTGGTGCCAGTCTCAATCACTGTGCGGGTAGCCATCTTGGATTTGACGGTCAAGGTAAGGTCAAATCATTAAAATAATACTGGAAATGGAATCAGTGACCCTGTTAACCCCAAATTCTATGTATTACACATCATGTAGTTAAAAAATAAAAAACATAATTTTTTTACGATATGCCGGCGGCCATTTTGGAAAACGCGCATAATTTGGATACGGGGTGGATCTGGACTTGGTGTCCGTGGACAAATCATTTTCTTTGCCCTAAGGAGCAATACGTAACTGAACGAAGTAATACCGAG
>CM032666.1:38630249-38687053 GCA_019095985.1 Streblospio benedicti
AAATTTTAAAAGACTTTATTTCAAAACCTTTAAAAAATTTAAATTTAGTAAAATTTCTGAAATTGATTTTCCCTAAAAGTATTATTCCCCAAAGGAGGGTAATACTTCATAGGCTGTAGATAGTGCCCAACGTCCTGATTCTCAACTAGCCATTACCAATGCCCAAAAACCCACGTAACCCATGTGTAATGTCCACACATTAACCCTATACATAGAGGTGGGGTGGTGTATGTCATGTTAAATAATTTTCAATGAATTTATGTGTTTTGTCGCAAAACCCCCATATGTTCCATACCGGTGCGTTTTTTCCCGGGGCGGCCCCCGATCATCACCCGGAGTTTGGGTTTAAATCTCTTTTTCCAGGAAAAATTTTAATTTTTGGACTTAAACTTTTGCTCTAAAAGCCCTCCATTCAGCCCTTCCTTCCCCTTAAAAGGATCTGGATATACGGGAACTTCTTTTTCATTCCTTGCAAAAATCCCCGCCAAAAACCCCCGTGATTTAACCCCTCCTTTTTATGGAAAACAAAAAAAAACACCCCATCAAACCCCCCAAAATATCAAACAACGTAGTGGGCGTTTCTCCGGGGGGGCAAAATTTTAATAGACCCAAATTAGGGTCCCCCGGCCTTTTTTGCAAAATTGACTGCACTAGTTAATTGTTGAAACCCGAAATTTTTTTTCAGTCACGTAACTTTTGCCGGATTTGGAGTTTTGGATTAAATTTTAAATAAGTTCATGTTTCCGGGTTATGGAAAACATATTCTCCGAATTTAAGAAACCCATGCTTGGAAAATTTTTTTTGGGTTTTTTTCAACTTTTGGGGGAAAAAGGAAAAATTTTTTACCAAGAAAAATTTTGGATTTTTTGAGTGAAATGGGAAATGAATTTTATTTTTTTTTTGCAGAGATGAATGGGATTTAAAGCGTGCCGGGTTTATTTATTTGGAACCCATTTTTTGGGTTCATTTTTCCGGGAAATAATACATCTAATTTTCGTTTCATCCCCTTTTCCCTTTTTTGTTATTTTACCGGGGAAACACTTTGCCCCTTTTTTTTTAAAAAACGCGGGCTCAGGGTGGGAAGGGTAGAACCCCTGGCAGGCCAAACATAATTACCCCGGAGGATTGCACACGTGGTAAAACTATTTTAAAAGAAATGTGAAATATATTTAATTTTGGTCAATATGAGTAAAAGGGCCCTGGGGAATTGGCAAAAACAAAAAATTTTTACATTAATTATTTTTGAAGTTTTTTAAATGACCGAATTTCGTCATTTAAAACCCAAACAAATTTTTTTAAACAAAATTTCTTTTTTTGGGGGGGGGAAAAACCTTTTTCCATTTTAAAAAAAAGGGGGGTTTTAATTTTAGGGGGGTTTGGGGGGTTTTAAAAAAAAGGGGGGGGGGGGGGGTTTTTAAAAATTTTCCCGGGGGGTTTTTTTTTTTTTTGGTTTTGGGGGTTTTTGGTTAAAAGGGTTTTTTTTAAAAATTTTTTAATTTTTAATTTAAAAAAACCCCCCTTGGGGGGGAAAAAAAAAAAACCGTAAAACCCCTTTTTTTTTTTTTGGGGTTTGGAAAATTGGGGGGGAAAATTTTTTTAATTTTTGGGCCAAACGGGGGGTTTTGGGGCCCCCCGGGGAAAAAACCCCGGGGGAAAGGGGGGGGAAAAAAAAAAAGGGGGCCTTTTTCCATTTTTTTTTAAAAAAAAATGTTTTTTTTGCCGGGTTTGGAAATTTTAAAAAAAAAAAAAATTTTAAAAAAATTTTTTTTTTTTTTAAATTTTAAAATTTTGGGGTTTTTTAAAAAAAAAAAATTTTTTTTTTAAATGAAAGGGTTTTTTAAAAAAAATTTTTTTTGGTTTTTTTGGGTTTTTAAAAAAAAAAATTTTTTTAAAAAAAATTAAAAAAAGGAAAAAAAAAATTTTGGGGGGGGGAAACAAAAAAAAAAAAAAAAAACCCCATCCTTTTTTCCCTCCCCTTTTTGGGGGTTTTTTTGGGGGAAAAACATACTCTGTGCCCCTTTCCAAATTTCCAATCTATTTTCCCCTTGCACAAATGAAAAAGATTAAACGGGTCCCCATTCAGTCATTTCATTATTACACAAGCCAAGATCCTGCCTATTACAAAAAAAACAAAGCATCAAATGTCTTCCTGGGATGCCTAACATGAACCATAAGAAGCAGTCAGCTTGAAAGTATGGAAATGATGAGGCATGCAAAGATAAAGTTGGTCAAATTGTATGACAAATAACAGTTAGAAACCAGTACCAAAGTTAATGGATCAAAAGCCAGTCCAGCACGCACATTGGATACATGGGTAAATGCTCAAACAAAAAATATGCTGAACCATATGTTACAACATTCTTTTAACTGAATAAAAAGTGCGTTCAAAGAACACTGCGTCGCTAGAACGACGTTGACTTACGGGCAATTAAGATATATACTTCAAAATAATGTATACTTTACAATCAAGAAATTTATGAATTTGAGGAGAAAAAGTCCGTGAATGAATCAGAATCAATATATGCAGCAAAAAGATATTTGTGTTGCCATACAAGTACTGAATAACAAGATGCTCAAACAGAAAAATATACAATGGGTAACATTTTTTATATTGGCAATGTATTGAACACATAAAATGCTTTAAAAATGCAAAATTTAATTGGAACTAGGTGGCCTCATACCTCAAGTAGGTAAATGAACAAAGCAGGTTAAACCATCGGAACAGCACATTACATACATTGACAAAAGGTATGAAGCCATTGACAAAATTACTTATAATGTCATTCACCTTCTCCATGAAGCACTTGATGATCTTTACACTGATCATGGTGATGGTGAAACTCTTCATGAGAACATCGAAGATTTTCATCTCTCTTCGGATGAAGAATGTAATGACAGTAAAAAAACAACGGCTTCAACATTAGATCCAATGCTAACATTAGATTCAATGCTAATGATATTTTCATTTGGTATTGATGTGACAATTTAATGATCAACCTCACAAGTAAATTACAATGGTTATATAGACTGTACAATGTTTTAGTTCATGGTAATCGCATTGATTGTGTGAGTGAAATTGTGTATTATTGTTCTGGTCTATCCTATCATATCATCATATCACATTTTGTTGAGTTTTTAGTAGTGTTATGTTATTTTCTGCACTGTATTGTTATTTATGTGTGTATTTTGTATTCTGTTGCTAAGTCCTTGTTAAAACTCTTCGTTTTCATATGTGAATGCTTTTGGATATTAAACTTCAACAAAAATATGTTTTATTTTTGTATTCAATAGTGTGCATTTAAGGTAAATCAAGTGTTGTGTGTTTTTTCTTCTAATAGATTAACAACTGTTCGGATCGTGAATAGTAAATTACCATGTATTTTGAACAGCACATAGCACAAGTCTTATTTTACATAGCACTTACATGGAATTTTACATAGCAAAATGCATTTTATTTCAATTAGCACATAGCAAGGGAAAAATATAGCACATAGCAAGGACCCCTCACCCCCACCCCCCCCCCGCCCACCGGCCATTTTGCAGAAAAGTGGGAGCACTCCGTGACGACTCTCATAACTCTGCTAACTTGATTTACTTAAGTTTGTTTCCCCCTTTCAAGCTCGGTTCCAACTGTATGTAGGTAAATTCATAGACATTCATAGCAAACTGCACGGACACACAACATGAATTTTCTTAATGCTGGGATGGGATCAGAGGCAATAAATTGCAATACGAGTCAACGGAGAGAGAATTGTTGAGCAAATAGAAGTTACTTTGTGTCGTGCACATCATCTCTTCTGCCCTATTAGTAAGACATGGCCTCATCCAATATTCATACACTGTGGGTTTATGACATAAGTTTTCTTTTTTGATATGCTACATGTAAGTGAGTGCAAGAAGATATGCTGCTTTTTCTGTCATGCTAAATTGTTAACTTGACACGGGGAGCAAGTAAAGTCCTGTAAAGGTTTGCAATAATGCTGGTTTATTGATAAACATTGAAAATGTGAACAAAAATGCTGTTTATCTGTTGCTTACGTGATCTTGCACCGTCGGTCTATGGGAATCTCTTTTTACACTATACATAATTTCAGTGATACAATAGTTTGTATTTTTTGTTTGTTTTTGTTGTTTTCTTCTGTTTCTGCTGCCTTACAATCGAAAAAACTAAGTCCTATTTTTTGTGAAAAATCAAATTTAAATTTATTTAGACATGTTTCGACATCTCTAGTGTCCTTCTCAACTTTACAAAACCTTATTTTGTCTACAATAATTTGTGGTGTGAATAATAAGCCCTGAATAAATAAGAAGGATGTTGGCTTGCCTAAAATGCTGTCACAAATGGCATACGGCGATCATAAAATGGATTTGGTATTACTATATACAGCCTATATACGACCTAACATATATATTGATTGCTGGTCAGTATTGGTCAGTTATCAATGCACCCCAGTGATTAAACTATCTAATTTCACGTATTCATTATCACATTCCACTCACGTGGTGCCAGTCTCAATCAATTGTAAGTGGCAGCCATCTTGGATTTGACGGTCAAGGTAAGGTCAAATCATTAAAATAATACTGGAAATGGAACCAGTGACTCTGTTAACCCCAAATTCCATGTATTACACATCAATGTAGCTTAAAAATAAAAAAAACATAATTTTTTACGATATGCCCCGCGGCCATTTTGGAAAACGCGCATAATTTGGATACTGGGTTGATCTGACTTGTGTCCGTGGACAAATCATTTTCTTTTGCCCTAAGGTACTACCCTGCCAAAAGAAACCTTTGCATCACGACTTGCAGAAAATTGTCTATTCTGTCTGATTAAATCCCCCACTAGATGGTTTATTAAAACATAAAAGTATTACGGCGTGGGAGTGCCTTGCTATACCACATGTTTTACATATTATATTACTGGAAGAAAGTGGAATCTGAAGTGATTACTTGAGTAACCTGATAATAATCGTGATGCGCTGTAATTGGATGTTCTGAAGTACTGTGATTTGAGGATTAATCTGTCAAATTGAGGCGACCAACGTCCGATGTCAATGCAACTGGTGATTATGGAGAGTGCTTCTATGGAAGAGATTATTGACACAGGCGCATGGTCAATAGTTTGCATGCAGTACAAATTTATATGTGTAACTATTTGTTTAAAATAACCGTATGAAATGTTTTTGAATATTGATAATAAATGTCATAATGTTCTGTCATCATAATGGTAATGGGGGAAAATATAATTTACAACATACAAATGTAGTGTTTTCTGGAGATTTTTTTTTCAAAACACTGTGTCGCTCTTGTGGAATCATGGTCGGTTACTGCAATCTCTTTTACTTTGTACTTATCCACTGCTACAATATCAAAAACTTGTGATTAGGATAACAAAGTTGTGATCACGGGGATTCAGTTGTTTGATGTGTGGAAACCTATGCCATATGAGAATCGTCACAGTCCTAAATTGGGCGTATGTAAAGATAAAAGATGACAACGGTATGTAAATAATTGAGTTCTATTCTTCTTTTGCACACATCTAGAGAAATAGAATTTTTAAAATTTTACCATATTATATGTAATGTGTGGGTCTCTCGCAAAGCGCGCATAAATTAGACTTTGGAAGATATCAAGGTGCCAAATATAACAGAGTTGTATCTCAAACAGCATTTGAATTACCAGTTTAACCAAAATTCAATGACTTTTTATTAAATATCTTCTTTTTTTCTTATAAAATTCAACAACTTTTCCAAGATCTTGAAAAAATATTAATTTCACTGACTTTCATGTCAACGGATTTGGGAGGGGGAGCATACTTTTCATTTCTCAATTACTGGGGGGGGTGTCGACATTCATTTTGTAATATATTGGGGGGTCAGACTTTCCTTCCTGGATCTTTCAAAAACCTGCCTAACACCCCCCACCCCAGACACACAGAGAAAAACCCATCAAATTGTAAATTACCGGGACCTAAAAGCTCTACATTTCGTTAAACAGTCAGAGTAAGAACCTTTGGTTGGGTGGCAGTATGTAGCTCGAAAACCTCTTTGCCGCCGATCTTTGAGGACGTTATGAATGCAAATTTTAATACAATTAATTTGATAACTTAAACAGAAATACGTTTCAACATTCTAATACAAAATACACGTGTATAAGAAACAATAAATGTGTTCTTAATGTTTCAACAACGTATTGATTTAATTGTGATTATAGTTTACTATTTGCATGAATAGAGTGTGATTTATAAAAATCACAATTATTAAACTAACACATTGTCGGTGGAAAGATTAAAACCTACACTCGTGTGTTGAAATAATACTAAGATTATTTGAGGTGTCGCCAAGACGATTGTAAAGATTTAATCATTGATGAGGTGCTTCAGGTGTTTGAACCGTTGAGGGCAAGTTTGCGGCGTTTGAGGTTGTATAGCAGTTGTATAGCCCACTGTAGAAAATTATGAAGGTACATATTAAAAAAAATACATTTTCAGGCTCGCAATGGGCTTTTGAATAGCACACAACAGGGGCCATTTATTTTTTCATATAGCACATAGCAAAAAGGAATTTATTTCGAGTAGCAAAGATCACACAATTCAATTTTGAATAGACATAGCACTTAAGTTATTTCAAATACCTTATAGCACCAATGAATTATGTATAGCAATTTCACGAAATTGATTTTACCCCTCAATTATTAGTATTATTCATCAGCGAGGGTAATACTTATATAGGCTGTAGATAGTGCCCAACGTCAACTGATTCTCAACTAGACATTACCACATGCCCACAACGTCGACACACGATCACCCATCCACTACCAGCTAATCATAATGTGTAAAAATAAAAAACTGGTGATTAGGATAACAAGCGCAAAATAGATTAGGGTGTTGTGGAAAATATTAATTAACCTATCCTCCTGTCATTTTGTACTGTTGAGCTAACAAGTATCTATATAATTATGTTATATATATTGTGATCCATACAAACTTATTAGAACCTCGCCGCCTCATTCAATTTTCTATTTTATTGGTGGTCTAATAAGTATTTCTATAACAACAGAATAAAATTATGCAAACATAACAGTAACAAGAAAAAAAGTTTCTTGCTATTCATTACGGAAATATGTAGTCATAAGTAATATTATTCTTGGCTAGTAATACCTTTAATGTTTGTAAAAAGGATTGCAGCTGTTTAATGAGTGTGTAGTAATTCCGTGTACGCTACACATATATTTCGAAAACATTTGATAGCAAAAAAAACATACTCCGGGACAGTCATTTTTGAATAGACTCGACCAGCCAGCCTCACTTTGACGGGGCCACGTGGTGGCTCGATCAAGATCGCGGAGCTCGCTGTACGTTGGTCTGTGTTGTGCGGGACTAATTTTTGAACGTCTATGTTCCATGTTTTACAATGCAAACTAAATAGAGTAGAGTATGTGTAACTTTCCAAGTCTACAGTGCCTGTAAATATTAACGCCATCATCTTATAGCAAATGTGAATCTACGAGTAATCATTTCAAAAGTATTACTAATTTCGTGTATCCTATACATAGCATATGCTATCATTTTGTGTTATATGTTGTTCTGTCTATGCTATTGTAATATCTAATCACAAAAATTGGTCAAAAATTGGTCAAAAAGGTTTATTTAAGGCTTTTCGGCTCTACAGAGCCATAATCATAACAATACTTTATGATACTAGTAAGAGATAAGTAAATATCAATAGTAGAATTAATCCTAAGTAAATAATTAAAAACCAACATAAAAAATATAAATGAGAACAATTGTCATATGTTTGGAGAATGTGATGCTGTGAATCATATTTATAAATTGCCATTCCATATATCAGTTTCGCTGTGTATAATATAAGGATAATGGTATGTTTTAGTGTTGAGATCACGCTATCTCTGCACGAGAGTTGTCTTTGTCTGCACAAGTGAGCGCCAGCGCTCAAAGCGTGCAGACAAAGACAACTCTCTGCAGAGATAGTTGTCTCAACACTAGAACATACCATTGTCCTTTTTCTCACCACTTATCGTGATTTTTAAAATAAAAACCATTAGCCGTGCATCATTTTTGTAAACATTAACATGCAACAGCCTCATAACCATGAAACAGGTACGCGCAGAAAATAGTTCCACAAATCACAATTATTAGCAAAAACATTTTACCTTAATTACGCAATATGTTTATTTTTCAATCATATGTAACATACATCTTAATAAGGAATTATTCAAACAACACTGCAAATCATTAAAATGATGGAATATGCGTTAAAAGACAGTGTAACCATCAAATCACAACTGTCCACAGTAGAAAAAAGATGACAATGTAATGTATTGTTATGGTTAGCGCTCTGTAGACCCATGTGTGTGATTAGATATTATAATAGCATAGACAGAACAACATAAAATACAAAATTTCAAACGTAAAGTATATATTTGTAGCATGCATAGTTGAATGATTCCTCTAGTGCATCACGTGAATATGCAAATATCTGTACAATTTCTAAGAAAGCAACAAAATTGTAAGAGTGAATAAAAATAAATAGGCTTAGATGCAAATATCATCAATTGACACAAGCCACAAATCAGTTTTTCATACAATGAACACACTTTACCGACACCATGGGTTTACTCACGACTTCAGAGAAAAAGTCCGGTCACATGTACATGTATTAGAATGCATCCATATGTCATACAATGGATGATGTTGACGTACACCTTTAAGACAAGAATGTCACAAAATTACTGAACAGTCTATTAGAACACAAAAGGCAACAGAACTAAAATACTAATTAACTCATTGATTAGACACATACATCGATAGAAAATAGGTGTCTGTCTTAATAAAGGTAGATTTCCGTAGAATGATTGCTGGCATATTGTATTGTACTCTGGTGTATATGATGTTATGACGTCTGTTACTTTCAAATTGCGCACAGCATAACTTCCCATTAATGCCATCTCTATAAAGAGACTATCTTATGCGCAAGAAACCCAAACTGTAATTTCAACCCACCAAAAGGAGACCAACTGTCTACTCAGACTACTTCTCGTCATATTCTGAGTGGTATTATGTGGGGGTTATACTGTTAATTCGCAATATTCTTGAACTTTAGTCTCGGGGGTGCGGGGGGTGGGGGTGGGGTGGGGGGCTTCTTCGGTACTTCCATAGTTGCCCTATACGGCATGTGCAACTGATAGGGGTTACCTTTTTCAACCCCGCAATTTCACTAGGGGTCACGTTTTCTACTACTCAGTTTCACTCGGGGTCATGATTTCAACATTCCAGCCAGTTTCATTAGGGGAGGTTCAATCTCGAGGTTCAATATCATGTGATTTTGCATTATTGAGCCATAAATAAGCATAAAAGCTAAATATAAGTTCTGGAAAATCTTGTTTTCATTACAGTATCACATAAAATAATACGCATTGTGATGATACTCCGTTGTTTTCATCCGGTGGTTTCACTAGGGGTATCATTTTCATAGTTTCACTGGTTTCACCAAGGGGTATGATTTTAGACCTTCAGTGGCACCCCGCTACCCATTCACCCTCGAAGTACACCCCCCGAGACTTTAGTAGTGGGCAGTCTTAAAATAAAAAATCATTACCATCGAAGACGACAAAAATAACAAAGCCTACAATATGTATGGCCTTTATCCCCAGTCTGCATTAACATGCACACTAGAAAGTAGATCAAAAGTGTTCAAAGAACCCGGCGTCGCTAGAACAACGTTGACGTACAAATGTATGGGAATTTAAGATATATACTGAAACGATGTATACTCGCTATAACAACGTTGACTTATGAACAATAAAGTTGTTTACTAAAATGTTTTGGAAATCATGATTAAAAGTACAAAACTACAATATACCAGCCACAAATAATATGCCACTGTCTATTTCTTGATCCTACATGGCACCAACTAGTCTATTTTGCGGCTAATAGAATATTTATGTGTAATACTCCATTGAATAGTAATAAGAAAGTTGAAAATGGACCATAATTGCCCTGTGGAAAGCGCAGTTTGATTGGCAGATTGCCCAAAATCGAATCACTTCGATGTCGCCTCAAACCTCATAGTTGTGTAACGTTTGAACGAAATCGGTACATCGTTAGCTGGTCCTGAGACATACATACATACATACATACATACATACATACATACATACATACACACACACACACACACACACACACACACACACACACACACACACACACACACACACACACACACACACACACACACACACACACACACACACACACACACACACACACACACACACACACACACACACACACACACACACACACACACACACACACACACACACACACACACACATACATATATAGTTACATTGTGAGTTACATGGTTGGTTGGTTGGTTGGTTGGTTGGTTGGTTGGTTGGTTTTATTTGTTTGTTTGTTGGTTGTTTGGTTGATTTGTTTGTTTGTTTGTTTGGTTGGTTGGTTGATTGGTTGGTTAGTTAGTTGGTTGGTTGGTTGGTTGGTTGGTTGGTTGGTTGGTTGGTTGGTTGGTTGGTTGGTTGGTTGGTTGGTTGGTTGGTTGGTTGGTTAGTTGGTTGGTTGGTTGGTTGGTTGGTTGGTTGGTTGGTTGGTTGGTTGGTTGGTTGGTTGGTTAGTTAGTTAGTTAGTTACAAACGAACGAAACACAGTGCTTGCTGAAGTGACGCAATAAAAAGCAACGTATGTGTTTATCTTTTTACATTATAAGTTTAGTCATCAATTGTATTTTACTTTGAGAGTAACGACATACAGGTACATCCTCTGATTTTTGTCCATCAATAATGTGTAACAAAATTATCTATTCTACCAGAGACGAAAAGCCAAAAAAGCAAAGCAATGCCTCCTACAATGGACACGATCATGAAGCCCAATGCTATTTTGCTGAGGAGCATCCCTTGCCTCGGGTCGTCTTTGTATATGTTCACGGCAGCAAGGCTCAAGATCATGGCTACCAGGCCTGAAACGAATGGTTAAACGAAGGTGAAGAGACTCAATTAAAGGAAATACACCAGTCACCATATTTTCAACTTTAAAGCTTTTTGTAATTTACGCCCGTCATTTCATGACGTGTATCTTCTGATCTTGTGGGGGGAAATAGTAGAATATATGTAGGACTGAGTATTACTCAAGACTTCGTAGTGGAATATTTACTGCAATCTATACGGCCATCTTTTATAGTGTAAGATCCATGGAGTCTTTCATAATAGTAATAATTCTAGTAGTATAGCAGGCCTTACCAATCGGACATATGCAACAGAGACAGCTGAAAATGCTGCACCCCATTATGACACATCCGGATAGCGGTACGGGATCCTGCTGTTCTTGAAGCGTAGGCTGAAAGAGAGGGCAATAAAGAGAATGAAATGGTGTCAGTGTACGAATTGTGAAGCTAAAGGTGTCCCAGCAACAAAAATTTATCCTCGGCGTATAGTATACAAAGCACCTTTTTCGCATTTTTAAGGAATAAGGAATATTTTTATTGGATAAGATATTTTTCCTGGATTTCAAATTTATCGCCCACCTTTAATCCTCTAATTGTGTGAAATTGTTAGACTTTTTGGTTGAACAATATAAAAGACCTGAGGTTGCACCACCCGCCGTGGCACATTGTGAATACGTGTAATATTTCCAATGTAATGATAAGTGATTATCTTAGCAGAATAATGAATTTCGTCGCCATGTATGAAGTTTCTACGGAATTTCAGCAACTATGTAACGAATTTGCTAAATGCAAGGGAAAGTAGAGAAGTAGAGTAGGTAAGAAGAGAAGCTCCGGAATTTTGTCCTTTTACTAGGAGGTTTTTTATATTGTCTATAATTTGCCAATCCGTTTTGAGTTTCAAAAAATCGGCAGACAATATCCGTTCAATATCCTTTCTGTGCTGTCTGAGCACAAATAGAGTATGATAGTGGACGGCTAGCTAATGGCGGCGCATTGGCTGAGGAATTGCGGCCTTAAACCCGCTTTACACTATAGCGAATTCCAGCTACGTAGCTGTACGTGCAGTGGCGAACTGGCAAATTCGTCAGGAAATTTTGAGCATGTTCTAAAATTTTGAACGAACATTCAGTTTGGTTAAAGTTTGCTTCAAATAGTTATGCTGCGTCTACGGATCGCAGAACATTCGCACATATAAGTAACACTTCGTTTGCCTCAGCAACTTGTCGTACCATGCCGCCACAATGCGTCCAAATTGACGACGTGAGATAGCATGTGCTGATGCGTTGCACGGGTTCGCTCATGATCGCTCAAGCGGGTTTAAAGGCAGTGCACAGTGGCATAATTGTGGCCGCATAGCAGACTGTAAAAGCCTCGCTGCTCCAATTCTGTGCCATTTTCACTTCTGATTTCGAAGATTAGACAACAGGCTGTCGAGGTCACTTGGGCGACAAGACCATTGACCGACCATTAACTGACCACATATTGGAGCTGCATGCCAATTAATAGCTCCCCGGACAAGTCTGTTAATCGAGCTTTATCTATATGTCGGGTACTTGTTATAAGAATGAATTATTCGTTTGTATGAGCTCCCAAGGTTTTGAGCAGTCCAAAACATTTGCACAGTGTATTGCAGCAGAAAAAAAATGAATAAAGTTCCCAGCAATATTTCGCGATGGACTGTCAACGACCTTTCAATAGTTTACCAGTGCGTTTGAGAGGTCAGAAAATCTCTCATTGGGTGTGGAGTTTGACAGAATGAGTGAGGGAGCTTAGAGAACGAGTCCACACAAGCTAAGAGATTTTCTGACCTTTCACCCCAACTTGTATAATTACTTTTTTCTACTATGCATGTTTATTTATCATTTTTAGGTTTTATACTTTGTAGTGTAAGAGATTTTTTTTTTTTCAAAAATTGAGTGCTTTCAACATACATAGGATAAGGCCAGCGTCTTCGGGTGTGCAAGACAGTTACAATATGCAGCCCGATCGACCCACATTGGCTCCGTTGACGACTATGATTTGGCTGTAGCTCTGCCCTCTGTATGGAAACGGCGAGTTTAAAACTTGCGGAACATGCCATACTTGTTGAGTTTTTGGGTAACTTTGCTGTCCTTCATAGCGGGGTGGGCTTTGAAGGTTCCCTTCCTGATAGTTGGTACGATTTCTGACCTCGTCGGAGGTGACATCATCCTCTTGTGGAATTTCTGATTCAACAAAATTGACTGTAAAGAAAAGAGCTTATTAACAAGTTATTGATAAAGCACATCATAAAAGTTTCGCATATCCATACACCAGGAGCACGTTGCAGCCAAATATACCACCTACACTACCGAAGCATTTTGTCTATTTTCACACTGTATGTTAGACCAGTTACTACCTACAACAAGTGGTCTAGTGATCTATAATCGAGGTATTACTGGCAAATATGTTGAAGAGGCATGCACAGACATCCAATATACCTTATTCATTATCAACTTTAAAATCCGTGAGCTTTTGCAAGAAGTAAATGGCGTATAAAATATACAAGAAGAATCAACAAAACGACACGAAAAATACAAGGTGCAACCAGTTCCAAATGGATGAACATCCTGGTTGAACATAAATGCATGACAGAGTGATCTTGGCATATTGACAGGAATTTAACTGTAATATGTAATAAAATCTGATTAAACGCTGCATAAAAAGCCTCAGAAAAAATAAGCTAAGTTTTGCTTACGATCAGTCATAGAAAGATAACTAACTGAATGAATGATGTGTCCAGTGGCGGACGCATAGAATAAGTGTCAACGGCCTACTGTTGTAGTTTTCCCACGATGAGTGTCAAAAATATATCTTGTGCAAACACATTAACACCAATTTAACACAGATGATACTGATACCTGATACTTAAGAAGACGACTGTCACAGGGCCATAGCCAGGATTGCAAAACAGAGGAGGCAATATATTGGGCGAGGGTGCAGACAAGCACCGTAGGCTAGGGGGGTTCGAGGGCATGCCCTCCCCTCCCCTCCCTCTCAAGAAAAGTTTTGAATTTAGACCCTTTTTGAAAGTGATCTCCAAAAACAGAAGAGGCAGTTGCCTCCCCTACCTCATATGTAGCTACGGTGGATCGTAGATGAACTGGGCTCACACTGGGAGTTCATTATCTGGTTCGTTTAGGAATGGCGCACTTTTGGCTGATTCTGTTTTTTTGTTTTTGTTTTTTTTTTGTTTTTTTTTGTTTTTTTTGCTTAACTCTGCCCTCGTCTGCTGCTTTTCAGAGGACTTTTGGTCGACATATGAAACCGCAAGTGTCACCACTTCCGTCACAATCTGAAGCAATTAAGCGTGAAATACAACCATATGTTCAAACAGTTCCGCTGCTCAGGTGCCCTATGAATAATGCTGTCTTCTAGAAGGAGATGAAACACATCTACCGGGTTCTGGTCTAGAAATTGTCATCACTTATCTGGAAAAGTATTCATTTTCGGCCTGTGGGCTCCCCTGTGTATGATTGAGATCATGGTAAAGTCTTTCTGCTTAAAGTTGGCCTTGTTGATTATTATCATATGTTCATTGAGATGTTTCCGTGTCATGATGTGTTATTTTCTAGTTGTCGTATGAGACCATTATTCCAGATGATCCCAGAAGTTTTGGCCACAAATATGCACACGACGCACCCTCAAAGCAACCACTACAACAGAGTGTCTTAACTGTCTTTATCTTTAAAAAAATTAGAATTTGAATAATAAGAAGCGCAAAATAGATGGGGGTGTTATGGGATATAGTAATTAATGCACCCTCATTTCATTTTGTACTGTTGAGTTCATGATCAATTATTTACTTATCTATGTTATGTAAAATATAATTCATTAAAACTTAATAACACCTCGCAGCTGCATTAAATTATTAATTTTATTGGTTGTTTAATACGTATATCAATAACAACACAATAAAATAATGCAATCATAACAGTAACCATAAAGAAATATGTTTTTTATCATTTATTTCTGAAATATGTAGTCAGAAGTAATATGTTTCTAGGTTAGTAGTGCCTTTAATGGTTGTAAAAATGATTGTAACTGTTTAATGAGTATATAGTAATTCCATGTACATATGTATTTAAAAAATAACTCGGAGCTGCATTAAATATTTCATTTTATTGGTGGTCTAATAAGTATTTCGATAACAGCACAATGAAATTATGCAAACATAAAAGCAACAATAAAAAATATTTTTTGTAATTTATTTCTGAAATATGTAGTCAGAATTAATATTTTTTTCTATATTAGTAATGGCTTTAATGTTTGTAAAAAGGATTGTAACTGCTTAATTAGTATATAGTAATTCCGTGTATACATGTATTTGGAAAACATCAGTTATATCCATCGGGACATTTATTTTTCTACGTCAAAGTTCCATGTATCACAATGCAAACTATGTAGAGTACATTATGAGTCACTTGCCAAGTATATAGTGCATGTAAATATTAAAGCCATCATCTTTAGCAAATAAATGTGGATCTACTAGTAATTATTTCAAAAGCAAAGTACTGTAAGTACATTATATATTTGTAGCATACATAGTTAACGACGCTGTGTGAATATGCAAATCTATTTACAATTTGTAAGATGTACACATTAGCTATAGGTAATTAATCTATACGGAAATAACAATTAACAATGGCAAGAAAAATAACAAAATGGTAACAAGGAATAAATAAACATAGACACAAATATCATCAATTGTCACAAGCCATAAAATCAGTTTTTCATACAATGAACACACTTTACAGATACCATGGATTTTAACACACTAGTGCTGGGTTTAAAAAAGAGAGATATAAGATAAGGATTACAAAAATATTCCCATTTTGATGCTGAAACAGGCAACCTGCCAAAACATATCTGCTTTACTATGTCATCGTATGAAATCCTGATATATCATCGAAACTGTCCAGTACATTTTAATCATAATGCCCACATTGCCAATTCCTATAATTTGTATATTTAGTCTCACATCCTTATCAAGGGTACAACTCTGTGCCCATCCACTATATAGTATCGGCTGCATAGTAAAATGACGTCAGAAGCAAATGTATTTTGCAATCTAAAATTACGTTGCCCCTCCACATCACCTGCATCATAATAATTATTATCGTCTGTACACAAGTCCAATTCTTCCCCTCACCATCCCATCCCATACCCCTGACTCCTTTCTCGTAAAATCACTGCATCCCACCACCTCAAACTCATCCCCAAATCCTACTTCTTTCCTTCCTACTCACCCCAACCCCTACCGCTGTACCCCTTATTATGCAATTAGATCTTGACATCCACTGCTCGAGGAAAATTCCAATGACAATCTCTTCATCCTCCACCTCTCTTCTTTCAACACAAACCCGTCCCCTTACGCCCCCCCCCCCACACACACACACCTTTCAACACTCTACACCCCTACGGGCAGACCTAGACCTCCACCTCTCCCGAAATACTCCAAACCCACCCACCCCCAAACCCATCACCCCCACCCAACCAACAAGCACCCCGACCTTCCCAATCTCAAACCCCACTTGCCCCTTCCCCCTCACCACCTGACACCCTTTACTTATGCGGGTAGACCTTGACCTCCACGCCTCCAGGCTGGATGGTCTTCTCCCCCCTCCAGGTGGCCTCCAGGGTTTGCTGCATGGTGTTGAGCTTGCGCTGGTAGTCCGTGCGAAGGGCGTGCAGCTCGCGGTTTGCAGCCTCCTGCTTCCTCAGAAGCTCAGCCTGCGCCTTCACCCCGAACTCCAGGGCCTGAGAAAGTGAAAAAAAAGAAACTACACTAGAGTCCTTCTATCATGATCCCCGTTGGGGCGGGTGTTATGTGGTCTCAATAGAGCTGGTAGTATCTTTGGAAATGTTTATCAGTATGGGTAGTGTATACGGACATGTTTATCAGTACGGATTGTATTTATGGAAATGTTTATCAGTATCTGTAGTGCATATCTAAATGTATATCAGGACAAGTAGAATATATTGAAATGTTTGTCAAAAGGGTAGTATAGATGAAAATGTTTATCAGCGCTGATAGTATAAATGAAAATGTTTATCAGCACTGATAGTATTATAACTGGAAATGTTTATCAGTACGGGTAGTATATTTGGAAATGTTTATCAGACTGATAGTATAAATGAAAATGATTATCAGCACTGATAGTATGTATGGAAATGATTATCAGCACGGGTAGTATATATGGAAAGATCAAACATGGACTGTGTGCAGTCTGGGAAAGCGGAGGAAACAGACCTGCATCAAACGGCCTTTAAAATGATCTGACATGAAGGCCTATTCTAAAGGCGTTTGTATGACGTCAATCTTGCTGAAAGTTTTGCAAACGTGACGTCATTAACTAAAAGCACATGGCTTATAGTTTTAGAGCAGCAATCTATTTTCAGAGCAGCTGTAGCTGGGTATTTTCCCGTTTAAGCATGTGGTACTGTTCATTTGTAATAGAGAGACTTTTATCAAGATCACATACTTAATGTCGACTTGTCTAATCCTTACCTGGAAAATCACCCATGCATGCTGCTGCTTCTACAGCTGCTGCTGCTGAACACTCTGGTTTTAAAGACTAATACTAGTTCGAATGTTTGAGGCTGTATGTGTAATATCAGTGGGGTTCCTAGGGTTTTGTAAAAGACCTTATGCATAGGTTAAAGACTCACACTTGGTCTGTCTGTAAAATAAAGACCTCCGAGAATGTGACCGAGGCCGCAGGCCGAGGTCACCTTTGGAGGAGGTCTTTATTTTACAGACAGACCAAAGTGTGAGTCTTTAACCGACTTCATGTATGTATGTCATGTATTAGATACTTGTTTATAATGATAAATTATATTTCTTTGATATATCTAATGATTTTCTAAATTCAAATTATACATAACCCCCCTCCCTTCATATTTGATGTGTTTTGGACTTTCCCATTCCAATTAAGGGAAAGTGTGTTAATCTCACCAAAAATACATTACAGTAATGTGGGACACCTTGCATATGCTAATTACAATACCAAAGAACACAAAGTAATCTTTTCACTGTCATATTGAACAATCTGAATGTAGTAGAGAACATACTTATATTTCCAAACAAGTGTTCATGTATTATATTCCGATCTGAACTAATAACAAGGATACTGGTACGTGTTATAATATGGTGGAAGGCTATGATTGCTATAGTGTTAGAAAAATAGTTATATATCTATATAATTCTTGTGATGGTTAATGATTTTTACATCAACTTTATAACATCGTGGATACTAGTAATAAAATGGATGTTGAATAATCACACTGAATAGGATTTTAATCAAGAACAGTATTAAGGTATGTGATGCGACATTTTTTTTAAACTATTGTATTGTTTTGATCAAATTTATTTTGCCTGTACTTGTATTTTGGCTAGCTACCTCAAACATTATGTCTTGCATATAAACTTTGATATGAAAATTTGGAGTACAGTAGAACCCCTGTATTAGGACCACCATTGAGACCAGTGTTAGGTGGTCTCAAAAGACGGGTGATCTCTATACTAAGTTTAGTTTTGTAGCTATATGAAAGGTTGGGACCATTAAAAGTGGTCTCAATAGAGAGGTCGTCGTAATTGAACGTTTTTACTGTACTGGTTTATAGTTCAAAATTCAAAGTAGATTTCTTTTGTTTGAGGAAGTTTGGGTAAATGTTATTTCATATTGGTTTAATTTATACTCGCCACTGGCAACAATACATGGTAGCACAATCATCAATGTGAAATTTTGTTCTCTTTACATTGTAGAAAATATCAACGTTCTGAAGAAACCTAACGTCTGTCAAACCATCAACTAGTGATGGCTGGTTCAACAGCGACAATATACTAAAATATTAAACGTGATGCTATGTCTGTAGTTTAATGTCTCTAATGTGGTGATCAGTCAAATTGTTAGTGTTAATATATATGCAGATCAAAATATTCATACTTTTAATACACAATTTTGATTCGGTGCATAATTTGTGTGTTGATCATTTGTATTGAAAATGTGTGAATTGGAATTACTTTTTTAATTTGGAGAAATTTGAAGTAACATAAATATCATATGCCATTGTTCAATTGCCTCATAGTGTTTTAACTATATCTGTATGTTATAATCATTCTCAACTTGTTTCAATAAAGTTGCAGTCTTGACATGTCTTGTGATTTCAGCACTAATCCCCTCCAAATTTCCAAGCTCTCACTTTAAGCTTTGGGCCTAAAATAGAAGATGTGTGGAGGTCTTTATTTTAGTGTGGAGGTCTTTATTTTAAATAAAGACCTCCACACTAAAATAAAGACCTCCTGCCTATTGACAGCCGGTCCATTCTGACCAATACAGACTTTTAAACACAAAAGAAGCATACATTAAATATCTATTAGAGCTAGAGGCTGTCACAATTACACTCGCTCTTCTTCTTTGCACTTGTTATTATGGATTACATGAGCGGGTGTCTTTTGTATTAATAGAGGAAACTACTATTAGATATAAGGTCTTTGCTGCCTCACCTTGTCCTGGCTGGACTGGGCCAGCATGTTGCACTTGGCGTCGTACAGCTGCTTCTGCTGGACGATCTCCTCGGTGAGCTTCTGCTGCTTGTCCGCCAGCAGCCCGTCATACACCTGAAACCCACAGCAATCACTACATAGACAGATCCATGAGGTGTGGTGTCTGTGTGTGTGTGGGGGGGGGGCTTGTACCAAATCCAACATTTTTTTTAGTTTTCATACGTATGTCCGCTATCGATTGCACATACAAAGCACAATAGATACGTTGTATACGTTGTTATTGAGTGCGCCCCCACTTTGCCACAAACGTGGATCTGCCAGTCCACTATAGATGGGTTGTATGTACATAAGAAGCCCCAATTAATACTCTTTATGAAGACCACATCTACTATAAGACTGGGGTTCTGCTCCTAAATCACCATAAGAAGACCACGATGAATGTCCATATTGAGACCTGTGGAGTCCAATACTCCTAGCTGGTCGTAATAGAGAAAGTTCTACTGTATAACCTTTCTGTTGAGCCCACCCGAGAACTCAGGTGATATCTTTATAGAACAGGTGGTCTCTTTATAGAGGTTCAAAGTGATTATGGTATAAGGGTTTTAGAGATTCTCTCATTGGAAAGGTGATCTTAATTGTAGGTTGTACTGTAATAACACATGGTAGGTAGTGTCCTAATGCATAAACACGTACATCTACCAAAATATATATCTAGGAAAGTTAAACTAAAATACGTCCTACGTGTACAAGAATGACAGAATGTAAGAATGTCAATCACATTGATGTGTAGTCATGCTTCTTCACGTAAAACATAATAGAAATGTACAAATTACACAAGTGTTCTGTAATACAAGTGTACATGTTACACAAGCGTCCGTGTTACCTGTTTGGTCTGCTGTAGCAGGTGTCCATAGTTACGCCCCACGGGCACGTGTAACGTCAGTTGCGGCGCCACCGACATCGTGATGGTCACGTGATTAGCAACGATCAAATTAAACCACGTCGTCTGAATTCTCGGATGCAGACGACAAAAGCGCACGCACAAAACTTTTTGCGTCAGATGTAACACAAGTCACAAATGCACTGGTGTGCAAAGTTAAAAGTTCTCGAAAAGAAAGTTACTTTTCTTTCAGAACTGGTGATTTGATTTGATTTATCTAAATTTGTCTCTTTTTGTTTTTGATAATTCTTTGAATTTTGTCTAAATGAACACTGTTTTTAAGTCACATTTTGCAGTTCATTCAGGTAAATTTTACACTGAATTAATTGGTTTCTCCAGATTTGCATGGGTAATCAGTGCTAAAATGATAAAACCATATGTGAAAATTATATTTGAATACACTGTCCTTATTCAAGTAACATCAACCCCAGCCACCTTTCATCAATCATTTACACCAGCTCATAGGTATTGGCTTTCCTTTAATAAATTACAATAATGAAGGGAATCCCACAATTAAAAGTTCTTTACTTAATCTTCATTCAAGCACCATTTTTTCACAGCCACACCAAATCACCTATGACCTTATGATAAGCTAGAACAAGATGAGATACGAGTTGGCTGAATTATTATGCATACGTGTTCATTTACCACACCAATAAACCTTTATATGGCAAATATTGAGTTGATGCTCCTCTTAATGCCCATGTGCACTGCTTGTCAAAAGTTTCTCGCCGCAAAACTGCTCATCTGAAAAAAGACACGTTTGATACATTTTAGTATGTTCCCAACTTATCACTGCAAATGAATGTTCTGTTAATTAGGTATGCAGTATATGGAATCATTATTTTCTTTGTATATTTCGGTCACTGCTTATATTTCGGTCACTGCTTAATATTCCAAAAACTAAAATGTACATAAATATATTTATTTAAATTTCAAAGCAATCAGCATTGCTTTGAAATTTAAATAAATACATTTATGTACATTTTAGTTTTTGGAATATTAAGCAGTGACAGAAATATACAAAGAAAATAATGATCACTGTAAATGATTTTTTGTAGATATTGTTAGTTTTTTATACTCTGTGGACAATGTTCATCTCTCCTATTTTAAATTACGCTGTCGTATATGAGATATACATGGGGGAATCATCCTTCTGCCTTGAAAAAAAACTAATTGAAAATACCTTATGTCACGTGACGTACTAAACAGACGATAAAACCACGTGGTGATAAGTATCTGAATATCCATATGAGTGTCACATGTATATTCAAACTCTATTAATTCTCATATGTGATTATATCACTAGACTTTTGACCAATGGCATGTTTTGCATATAAAATGAAACTAACCTCAAGACCACAGAGTATTCGAGATAAACAATATCACAATCGATATAGCTAAGTTTTACGGTATGATGCTACATTCACAAATCCAAAAATCAACATGATTTCAAAATATATTACTCCTGTTGTTAATTCACTTTATATTACCAATGTCTAAACCATTTTAATTATAAATGCGTTGGATATTAGATGCGTGGGGTGCTGATGCAACAGAACAATGCTTTGTTGGTTTTAGATAGCAATGTTGCGAGTGCGTTTGGCAAAGTTACCATTTTCTAGCTCCAATAAAACCTCTTTTAAAATGACCATCTTTGTTTAGAAACCATGACCATGTACGTTTGTGTTAGAGAGAGTGAATAAAAGCATAAGCTCTAAAGTAGATTGATTCATTTTTTACGAAAGTTCATCATCTGTGTAAATTGACAACTATTTATCCAAAGCCACTTTGGAATGACGTTTTACTGTAACCCTGTCTTTTATCAGTCTATTTCACCTGTGACAGTCCATTGGCATAATGCAATGATGGTTTAACTGAGAAAGCTCGCCAATATATCAGACTTTTGATCCACCCATGCTCTGGCATGCAGTCCATTAGATTCTTTTTTTACACATTCATTTAAGTACAACCTTTGCCTTAATAGTTCAGTTATTGCTGCTCACGTCATGGAACAAACAAACAGCCAAAATCAAACAAACACTATGACACAATCAAGTGATTAATGACCAACTGATATAGCCTGAGGCGTTAGGCTACTAAGTACATCGACCTATGCTATGGTATTAGGTTGTTTTATGATGTTTTACGCTTGCTTGTTTATTTATCACAAGGCTTGTCACCATAAGAATTGAACTCATGATATAAGTGGTCTCATTTGACAGACATCACGTGGTCTTTATTGGAGGTTCTACTGCACGTGAAATATGGTATGTTTAACCCATTTTGACCTCTTCACGACCAAAGCAAACAATGGGTCTATTACGTCAATCGTTAAGCTCGTATGTCCACGTGAAACCTTGGGCCATCACTCAGTCCTGTCATTAGGGAGATGTTCTATGTTATGGCAAACTATGTACATTCATCGTAGACCCTCTAAATAAGACATCTTCTCTATTGAGACCACCTCTATGATGAAAACATTTCTTGTGGACCCAGGCTGTTATACAGAGCATCCACGAACTCCCATACAGAGACCACCTCTTTGATGAGACCTCTTGTAGGCAGTACCATGTGTGTTGTATACTTACCAGATGCACTATCTTATAAACTCTTTTAGACCACGTGCGGACTGGCCTCTACAGGTCACGACAGGTCTTTATAGAGTTTCGTGGAGGTGTCTTGCTTTAAGAGTTACGACATACGTGTACATAATGGACATTCATTTGATCTCAATAGAGATGTGGTCTTAATGAAGGGTTCCACTGCAATCGTGTGACAGCAGTGCACACTAAATATAGCTATCTGGTGTGCATGTTGCAATGAGACAGTGGTACAAAATAGCTTTTATATACAGGGACATTTACAAGCACTTAGAAATAGATGAATAACGCGTCTTCTCCACTCTTCTAATTTTTCAATACGTAATTCAATGTAATTCATACGTGTTTCTTTGACATACATACATAGGAGATGATCAGATATGAAGAACAACACTGGCCATCACAACGGAAGCTATAGTTTGTCATTGCAATGTATTTGTAATAACATTATCCTGCTCGTACTTGTACTTAAAAGACTGCAACAAATCATGGTGGCCCTCGAGGTGTCATTGAGGTGCTTTTTCAAGGTCCTCCCGTCTATTTAGAGTGAGGTAAATTACTCTCATTTCAGCACTGACGCTAAATAGTTGCAGCCGTGACACTAATGTGTGCATTATGGTTAAAATATCGTCTGCTAATATGATGGAGTGTGTGTCTGTAGAGCCCCGTTGAAATTTATGACACAATGCACGGTAAGCATGAGGTGACCACTTATAATGAGAAATAGCCAGTAGCAGATACTGTGTGCATCCCAGAGCTCCCACCCCACATTCATCATTTTGACCTTACACTGGATCATTTTGACCTTATTCTGGACCTGGTGCATTTCTGCCGAATCAAACATGCGCCTCCTCACTAAAGAATATACCCATCTAAACCTAAAATACAAGCAGTTTGGGTGTGGTTGAGTCCCCGGCCTACATAGTTCAAGGCTCACAATTTCAAATGTCGCACATCAAAGTCTATTGTCAGCTGGACGTAACACCGTTGACATTCACATCCAAAGGTCAAAAGGTGATGTTCGCGTGAAGGCGTGGATCTTCAATTTCCGTGTTTTGCTGATTTTAAACGGATACCGTTCTTCCGTTCAGACACCTTTGTTTTTTAGAGCACAGTAGAACTTCCAATTAATACCACTTCCATACAGACAGCCTGTTCAATTAGACCATTTCTTATGGTTCCAACTCATCATGAAGAAATAAATACCTCCATAAAGAGACCATTTCTCTGTTCAGACCACTTGAGTACAGTCCACGAACCTCCATGGAGATTGGAGAGTTATTTCTTACTTCAGTTAAACTACCTGCGTAGCACCTTTATCCAGATACTCCAGATAGTATTTCACAGAACAGAAATGCGCAAGTCAAGTTATACCAACTTATGACTTAAACAAATGTAACCTCATTGTACAGTAAGCCACTAGGCGTTCAATCCCACAGGAGCAGACGAGACCATATCACTTGATGCACTTGGGCAGCAACTTTTCCCAATTGACGCCAGCTTTTACAGCTGTCAAATTGAGTTATAGTCACCCGCCTAACCCACTACCACGCCGACTTGGTGGGCGTCATATTTGTAATCTTTTTGTATTGCGTTGACTTCTTTATTCTCCCAGTCATGTTTCTCCCTAATAGCAAAAGTTTGGAGCCTCTTTCATGTTAGGATAATGTGTTTTGAAACATACTGTAGACGTGTTATGAGCGCTAGTTAGTATAACCGTTTTTGCACTTGCAGCTTCCTCGGTGCCATCAATCATATGATGGTCGGTAGCCTCATTCATTTCGCACCAGTACTTTGCTGCAAAACCACAGCTTGATTGATGTATCCTCTTATTCGCCCATTGATCACGTCTCTGCTCCTGGGATGTCGGTATCCTCAAACACATGTTAGGAATGTTACGGATAATATCAGGAGGATTTCTTGCTCTATTCAATAGACCTGTTCGACAATAGAAATATTAGTGTGCTATTGTAGTACCAATATTCGCCGCTAGGTGATTACAAACCCGTCTGTCTCGATCAACCAGGCCCTGTGATGGCATAAACTAGAAATTAAGTCTAGATTATATTTAAGTCTCATTTAGTCTCTATCAACGCTTGTCTAAAATAAATACCCACAATGTATTGTAAAGTCAAGTGATTTGATTTGTTTGCATGAAAATTACCCACAACTCATAGATAGTAGTGGCTGTATATACGGTTCGGTGTTCGTGAATTTGACTGTTAACTATTATGATATAGTGATGCGCAAAAAGTGATTATTATTTTTACTTTGCATATGCGCACACGTTAGTAGCCTCACAAGAGTGTTGTACTGTAGTCGTTGTTGTTGTTGTTGTTTAGAAGCAAGTCACGTGCTTTGCCGCTCATATAGATTGCAGTATTTCAAGTGGATTAAACCAGACGATGATCCATACGCAAAGCAGCAGTTTTCTCATTTGCTTGTCCATAATAATTACAGATAGTGTCTGTTGCTTCTCGAAATCAGCTTGATTTTGACATTTTAGAGAACGGCAAATTACTCCTGACCTTCTCATTGAAGTTTCCGTGAAACTAATATGATTGTTTTATTTTTAACAGTGGAACAAAACGAAAAAGCTGTCAAAATGTAGCTATTTCCTGTTGTTTATTTGGTTCAATGTAATCTGATCCAGTTCATTGTGTAATGGCTATCAGAAAAATCAAGCCAATGCAGTAGAACTTGCAATTTGAACCATCTCAATAGAGACCACCCCAACAATAAGATCATTTCTCACTGTCCGAAACTTTCTTAAAGAGATCACCTCCAACCTCCGTAAAGAGATCACCTTCGTAGGTCTTCCTAGACCACTTGAAGCCGTGAAATCTACTCTTTAATCGTCAAGTGAATAATTGTAACCAAGTGTAAAAAGTGGGTATTAATGCCAAAGCAAATCATGGAGAACTTAACATTTCGTTTCTGAATTTTAAACCCTGCTGGTCATTTGAATTGAGAGCTGCTCAGATGTGCGTGCCTTGCACAGAGTTGCGTGTTCACAGCTGAAATTACCTGATGTTCACGTAAAAGCTAGTAAACCATCTAGATCATAACAAATAGCAATCTAGCATCCATCTAGCCCAGTTCACGCCACTCAGTGGACGTTTTTACGCAGGACTCGGTTACTCTAGCTGGGTAAAGCCGGTACAATCTCTAGCTAGAGATACAGTGGGCGATAATCAGGTATTTTATTGCCAGATTTATGTAGAGAAATAAAGTGTTTTATCAAGTGCATAATTTGTACGTCGTTCGCAGATTGTTACAGTTGTACGTTATTGTACTGCATACAGCCAAACCAGTCAATGCGGACATCTCTATACAGTGACGTGAACATCTGCTACGAGGCTTTTCAGTGTTGTCATTCTTGTTTCCACATTAGCCAGGTTCCATTGTACATTTCATCTATTCTAATCATATTGGCCTGTTGACCAAGCTTGTGAGACATACGTTAAATCACTGTACATTGTTCATCTTTTAAACACTTTACAAATGAGCTGATTTCACGCTACTAATCAACATGGACTTCAGCTTTGTCTCATTCAAGACGTTTATAACCCACAGGGGTACTGACCAGTCCTCCACGCACGTGCAATACATAATGACCTCATTACCTTTAGCATCCCCCTAAAAACTTCAATTTATAATGTCTAGCTTCATTTTTATGCACCAGACAGTGTTAATTTACCAGGTTTATAAGCATGGGGAAATGCTGCTTATCAGCAACATATGTTGTGTTTGAGCGAATCGGATGATATGTGAGTGCCAACAGAGTATAATGATATGGGTCTACGGTTTGGAAGGAAAAGCTTTTGAAACCACAGGCACACACATTTGTAAAACCACAGAAAGTCAAACAAAACAGACAAAAAATACAGCAAGTGTGAATTTTGTAATGGAGATTGATTGGTCCGTAATTGAAATAACTTTGATGTATGAAGCAATTGGCTTGGTGATGGGTTTATTGGTTCAGTGCTTGAACTATGAACTAGATCAGCAAGTGTTGTTATGATCAGGTGTTCATTTGATTATTAGGGACACTTAGAGAGTCCTCACTTGCAGATCCAGGTTTTCAGGAAAAGGGGGTGGCGGCCAACTTAGAGGATCTCATGGGTTCCGTAAGCGGAAATGATAGCAGACATGCCACAAACCCCATGAAATGTAGTATTTGAATGGGAAAGGGGTGTTGTGTTTATCTCCTTGTTCCCCCCTCCCACCGTATCCCACCGTGTTATTAAAAGTGTTCCCAGGTGTCGCTATCGTAAGCATTTTCAGTAGCATCATATATTAGCAAACAGAAGAAAGATCAGATGTCCTTAGCTTCCAAGTGTCCCTACTTGTGAAGTGTCCCTTTGAAAGAAGTTTTACTATACTTGTCAGGCCCAGAGAGTTTGAAATGTTAGATTAGGTAAGACGAGCTGAACATGACACATGCATTCGTATATAGAGTACGAATGGCGGCTATTATTTTAACCATAAAATATATCATGGTCACAATATTTTTAGAAAATTGTGTTTAAGGAAACTACATAAACTCTTACGACCTTATTTTTCGTGGACACACACAAGAATTAGAAATAAAGAAATATAACTTATACAAATAATAGAACTTGCGTATATGCTTTGTACAATGTCTGTTTATCAATAAATACAATTATTGAATAGTCTGTACTAGGTGTGGAAGGAATTGCTTTGATTTGAGATAAAAGAACAATAGCCACATTTCATTGCAATATCAATAATAATTAATCAGTTCTAAAAAGAGCCAGTGAACCATAACTTCTGGATCTATTGTACCAATTGGGCAAAGAAACCTTGTAGAAGAGAGGTGGCCTATGTCATTGTAGGTGTGAAATGGAGGGTGAATCAAACACACTTATCCACACACTGTATGAGAATGAACAAGAGTAATATGTAATTAAATATTGATTAATACTAACATTTGAACAGTAGAAGGTGCTACATGGCAGAGGTTGAGTAGTAATGGGTGCATAAATCTATATAATCCCAATAGATAACTATAATTACAGCGAAACAACCAGCCCATTAGAAATTGATATATATGGCCTATACATTATACAAATGTATAGAGTTGTTGCACGTGGTTTTGTTACGTATGTTCAGGCAGATCTAGTGTTTTCTCATAATTATTGGAATTTATTATAACATTATCAATGAATTCAGTTGGAGAAGATCAAATATTTTGGTAAAGTCCCTACACCACAAGATACGTGTGTAGATTCAAGGTAGAGTCTTCATGCGAAATTATGCATTGTATGATGAAAGCTGCAGTTGAAAATAGTGGGATATTATTTATAAATGATAATAAGGACGATAATAATCAAAAGAAGTTGGGTAAAGTTGGGAAACAGGGAATACGTTATTACATTTTTTATATTTCCCTAACATGTGCCAATACCACTTCTTATAATACAGTACATGTATAGACGTAATAACATCTTCATTTACATTACATTAAATATACGTTTATATGTACACTACTAAACACAATTCATCAACATTGATAGCAATTATTCAGAAATATGTGTTGACTACCAATTAAGCATGCAACACGCAAAACAGAAGAAACAAGCACATAAAAACAGAAATCAGATAGAGCAGGTGTGCCGTGAATGATGTATGAAGTGACTGGGTGATAATAGGGGAATGCCGCATCATTAAACCTCATTCAATGGGGATAGGCCAAATTGAATGAGGTATTTGGCGTTTAATTGATAGTTCAATAGCATTCTAGGCACCGAGGAACTTGGTTAATTAGGAGGTTTGAAAAGATGATAGGGTGGTAAAACATGAAACATCATGGAATGGAAATTATGAATGACTAAGATAAAAAGAAATGGAAGTTTGAGAAGAAGTGATTATTCTTTGGGAGTCTTATTTGTGTCCATTTTTCATGGTTGTACTTCAAATGCACACGTAATATTGAGGATTATCTCTATAAAGAGACAGATTTTCTGATAAGCCCATTTTAGTCATCCCAAATTCTATAAAAAGTCAAAGTTCTGCAAACTTTCATAAAGAGATCGTCTCCAATTGAGTCCACTTCAGACCGCCCCTTCATAGTACAGTAGTGGGTTTTGATTAGACATGAGACCTTCAGTGACTAGTAGCTGTCGTACCTTCAGAACATTTTATCGAACGAACCTTCGAACATACGTTAATGAAGTAAGTCAGTAAAACCACTGGCAGATCCAAATTTTAAGGAGGAAGGGGCGCATTCGCATGACTCCATAGTTTTGTACTTGCGAAGATTTGCACAGATGCCAAGAAACTCATGAAAATGACTTTTTTGGGGGTGGTAAGGATGGAGAGGGGTGCCCCATGCCCCATTTTGGATCTGTTCAATTAAATATTGAACTTAGAAGGACTTAAGAACTCTTGATAGAGATGCTAAATACTTTCTATTGTAAACGAAATACCAAAAGTGTATTGTTTAAAAAATCCAAACGTGTGTATTTTGACAATGGGGTGTTGGCCAGTTCCCAAGGTGCACACGGTCACCATTGCTGTGGTCAGCTTCTGACAGTGAACCACTGATATGATTGATCACCAGCCTAGGTAGTTGAGAGAATTATCACTTTTTAAATGCAGTTTTAAAGAGAACAAACGATGGTTTAAGCACGCTAGTTCAAGTTCATTTGTCTGTAATTAAGTGACAAATGATACAGATACAGCAATAAATATTACATTATTTGTAATGTTGCCTGATTAATTCCATTTGGCCATATAATGTTAACTTCACAGAAAAAGTGTGCAACTAAAAAAATATTCAAATTATATCATCATACATGTGGTCATTTTATGACGTGAATCTGTAATTCTAAGTATTGTATTTAAACCGTATTGACATAAGTTTGACACGTGTTTTTGAAGTTGCTGTGATTAAAACAAATAGTCTTATGCAAATGGTTTACTTGATATTCTACATATACTGGTAGAGTAACGAAACCCTTTTTTTCCCAAACTGTTGACATTTTCCATCGAAGATTCGGCTTTGCAATACATTAATAGCTTTTAAAACATCATTGGTAGAGGTAGAAAACAGCTTACTCTGATTCTGAAATTTTCCATATTTGCCAAACACTTGACAAACAGTAACCTATTGTATTCTGGACAACACGGATTCCGCTCAAAGTTATCATGCGAAACGCAGCTGTTAGAATTTACAGCAGATGTCCTTAACACAGTGCAAGGTAGGAAGCAGTGCGATACAGTGGTAATGGATTTCAGTAAGGCTTTGACAAGGTGTCCCACAACCACTTACTATTCAAAATGGAAAGCCTAGGAATTGAACCGAAGACCACAGCCTGGGTGAAGTCGTTTCTGTCAAACAGAATACAGAAGGTAGTCATCGATGGAGAGACAATTCCGACTCTGTGCCAGATCACGAGTGGCGTCCCCCAGGTGTGGGAAAACGAGTGGCTGGGGTCCGTCTTAGGCCCCATACTTCGAAGATTTTGGCTTACATCAATGACCTCCCCCCAGTACGCAAGGCACTCACAAGTGCGGTTGTTTGCAGATGACACAATCGTGTATATCACTGTGTCATCGACAGATGAATGTCAACAGCTCCAAGATGACGTGAAGAGTCTTCAAGAGTAAGATTTCCAATGTGTCTCCATCCCCTAAAGAAATGACAACATCCCCTACCTTACTTTCTTCTCATCTCTGCTTTTATCTTGCACTCTACTAACAGTTTATCCCCCCCACCGTACGTTTATTCTTTTATTTTGTCCCACTAACACCTATCTCTTTCTCTCTTCTTTACGCACCCAACCTATAAGCATCTAGCGAGGTGGAAGGCTGCAAAACCTGTAAATCTGTAAATCTGTAAATCAAGCATATTTAGTATCATCATACAACAAACATGAGTAATTGAGTATGAAAATGTGTCCCTGATTGTAAGGTATCCCAGCGAGTAAGGGGTATTATTGAAAGGTTCTAATGTACGGTACCAGGAGTGTTTTTTGTTGTTGTTATCATTCTCCTTTCGCCTAACTGGGCCTAACTATATCCTCTGTGTATTTTGAAAAAACAAACAGACAAAGTGTTAACGAGGCTGATAATTACCTACTTAACATGTTCTAAAGATGTCACGGATTCAACCTTGATCATTCAAGCGTTTTCTGGAAATACCACTCCCGTTTTCACACGATATGTGTCCGCTATACAAAGGCTAACAATAATTTTAACAGCAGACGACTCATGAGACTGGTCGATAACGAAGCTGTCAATCAATCACGCAGAACAATTCACAACAGCAACAAACGACCACGTGGTCTTTCAATTTGCTGAATTGTATACAGATCTATCTCGTGTAGATCGGGGTTTGACTGTAAATCAGGTTTATTGGATGTAATTTAGGCTACATGGTTGTCATAATACTCTGAAAATGGTGATCTGCATCACTTGCAAAGTCTGTGTGCCTTGTGAGTTTCACACGGAATTACGTAGGTCTAAATGCTATGATCGTGGTCATTTATCACTGATAACTCACCACCCACGACTGTTTATATTCAGTGGCAGATCCAGGGTTTTTGGAGCTGGGGGGCGTATATATCTTATCGCATCAAATTGCTTGCAAAACATGTGAACCTGAAAATCTTAAATTCAATGGATTCAGGATTTGGCTAAAATCAATTAACGCCCTGAAAGGATGCCACCCCTACGCCGGGGTTCAGTCATTGTACTATTATTTTATCATGGTTATCTATTTGCAATACATGACGACTAATCTCTGGTTGAATTATGCTAACTTATGTTAGTGAGTTCCCGTATTGTTGTTGTGCCACGTGATGTGAAGTCCATCACAAGACTGACGTCATACAGGTAATGCAAACAAGGACTACCACGTCATGTAATAAACTATTGTTGTGTAGTTTACACTCGTAAAGTCCTACACTCATCAACATTGTCGTCTGAACTCGTATCTAGCTACGAGGTCACATTCCGGTGTATAGTATTTACTTACAAATACAAATAAGCTGTAATTGAGTAGTGGTGGTAGTCTTTACTTTCAATGCTGTCGATCATGCTAACCAATTTACTGACCAGCTATCTACATTTATTTTCGGACTTATCATTCAAATCAAAAGTTATTGTAAATAACCTCTCGTATTAAGACGCTCATTTTCGTGGGAAACTATTCACAATCTCAGCGAACGAAAACATAAGAAGATTTTGTTTTCTGTCCCTAATATATCGCCATCTCCATTAGAACCAGCCCGAGACTGGACCCAAGTGATCTCAATAGAGAGGTGGTCTTATTGCATCATGAAGCTAAACCAGTTGCCCATTTGTGAGGATTTTTAGTTTGTCTTATTAAGGTAGGCATTTGCTGAAAGTGATTATTTTTGGTTGGCCTTATTAACCTAGACTATTTACATAGGTTACGCTGTATGTAAATTGGTTACGCTGTACGTAAATTGTAATGGCTATCAAATGGTAAACTGCTAATTGCCTTGACCAATATGTGAACAGAAGTGGCAACTCCACAGTCCACCTGTCAAACTAACGATCACAGATGCCTCACAACCAATTAGCAAAACCACTAATCACTTGTGTCTCTGTCACTCTCATTATGCACCACGGTGATTGCAATAAAACGGGTCTTTATCATTAGTGAACATAGACCTTACTCTATGATGGAGTATTTTCTGCTATGCATATATCGACCATCCATCCATTCGATGTAACCGAGAAACCTGGGATTCGTTTTACTGCTTTTTGTTTATTTGGAAGTCTTATTGTCGATTACATATGTTCTATGCAGTAGCATACGTACGCGATCTTATTTTTGTAGTTCATAAACTTGCCATATGCGTGGGAAATGTTACTTGTTAAATCTTTAGCAAAAAAGCAAATCCACACTGCAAAAATCAGACAGCAAATTGGGAGCAGAGAACATTGTCAGTGAGATATCTACAAGTAAATCCTATTACACTCACTACCGGCTTCCCGTCATTAGAGTTTAGTTGTGTTTTAATGGTCCTCAAGACTTATGTAAAAGGAAGTACGTTAAACAGCCTTTAAACCCATCTACGGTTGGCGGATGGTATACCATCGCATGCCTGTACAATAGTTCTAAAACAGTTCTAACATAGTTCTTACGGTAAAGGACTGTAGACTTCCAGATGTGTATATACTTCTTACATAGGCAGACTCTATTGACCACAGGAGGCGCGTTCCCCCACTTATTCCACCCCAAAATATCATTTTAATGGATTTGTGGCCACATCCGTGAGGTTTTGCGTGAAACCCATGAATTTATGAGGGTGCCCCTCTTTTGAAATTCTGGATCTGTCAGTGTTTGTTAAACCCATGGGGAGTGTCTTGAACAATCCATTATATGCATTTTTGTTAGATGTCAATAGTATAATCAACGATGGGGTATCTGTATATCTATTTTGTTTAGAACTTTCGATTCTAAATTCTAAATCACCATAATAAATACTTCTCAAGCATGAACATTTTAATCAGAGTTGTTCATACTGAAAATTGGCCTTTCTAGTTATGAAAGTCTCGTGTACAAAATCTGTCTCTCAGTAGATTTGACACTACATTATATTTGTCTATAACACTCTTTACATTATAAAATCAGGTCTGGTGAATCCTTTATGATTGCATCATGTTTTATAGGTAGGTCGGTGCTGCTTGCCAATAAATTAAACAGATATATCTTATTTTCAGTCTAGTCCATATTAGTTGTATTCATATCGATGGAATAGCCAATGTACATGCACTTTTGAAAGCTACACAGATATGTACATGTAGATGCTATCAGTTGTTTATTAAAAATGTCCCTTTAAAATGTTGTTTGCCATTTAAATTTAAGCTGTTCATTGGAATACACACAGAATAGCATTTTTGATTTCCATATCACTCAATATATATTTTTGCTATTAAGTAACACCAATAATATTTGTGAATAGCTAGAAAAAGCAATGCTTGCTCACAGATAGCTTACATCACCCTTCCACTCCCCACCCACACCCAACCCACACCCCCAATCCCTAACCTTGACTCCATAGTATGGCATTTTTACTCAACCAAATGTTAGTACTGTCATCCATTTGATTTGCTGTTCATTACTTCCGCACTATATCTATGCTCGTCAGACAATGAAATCAGACTTAACCCAGACCTCTTCAAACTATTTTCAGCTAATGTACCGTGGTTATCATTATATGTGAGTCTGGTTTCATATAATAACGGGGTGACAGTATGAGACACAAGCACACCTTAAATTCAATATAATAGGACAATATCTATTAATGGTACATCTATTGGACTTTTTGTATTTTTTTACAGAAAATATATAAGTTTGAAAACTTTGGTACCTGCTTCTGCAGACCTAATGAAATTGATTATAACTGTGCCATGATATAGATATTTTAAACATTCTGATTTTTCCTTGGATGGTTGTAATTGAAGTATCATATCAACATACATGTAATTTATAAGTGTTCAATAATGATGTTGTGTATTATGTCATACTTAATTGGGAAAACAATCATTTCCATGCCGCGACATGAATTGTGCCACTCTGACACATTTCTTGAAATTGAAAGATATGTGCGTTTTGAAGGTCTGAATATACACTGGAACATACTGCGCAATTTGAGATTTCTATCAGTCCTAAAATTGCAGATCAGTATCGACTAAGGACCGATAATTCTTCTATGGCTGGATTATTTAAGTCGAAAAGAGTGGCCTGGTAAGGAGGTTTTACAATACTGGATAGCCAAAACGTTAAACTATTGTATATAAAAAGTCCAATGATTGTTTTATATGCAGAGACCGTGTTTTCCATATCAGATAAACTAAATTATACAGCAAACGACTTGTCAAGGTTTGTCAATTATCATGGATTATCAGAGAGATAATCTGACGAACACATCTGATTTTATCTCAATAAAGTCTGTTCAGGAAAGGAGGTAGTTTCCATGTATGTGCAATTATATAATAACAAATCTTTACCCACATATAATACGCCTATTGATTGTAGAGTTAAAAGAGGTCAAGAAAGTCCACATACCTCTTTATGTCTCATTTCACACATCTCTCATTTTGGTCTCTTTTTTTCATATTACTTTTTGCAGCCTTTCTTTCCCAACACCACTCTATCAATATTAATTCGCCACCCAAGGTGGATTAACTATCTAAGATATTTTAATATTTTATTCTATTTCATGGCCTAGTTGAATCACAATCATTATATTGCAAAGAAATTATAGCATCTACTTGAGAATATATCTCATTTTCCAGCACAACATATGGGTTCCATCCACTTGGACCTTTCTTTCAAACTCACGGCGGAGTTTGTATGTCATAAAACAGCTTCATCAGATGCAAGTGTCTACATACTTTATGTCTGATACAACACAATCATCAACATGAGTTAGCTATTATATCGGTTCAAAAATTGCAGCCTACTATTGTAGCCTTGAATAAAGCATAAAACAAACTCAAGTTTATCAAAATCATACCAGAACGTGGATAGTGTGCATCAGACATTGGATAAATTTAAGCTTATGCTAGGCTTTATCATTAATATTCAATAATATCTTCAGCAAGCTACGGAGTTTAAAGTTGGCATCGAGCCAAGTGACCTGATTATCGATTTGTGAGGCTGTTAAGAATGATTCTTAGACTTACCATAAGAGATCTGAGAAGACTGTATATTTTCCAGATTTTGACATGAAACAGAACTTTGCTTTGACATTTGTGAATTTCACAGTACGCCTAAAAGTGACATATTCTCACGTAAAGGGCTATATAATCATGTGATTGTGATTTAATACAATGGGCCTTCTCTCTGGAAGTTCTCTGTAATCAAAAGACCACCCGAGGACTGACCTCAAGTGGTCTTAATAGGGATGTGCTGGTTAGTGGAGGTTCCAAGATGGTTTTTTATGAAGGTTTGAGACCGCAAGATGTGGTCTCTTTATAGAGGTGTTCTCTTTATAAAGATGGTCTTTTTATAGAGGTGGTGCCTTTAAAGAGGGAGTCTCTTTATAGGAGCAGTCTATTTTTTTTTTACTATAACTAGGCAAAAAGTAATTAATGTTCACATCTCTTATTTTCAGCTGAACCGATCATTTAAACCATTCTTCAGGGCCAATGCCATAAGATAAAATCAATCAAGTGTCAATTGATATCCTAATAAAGATCAACTGGGCATATTATTCTATATGTCAATTGCTGATTTCAGAAAGATGTCTTGGGGGTTTCCCACTGAGATGTCATTATTAATTTAATTGCATTGAGGGTCAGGCAATTGAACAGTCGATTGATTTATACGTTGACCTCTATACCAATCAACATTTATTCAAACTATAGTATAACCTGACTAGATGAATCTACACAGCATTTGTAGTAGATATTCAAGATAGCCCATATTCGAGATAGCGGACTAATATAGGTTCATTTGAGGCAGACGAAAACAACTAATCAGATACATTACACAATATTAGAGATAAGTACTGCATGGGAAATGAAACTAACATACCATAACCATATACATAACAGAAAAAAAGTCGGGATAAGCACCATCGAGATAACAGCGTTCTACCGTACTGGGTGGTTAATTACCGCCATATATCCCCGTCAAGTCTCGTCTGCTGCCACGAGCTGTTATTGTTTTTGCCATGACCACGTGATCAAGCGTCAGTGGTGTTGATGAGTAAATTTGGCGCGCTGCCAGACACCGTTTTAGCTCTGCTTGATTTTAGAATATGAGTGCAAATGATTCGACATTTTCAACACTCACTCCACGTGCCAGCCTATGTAATATGTCAGTGGCAAGTCCACGAGTTTTGTTTCTGTTTTGCTTTGTATTTGTCTGTTTTTCGTGAGGGGGTGTTTGGGGGTGGGGGTGGGGTTAACGGGGGAAGGGCAAGCTTCCGATATGTGGCTGACAAGGGCATGGGCGGTTATACTGTGCCCTGCCCACCCTCTCATGATACATTAGAAACTCTCAAGATCACCCAAGGGCTTACCCCAAGTGGCCTCAATTCAGATGCTGCCTATCTTTGGACTATGGCATTGGAGGTGGTCTCTAAATAGAGGTGTTCTTAATCGAATGGTCCACTGTAGATCTGCCACTGAAACTCTACAAAGACGGGCAGGAATGTCTCTGATTGAGTAGAGACAGGTCAGTCAGCATCATAAGCAGCTGACAAACTCATCAGCTCGCTAATTGTTATAGCCTCTCCCCATCACCAATGCCCGTGTGTAAGAATCTGCCTATACTAGTCAAGACTATATAGAGTAGAACCTCCAATTAAGACCACCTCTCTATGGAGACCACTTATCACGGTCTCACACCTCCGAAAGCTACCAAAACGATCCTCTGTGTATGTTGAGACCACCTCTTTATTGAGACCATTTAACACTGGCCCCAAAGATGTCCCTAACAGAAAGGTTTTACTGTAGAGACTTCATGCCACACATAGTTGTGTCCCCTCAACATATAACACAGACAGCTGTGTACAATAGAACCCCTCTATTACAACCAGCCGTGTGTCTGTCCACAAGTGATCTCAATAGACAGGTAGTCTAGTTAAGGAGGTTCGTTGTAGTCTATAGATAAATGTTTGGGACGGTCTTACTAAGCAGGTGGTCTTTTAATAGAGGTGGTTTACATTGTATCTTATATGTGAACTATGTGATGCAATCTACAATGAATTCTGCAATGGCCTCTTATTCCTATGGTATGCCATGTCAAGAGTGTTGGGACTTTGACAACATTATGGTAAAACGTATGTACGTGGCATGAAACTATGTCCAGTTATTCGCAGATTTTAAATGCCTTATTATGTCTGATGTTATAAGATCTTGACATATGATTTCCCATGGCACAGGTATTTAAAACCTTTTACACAGAATCCAATTTAATATTGCCCATTAAACTATCAAATAACTATAATTTGATAGCATGTTTTACAATCTCAAACCTTGAAATCTGAAGGACTTAAGGAGGAAGAACAAATTAGTCTTTTCAATTTCAATGACATGTTAAGTGTTATCAGATAGTTGTTAATTTCATGTTTAAGCAACAATAACATCTTAAAGCAATTTACACAGTAGAACCTCTCTGTTAAGACCATCAAGCGGACTAGCTTCAAGCGGTCTGAATACAAAGGTGCTCTATTTATGGAGATTCGCAGTCTATTATCTATATATGGAGCTATAGAGACATGACAGAATGGTCTTAATTTAGAGGTGGTCTTAATTGTGATTTATACTGTACAGCTGCGGCTTATTGGATTTGCAAATTGAAAAGGTTTTTTGTGAAGGTTTCACATGGTGTTCCAATGGCAGAGAATTTATATTCCCATTTGTGAAGTGATTTTGCACCATTTAAATGCATTTAAAACGGTAATACATTTGTTGATGAATGGTTAAATAGTGTGCAAAAAAGTTACTTCATATCATGATTATTTCACTTAATCCAATCTTTGTGGCTTGGTTTTCTGTAATTTGCGTGGTTTCTTGTCAATAATAAACATTATAGCCCCCATACTGCCCACCCAAACCACTATACCCAGCCACAATAACTGGCAGACCACACTTGGTTATTTGGCATTGAACAGAACGAAGTAATATCACCACCTAGCCTTTGGTTGGGTATTAATCTACCGACCTTCTCAAAATGATCACTCTTTCATACTTATGAGCGCTTGTATCACTCCAGAGAGCATTTATTCAGCGGTGCTGACATTTTACGTGGTATCTAGCCAACAGTGTGCACATGTTACACATACTATTTCACATCACTTTACACCTCCCCCCCCCTCTTGACAACTGCAGTCTACTGAGGCCATCACAACAGATGAGTACAAGTGGTCTCAATGGAGAGGTGGTGTCTTTATGGTTCGGATTGTTCTGTTTTATGTTTTTGGGACTGTGAACATTGGTCTTTATGTAGAAGTGGTCTCAACATGGAGGTGGTCTTAATAGTAAGCTACACTCCATTGAACAGCAAGAAGTAATTAAAGCCTCCAAATAAGACCGCTTCTACAAAGAGAGGGTCATTTTATTCAGTTCATGCTCCGCTAACGTTGAAACCTCGCAACAATATAAATCATACTTATGGAAACCTCGTGATCTCATCAAGCAATTAACGCATCAAACAGTCTTCAAATGGAGTCAAATATGACATTATAAATGTCCAACAGTCACGCTAAGTCAACATTGACTTATAATTGCATTGTAATAATTGACAGACACTATGTAGATATGAGATTTCCTCCTCACTGTATTACTAGCGAAAATGTTGCCGCCCATCGTCAGTTTATGGGAAGCTTTTTAACACTTGTTAAATATTCTGTATTTAACACTGCTTATAAGCATACGCCGTTTTACAATGTTATATTCAATAGCTTGTCTATTGAATCATAAACCAGGAATAGATTATGGTGGTTAACACCAGGAAAACCGCAGATACCACGTCTAACCACAACTGCCTTCACTTAGATAATGACTTCACGCTCATTGAAAAATGTCTGTCATAGTGTCATGTGCATCTAAAATAACGCTGCCGTATGCAAATGATTTGTTAAAAATCCCAATCAGTGTATATAGCTATATATGTAACATATTTGCAGTATAATGTCCAATTAAGACCACCTCTGTAAAGAGGTCACATCCACAATCAGATTATTCTTGTGGCCCCAAACCCTATGTAAATGACAAACATGAAACTCTGTAAAGAGACCACCTCTCTTGTGAGACCAGCATAGGCCATTGCGCTGATATGAGTGGTCTTAATAGAGATGTTCTAATGTATCATTCAGATGTAGCATACATCCTATATATTTGTTCCTGTAGCAGCATTGTTAAATCACAGACATAGTGTGAAAAGTGCTTGCAATCAAAGTAGACTGCATGTAGTAAAAAAAAACAAGTTACATTAGGGACAATTGACCAATCAGTTTTGATTATTTTATGGTGCTATTGTGATATAATAGGGTACATGACATATATGAGCTCATATTAAACTATATTAAACATCCTTCTTGGGTAGAGCCTCGACCCATCAATGGTGCCACTTTGACATATTTTTCACGTTTCGTACTATACTTTCGTTCTGCAAGTCTGTTTGATTATTTAACATATGATCTGCTTGATCAATCATTATTGGTACATGTATGTATAACATTTGGAGTGAAAAATAAACAAAAGAATTACCTGTTTAATTTCTTGTTTCATATCCAGTCGCATACCATACTATCTCAACCATCTCAACACAACACGGTAATTGTATCTATGACCATCTATCCAAAATGTGACCCTATTTTACCAACCAAAATAATGAAATCTATAATTACTCAATGTACAAACAAAAAGCTGAATGCCTAGCTAAAATAACATAACTTTCTCCAAACTTCTTATTACATATGATGTCTATCTTCTTTGGTGGAATGCTATCATTAGACAAACTTTATGAATCATGAAACACACTTACTGGATCGTGGAACAAACTTAATGAATTATGACACAAGGATTTTGAAAGTCTAAATCCCAAAGTTACTGGTGAGAAAATTCTAGACTGACGGAAATTCTCAGTCATGGGATCATCATCTCACTAGAATTCAACAGACTGCGTAGAAAGTCGCCCTTTGAATCATATTTACGTCAGTTTGCGTTAGACTCGTGCCACTTTTTGGCAATTCGTTCTGCTAATAGTTTGGCATTTAGTCTGTTTTGGAGTGTTTTGATGTTTTGCTAATAACTATGTTGGGTGTATCTCTTTTGCTGACTTTGCATTGAAGATTGTTTTGTTTGTACAGTTTTGTTTTGTTTTGTTTTTCAGTTGATAACTCTCCAAGAGAGGTCACCGATTTTTAAAGGTTGGCTATGAACATGGTAAAAATTGAACTGACAATGCTATAGTACTGTTAATGACTGGCATTCAATCTTATATGACATTGATATACACAGAATTGAATTATTGTATTGTATTGTATTGATGGTGCCTGTCTACATGTGTATGCCAAGAAAATGACAATAGAGGGCGATTTTACAAGCACATTGCCGTCATTTGATGTCTATTAAGTCGAACCTCAAATTGGATCAATCAGTATCTCTCCGTTGAGACCACCTCTAGATCTATATTATAACAAGACCATTTCTGGCTGTCACTAACCTTCATAAAATGAGCACCATGAACCTCCATAAGGAGACCACGTCGCTATTGACACCACTTGAGATTAATCGCCAACGCGGTTCTAATAGAAACGTTTAAACTCTATCAGGTCGTATGCCCTAACTATCACATTGAAGCCGACCACGGTCATCTGTCTGATATTGACACTTCTCTCCTGCGCACTCATGAGAAATGATCCGCCCGTGTGTTTAGGTCTCAAGCCACAGACACGTGACCAATAAATTGCTTCCGTGCTGCAGGCGACAGATGGTGCGAGACCCGGAAATAGAACACGAGATGATCCCTGACTTCCTTCTTGGTTGGAGATATTAATATTGCACGCATTGGCAATATTGTTGGACATGTTAATGTGGTGTTCTATCCAAGTCTTGTTCTGACGACTTTACATTTACACCAGATCACCAGGCACACTTGTTGATCAATTGATCATTTCTCACATACGCTTGTGTCCACATCACATTCAGCGCACAATGCTTATCACTCACACAATCACTCACACACTCTTTCAACCCAATGACCTGACCTAATTACCGTGTAGATGTCACGGCGCATGATGAGTTTGCTCAACACCCACCACCAGACCCGACCGGGAATCGTACCCACGACCACAGAAGCACAAATTTAGTGGACGATCACTCTATGGCAAGAGGTTTATGGCCTTGAATTTTAATGTTACGTGTGTGTTTGATAATTGTGTTGCGCAATGTTCAGTAAGTCTCTTAATATAAAGTTCCTATACTTTTCGCGATTCCCTCTTTTGGGGATCGCTAAGCAAGGGAACGTAGAAATATTTTTGAGACTACATATAAAACAGGGTGATATCGGGACACGTGAAATCTCTTATCAGACAGAATCCATCTCAATTGTATCTATCACATTTAAACATGCAGCAAAAGTCTGAAAATTATTTCTCACACATCAAGTTTTTGTATCTCTGATCAGCGCCTAAAAATGAAAGTAGCATTGCCTTGACATCATTAAAATCTCATTTAAAAACTTTATCCAATTGAAGCCAATGCACAAGCTTGTAGCGTTTGGACAGACCATTGTCAATGTAAAACAATTACCATTTAAACTAAAGTTTTACTACAGTGAGAGTTTAACGAAAGGATTACAATTGCTGCTGCCAAATGTGTAATGTATTGAACATGTAATGACCATTAAACCAGATGCTGACAACCTGTGTCTTATGCCTAGGGCACAACTGGCTGCGCAGATATTTAGACCGTACGGTTTTCTGCATGTGTGTGTGTGTGTGTGACGACGGCATGTAATCACGTATAGCTTGATGAACTGGCTGTGCAGTGGCTGTGTACTGCCTACCTATGGTAGGCAGACCGTTGTTTAATTGACTTTAGAGCCGGGCTGGCACGTCAAACTCCTTCTACATCTCCGTACAAAAAGGTAACTTTTGACGCAATAGGCACGCACTGATGACCACTGTTATCTTGAGTTTTCTGTAAGTAACTACCGGCTAGAAATACATCCATCTACAGAAAATGGCCTTACTATAGAGGTCGTTGAGATATAGAGGTGGTCTTAATTAGAGGTTTCATCGACTGTTTTGTTTTTGGTTTTTACTTCACATATTAGTGTTCGAAAAGTATTTGGGTTTTTCCGAATTAAAGAGCTACATCTGTTAAGATTTATTTCAAAAATATCTTTGAGCATGCAGGATCCTTTTCCAATATTAGAGGTTTGTTCCATTATGCAGGTAAAATCACTGAAGCGGAAATATCCAGGGTGACAGTTACAGATGACAACTAGGTCACGTGATGATGAGTTCATGTGTCCGTTCGTCAGAAGCAGACGATTTTCGAGCGAAGTTTTGACATGACGATTTTATCCACTGAGAATTGATTATTCTTGATTTTATGGTAATGTTTTGTCAGTTGTAGAGTTTATGTATACAGTATATTTTGGAGTGTATGACTCACAGAAGTGGAAGTCGAGTGTACTTACAAATATAAAAATTGCATGATATTATTCGGTCACTGCTTAGGAATGCTACTATTCCGTTCCGGTGGCGGCGGCGGCGGCAGCAGCAGCAGCAACAACAACAACAACAACAACAACCTGATCACCATAGCACACCAACACTTGCGACACCTAGAATCTTGCATAGATTTACCATGTCTGTCCCTTCGTTGAAAACACATTGGATGCCAATACTTAAATCTGATCTGTAAAAGAACACCGAGTGGTTATTGATTCCCGATAGCAATCACATCTGCCCCACTTCTGAAAAAAGAGCAATTTGGCCTCAGAAGAGATCAGAATTAGAGGCTCCACGCAGATAGCGAGATGTAATGGGACAAGTTGGATTTGAGTGCACTGATCCATTGGCTTTATTGTTCCAAGAGAGCTAGACCAAACAGTGGCAGATCCAGGATTTTGCGGGAGGATGAATTGGGGGTGGGGGTTCGTCGATTTTCATCAGAACACACACACAATGCGTGCAATCCTTATATGCAGATTCGCATACGCCCTCCCTTCCTATTCCACCAAATTTCTTATTTTCATAGCGTTTTTGGCATGTCTACTAGTGCACCTCTTTTCTAAAATCTAAAAACCTGGATCTGTCAGTGCTCCAAAATCCAGCAGTTCACCAAAATGATGAACGAGAGTTGTGCTTTAATGGGAGGGTTATATCTACACCCGGGACATCTGTTCCAATAACACAAATGACTTCAAAGCGTGACTTCCAACACTAGGCTAGCTGCTAGTGTCGGGTCAGATAAAGATAGTATTCTAGAATTTGGGTCAAAGTGAGACCTATTAATACCAATGGTGACAAATAACTAACCTGGTATGTACGATCCAGTGGGACCTCTTTAGTCAGATTATCTGAGGGTCGCGGCTCCGGTGGTCTCAATAGAGAGGTGTCTTTTGATGAAGGTTTTCGGTGGTCTTTTCATGGTGGATTGTGACTGCGATAGGTGGTTTAGATATAGAGGTGTTCTAAATAGTGAGATGATCTTAATTGGAGGTTCTTCTGTACGTTCATGTCGTTCAGTCTCACACTAATTTACAGTGCAGCCTGTCGCTGTGGACACGTTCCATGTAAGAACACCTGTCTCAGTTGGACACTGTTCACTTCTCCCGAAGGTGTCCATATAATACAGGTCCACTGTAGTTGGTAAATACAGAAAGTGAACAATAACTAAAACTAAATCTTTGAAGCTTTGGAATATCAAAAATGAATATACTTAGTATGTAAATGCATTCTTTTTCAGTCATCAGAACGTGTGATTAGAGTATACACCTTGTATGGCACACCCTTTTATCTGATGGGACTCTTGTACGTCGACTTTGTGGATATCTCAAACAAATGTGTTTTGCTTTACAAACCACTGAATCCTAGTTACAGTAAACTCAATCCCTTCACGTTTGATCCAATTCGACAGTATCCATAATTTATTACATGTTATTGAATTTGCGCGTGTGCGTGAGTTCGTGTACTGGTGCGTGAGTCACAATGGCCAACAGATGGCACTATCCAATACAGTTGAGCCTTTCTATTAGGACAACTCGGGGGTGGGGTGGGGTGGGGGGGCTGTGTCCCCATGGTTTCAATAGAGGGGTGGTCACTGCATGGCGGTTCATTGTTGGCCTATTGAGAACGATTTGTGATCGCAAAATGGTCTTATAAAAGAGGTGGTTTCAAAAGAGAGATTGTCTTTAAGTGGTGGTTCTACTGTATTTGTAATTGTGACTTAATCCGTTCATGAATAATAAAAACTAGCGTAATTATTGTCACAAACAACCATCTGCCATGTGGCGTGCTCATCACGTGATCTCCATCTGTTAGTCACGTGATACAGTAAAACCTCGCCATGCTGCGACCTGTTTAGTCGGATCACGTAGCGATGAAGGTTGCGCCTTTCATTACCCCGTTTGATATATGCATAGACCCACTGCAGACCCACGTTTTCGGGAAAAGGTGGGAGGGGGGTCACCAGATTTCATGGGTTTTGGTACGCGCAAAGTCTCGCGGAGATGCCAAAATACCCATGCAAATTAATTAAACGTACGTGAGGGGTGAAAAGGGGGGCACGTGACACCGCACCCCCTAGATATGCCTAAAATGGCAATAGCAATTCTTTTCCCTGGTTCCACAAGACTCACTGAAGTTTTATCTTTTAGTGTACGTGGATTGAGTGGATTTTGGATGGATCTCTAAACAGTGAGAGGTCCAGGGTGCTGAAGTATTGGAGTGGGCCACATTTCGTATATGAATAGTTATGTGATGTAATGGTAGCATTTTCGCCGCCTAGGTGGATACGAATCTGTTAATCGCCTAGACCATACGATGACATAGCAGAACGGTGTGATAGAGACTATCTCAATGTTTGTCTAAACATTACCCACAAGGAATTGGAAAATACACGTGCTATTGAGTGTGTGTGTGTGGGGGGGGGGGGGTTCTATGCTAATCGGATTCAGTGGTTCATATGTAGAAATCCTAGCGTGTTCAATCCGATTCAGCCTTCCTATAATCCTTACTTTCCAAAACGAGTTTACTATTTTGTATCATATAAAATGCCGAAATAAAAGCGATAGACCTTTTCTCCACTTAAACATCTCGCTAAAACTTTGTGTTTTGCAAACGAATATCTTGTATATGTAATGCGAAGTGCTTTGATATCACCGTGATCACCAGTACTTGATTCTAATGATCAATTTGTTTACAAAATATTGGTCTAATGAGAGAGGGTGCAGTACTGATGTACAGGAGTTGATAATCATACTCATGACCACTATTATTAGGCTATCTATTCTCTGCTGTAATGATAAATTCAAAAAACGAAAGTTGTAAATATCGTTTTATGAACGTTTTCGGTGCTCAAGCACCCTTCTCAGATATACAGTCAAACAGCAGTGCTGCTGCTCAACTTGTAAATTTAACAAATAAGATAATCATACTGTTCCAGTCCAAGGTAATTGGTCTTTTTTTGCCAATCTTGAAAGATTTCTCAATATTGATAATTGAATAATAAACATATTGTTTTCACAGAACATGTATGGTCTTAGAAAATTTCGAATTTTCCTGTATCTCATTGTGATAGTTTTAAAAAGATTCGCGACAAAATCCATTGAGATTGTTAAAAAGGAAACTTCTCAAAACTTTACCGACGAAAAAAAGCATACATTGTATTTGAAAGGGGGCAAAGTTTATATATTATTAAAATGATAACATACACACGGCCAGCAATCAATGACAAAACGAATAATAAGAATTTCTAGATGTGGCATTACAACATTTATTTTGGGGTGGATCTTGCGTAATGTCTGCACATTTTCTTAATTCCATTACATCCATATGACTAAGACGCCCAGCAACAAGTGCATATCTACGAAATGTCATTGTTTGTTTCATGGTTTCCATGGATGGAAAAAACATTGTAATTTCTCATACCGTGTTGATTTCTGTACTGTAATATAGAAATTGAGGTGTTCATATAAGGAATGCAAACACAGTTCGATGGCAAAAAATGGTGTATATTTCTTATACATCACAGGAGTTAACATAACTTACACGCTCTACAACCAACCAATATATAAATATCATTCAATATATATTATAAACTCAAAATGCAGACTACAATGTTGTACTTTCCATAACGTAACCATCAAATCCACCATTACGCACTCCCGTTTCACCATCATTGCCCATTTCTTCTTTTTCAAGTTTACCATAATCACTGCCATCTGAGGTCCCATTATCATCATCACTAGTAGCTGGTAAGCAATCTATCATATCACTCACAACTATTTTTTCGGCAGTCTCTTGTGCTGCTGGTGGTGGAGGTTTATACAGAAAAATGGCAAGAGCCACAAAACTGAAAGACAGTGTCTTGATGACTAGACCCAGAATGGTGATTCCTATGGCAAGGCTGTCTACGTCATAGATCCAACACGACCCTCTGACGTCACACTTGTACTGCCACAGCCAACACGACCCATCAAAGATGGCGGCGAACACCAGAGGGCCCGGGACCGAGCCGAACAACCTGAAATATGCAAATTAAACAAGGTCTTTTGGGGTGGATGAAATATATCATTGATTTTTTTCTAGCTTTCAACACTTCTTCGGACACCAGAACTGGCTACAACTATGCTTTAAATTCTATGTGTACTTTATATTCCATTTACATAAACTACAGCACCAGAGAACCAACCAGTATATTTACAGCTATTATTAAGCATTATGCAAATTTCACAGGATTGACAACGTTACAATCTGTAAACCAGAACCTACATGTATTTATTAGAACCATCCCAATGATGGCCTCAAGTGGTCTCAATAGAAATCCAGTCTCAGTATAGAGGTTCGTATGGGTCACTTTATTGATGTTTGAGACCATGACATATGCTATCTTTGACAACTGGTATTAATAGGAGTTTCTACCCATATAGTATAACCTTCCAATAAGACCACCTCTATTATAAGACCACTTTTCTCGGTCCCAATTTTTCAAAATGATTCAAATAGGAACCTCCAAAAAAATCTCCAGGCATGGAGAACACTTTACGTCGGTCCCACAAATGGTCTTAATAGATAAGCTCTACTGTATGTTGCCAATTAGAATAACCTCTCTATTGAGACCTCGTCTCTGTATGGAGGTTCGCGTTGGCTTCAGATCACAAAACAAATTTTATTATCGTAGAGGTGGTCTCTTTACAGAGGTGGTCTTAATTGGATGTTACAGTGTACAGCAGAGCTTCCAATTAAGACCACCACTCTATTGAGACCACCTCAATAATAAGACCACTTCTCACGGTCCCAAACCTTCATAAATGTACCAAAAGGAAACTCTGTATAGAGACCTCCTCTCTATTGAGACCGCTTAACACTGATCCCAAAGGTGGTCCTAATAGAGAAGTTCTACTGTAAATGTAAATGTGCTTATTCACAGTCACAATTCACTGCTATCGTGCGCTAGCAACTTTACATATTTACACCAGGTCATTGGCATCCTTGTCACACTTTATCCTTCTCAACTTCCCGGGGGTCACGCAGCACATCGCTACCATAGCGCAGACGTGCTCATCACTCACATTATCATTCACTCGCCTGACCTGTACCTGTTTAACGTGTAGGCACCACGGAGCGTTGTGCAACCTGTTAGAGGTAGGTTTGCTCAACGCCCACCATCAAACCCGACCGGGAATCAAACCCACGACCCACGAACTTCTGTATCGTCTGCCACCCACCTGACTAGCATGGACTGCAGCCCGAAGGCGAACGCCCGCTGCTTGTCCGGCACGACGCGCACGGCGGTCGTCTGCCCCGCCGTGGCCGGGATGAACGTGGCCACGTTGATGAGGAAGAAGAGCACGAGGAAGGCGGGCAGCACGGAGCAGGGCGCTGGGCACACGCCGGGCGCAGCCGTGGGGAGAGAGGCGGAGCCGCCTGTGTCGTATGTGGCGTTGGCGTTCCAGCCTATTGGCGAAATATCCGCAGAGTATAATGTCTACATCTAGTGTGTGTTACTATACACAGTAGGAATTCGGCGTTGCTTGTCTAGAATTCTTTGTTAACTGGAAGTTGGATTTCATTTCCATTCAACAACATTAGTATGAACATACATTATGTAAGTTGACTATCTTGAACATTTTACTTTTAGACTGTATATAATAATATAGATTCGGGATAGTGTGTTTCTATTGTAGTAGGAAGTAGTATATGGTATGATATAACAGACTATAACACTCAACACCGATTCTAGTATAAACCGCTTAAAGCTCACTGAAGAAAATGGCATGTCATGACCTGTTTATTTGGACAATAAACATGATTTAAAAAAACAAGCTTATTTGCCTATGCAGGAACATTCGGTGTAGAGGGTAGTTTCCGTGTCGTTTGCCACACTGAGACATCCGGCGTGGCACGGCGTGAAGTAAGTGAGTTCGGTGTCGGTGCTACACACGGGGTCGTAGCTCACTGTGGTGCAGCCGCAGTCGACGTTGCACGGGTGGGTGAGGTTCACACTGGAAGAGTCTGTGCGAGTGGGAGAGAAAGATACAGCAGAAACTCTCATTGGAAGAAAAGACACCACCTTTATAATAGGACCGGCTTTTTTTCGATCCCAATCATCCTGAGTATCAAGGCCTGCTAATGATATAGAGTGATCCCATTAGGTTTCGTTTAGAAACCAACATGAACTTCCATACAGAGACCACCTCTCTATTGAGACCACTTCGGATCAGTCCTATGGCTGGTTTTAGTAGAGGGGCTATATTGTATTTTAAGCATTTGATTTAGGCCTTCATAATATTGACGGTTCATGTTACTACTAAACAACGGGAAATTGTGCAAGGAGGAGCATGCACGCGACCCACTCGAAAACTGTTGAAATGTTCTGTGGAGAAGTTCTCTAGATTTTAAAGTTTTGGAGTACAAAAGCGACGACAGGCAAATTTGAGTGGTATGGCGGGGGAAGGGGAGGCATGCAAAACCCATAAACCCATGAGCTCCCTTCAGTGCCCCCTTCCCCCTTTTCCTAAAACTTGGATCTTCCAGTAATGCGTTATCGAATGTGGGGTGGTCTTAATAGGAGGTTGCACTTAATATGACATGTAAGAACGACTGCCAGTCGTATAAAGTATGCTAACACCTATGATGAGACATATGACATGTAAGAACGATTGTCAGTTAAGTAGAGTAACAGGACTCCAATTATAGCTAATTACAGTGGAACCTCTCTATTAGGACCACACTTGGGGTTTCAATAGAGAGATGGTCTCTATAATACAGAGTTCCTTTTTGGTACCTTACGAAGGTTTGGGACCGTGAAAAGTGGTCTTAATATAGAGGTACTCTCGATAGAGAGCTGCTCTTAATTGGAGGTTCTACTGTATAGAAAACTGGTTTCGTTTATGGAAAAGTCACTCACCAAATAAGTCCACAGCGGTCAAGTTGGCGACATAGTAGGGCGCGCTGACCCCCGCGATGGCCGGCAGGTCGCACTTGAGCAGGAACTGCGGGATGAGCAGCGCGGCCACGCCCACGGCCACCAGCATCTCGACGAGCAGCCCCCGCACGCGCAGGTCGAGCCAGCGCGGGATGAGGCCGCCCAGCACCGCCGCCGAGGCCGCTGAGGGCAGCACGATCACACCTGCGGGCGGGCGGGGAGGTGAGTGTGGTGGGTCTTGCACGTGTGATTGGGAGATAGCGTAAGGAGGTTTCATTGACAGGCTTGTAAAGTTATTTGAAAGGCCGTGGAATCGAACTCGCGGTCTCCCGTTCACACCAAAACGTCAGTATGTGCAGTCTACTAGTCCACTGTGCTGACCTCTCTTATACGGCTTACACACACTTTCACATTTGGCCAGTATCAACTATTGCGTAATGCCAAGGCCGCCGTGGTACTATTTTTTTAACCTCAAACAGCCTTGATGATCTGGTCTCTCTTCGTTCCCGAAACACTACATCTTTTATAAGTGTAGTGCCACTTCGACAGTTCACCATGCCCTGTGTCACTTTCTTCACAATAGGTATTAATTGGTATGTCATGGACAGCTGATCAGGGGAATGGGGTAGGGTAATAAGTGTGATGTGCTGTGGACGTGTGGGACGAGAAGATAAGTATTAAATATGATGGGTCATGAGAGTGGAATATGGAGATAAGTATTAAATAGGGGTTGTATATGTTATGGGAGTGAGATAGTATGATGATTCATGGGTGTAGGACAGAAAGATAAGTATTCTATGTACATGATGTGTCATGAAAGTAATAAGTAGAATGTGGGGTATGTGTGTGGGGTATAGAGAGAGTGCGAGTCTGTGGTGAGATTGAGAGAGATACCATTGTCTTTTCTTCCTGTAGCAGTTCATCACACCGACCCCTTTTCCCAAAACCTGGATCTGCCTTTGTATATGCACAGTATATACATAGAATCTACCAGTGTGCTACCACGTCTACTGTGCCACTTATCAATATTTTGTCAATGCCACAATGAAAGTACATGGTTACTGTTTGTTTACTGTTACTTTGGGCTGAGATTTAACATCCGTATTTTACCTTTTAAAGATACTGTGACTAGGGATTTCCCAGACCAGTAGATCATTACTTTAAAAGCTTTCTATTGCTTAAAACAGTTATGATAAGTACACAACAAAGGGATGTGATGACTTAACCTTTGGTTGGGTGGCAGTGTATACCTAGAAAATCTCTTTGCTGACAATCTTTGAGGCCGTTATGAATACAAATTTTAATACAAATGATTCGATAATTTCGACAAAAATAAATTTTGATATTCTTATGTCAAATACATTTGTAATAGACACAATGTGTGTTGTCGTAATAATTCATCAGCATATTGATTTGATGGTGAATAGCATCGGCTATTTGCATGAATAAAGAGATTTTATAAAAGATAATAGTTATTAGACAAAATAACGTCACGGAATGACTATGACCTATATAAATCTATGTAATATAACTTATCGATTATTTGAGGTGTCTCTAACTTGTAGACGCTTATAACTATTTAATCTCTGATCAGTAAAGTTGTGGTGACGGTGTTTCAGCTGTATGAAGTGTAGAAACATACGCAAAGTTTGACTTATAATTAATTTGAGTTGCTTACAGACTAGCACAACGAAATGTGAGCTCGAGTGAGTGGCTGTTATAATGGCTGATATTTTGTTTTTGATCATTTTATTTTAGCACTGGCTTGTCTTGCTGTAGTAGTTCCTCACACCGACCCCTTTCCCCAAAACCTGGATCTGCCTGTGTATTTGCACAGTGAACTAGGAACTCTACAGATCAATAGCTCATTATGTTAAACGCTTTTCATTGCTTTGAACAGTTGGGGTAAGAACACATCACTGGGATGTGATGAGGTAAAGCCATGTTAATAGTTTCACTCACGAGGCTCAGCGTAATGAAGGTTAAGACACCAGAGTCGGGATGATCAGAAAAAAAATCTGATTAGATAGTCAGGGGGATAAAAGTCAACGGATTCAGAGTTAGGATCATGATACTCCAGCAGTGCCGTATGCAGCAACCGATGAATTTTAAATCAGCATTTCAGTAAAATCCACTATAGCTACACATTCAGTACATTACAGGGTGCATCAATGTTAAGAATATGACAGAATTTCCTAGAACTCACCGGCCCAGACAGCGGACATGGTGGGCGTTTGCGCGAACTGGAACTGGATGATCTTTGGAAGAAACGTGGCAAAACCAACGATTGCCAAGTACTCAACAATGCCAGCCAACGTGAGGAGAATGTAAACTGGGTTCCATGCCAAGGTCTTAAGCAACACCAAGATATCGCGAGGTCGGTGTCCGAACTCGGGGTCAGAGCTTTCCTTTTCCCCATATCCACCGTGCGCCTCAGACTGACGCGAAGACGCGTGCTTCACAGCATTCGGAAGCTGTCTGGGGAACGCAGCGATGACCAAGGCGCATGGCAAAGCGAGGATTGCGGTCAGCAAGAACCCAAGCCACCAGGCTCCGACCCAGCGCGGGTCTGAGGGCGTGATGGTCACTTCGTCCGCTCTGCTGATGTCCACGTATATGGTTAGTGTGTAGCCACCAATGACGAAGCCAGCGCCTGGACCGAGCACGGTGCAGGACAGGTAACACCCGATGTAAAGCGCCGCGTTCCTGCGCTTGACATTTTCATCAAGAAGGGGTACCACAAGGGTGTGGAGGGAGCAGCCGCCGACAGCTTGCAAGAGTTGAGCCACTATGAACACACCGGTGTATGAATTGACCGCTTGACCACCACTGTTGTCGTCATTGTCGCAGGGATCTGAGGTGCCGTTGTCGTTGCGCAGGCAGAGATCGGACTCGGCGATGCCTATTTCGTAGTCTCCAGCGAGGAAGTGAGGTGCGGTGAAGAGCAGGCAGCCAGCGCTGAGGGCCAGGGCTCCCAGAGCGATGGTGCGGCCCTTGGAATAGAGCAATATGTGCTTTGTATTAGAAATAGGTAAGTCAAGGAATAGACACTATTGAATCGTATGTATTTATTCTACCCTTTAACTTTAAAAACAGTACAGTATACAACAAAAAGATATGATGACCTAAACTTTGGATGGGTGAGAGTGTGTGAATATCATATTTCCAAGCCACGCCCCTTTTTACGTCAGCCAGCCAATCAGCGAGCGGCCTCATACAAACATACGCAGGTGCGCTATCATGGTCTCACAAGCTTTATCTCGGCCCGTAGTAAACAGTGAGAAATTGTCATGTTTTGACACCAGATTTTTTAATGAAAATGTGCTAAACGTCTTAATTTTTCAGTTGCGATGCACTACCTTTCCTCTTTCCTACATTGTATCCAATGTATACCTATCAATTATCGATTTAGAAGAGATATGACGTTGTAGTAAAAACACTACCGCAAACTGTCACTGGCATTTTGACAGTTTTACGTCTGAGACAATAACGTTTCTGGTGCCTCCATAAATACTTAATTTTTTTACATAAATTGTCCAGATGTACTCAGAATATAGTATCACGGTTCTTTTTTCAATATCTAGTTATAGGAATATGGTTTGATAAGTCTAGATTATCTTCCAAACATGTAGCTGGTGTCGCCCTCGATTCAAAACAAAAAGACCGGTTCGAGGCACCCTTTAGAAAGACGAATTTTTAACAGTTCTCTTACTCGTAAAATAATATGACTGCTGTGAGTCATCATAAAGGGTACAGATGATACGAAAATGAACATAAAGCAGCTTACGTCTTACTGTTACTTGGGTGAAAGACTATAAAAACGTCTCCAAACGCAACGCTACTCAGACGCTCCTGTGCAAGGCTTGTAGCCTAGCACGGAATGTGTCTACAGAACTGCAGTTGGCAGTGTCTGAGTCAATGCTGTTCCATTCTGGAATTGTCCGTGGAAAGAAGGAGTTCCTGAATGTGTCTGTATTTGCTGTTAAATGTCTAAATTTGTGATGATGTGATGATCGTGTACGCTGGTCAGCTGGTAGGAGGATGTCATCAGCAGGGATGGCCACTTTCTTGTTGACTATTTGATACATAAGTGCTAGACGGTGATTTTTCCGGCGGGTGGATAGTGACTCCCATTGTAACTGACTAAACATGGCGGTGACACTGCTGTAGGTAGAGTAGTCGCTCATTGCAAATCGTGCTGCTCTATGTTGGACTTGCTCTAGTTTTGCAATGTTCTTCTTGGTGTGAGGGTCCCATACTTGGCAAGCGTACTCTAGCACAGAACGGGCCAGTGAAAAGTATGCTAGTTCTTTAAGATCTCTTGAGCAATGAGACAGATTGCGTCTGAGAAAGCCGATGGTTTGGTTACATCTCGCAGCTACCTTGTCAATGTGTGAGTCCCACTTCAGTTGGTTGTTGATGAGCACACCGAGATATTTTGAAGCTGGTACCTGTTCTAAGATTTGATCACCAATCGTGTAAAAACTTTCCAGCGGTGACTTAGACCTGCTGATGCGAAGAAGCTGACATTTGGACGCGTTAAAGCGCATGCCCCAGTCTTCAGCCCAGCGTTGCAGATGATTGAGATCATTCTGAAGGAGCAATTGGTCCTGGAATGATCTGATTGGGCGGTAAACAAGGCAGTCATCAGCAAAAAGTCTGCACTGAGATTGAATGGCAGAAGGAAGGTCATTGATATGTGCAAGGAAGAGAAGTGGGCCAAGCACCGTGCCTTGAGGAACTCCAGAGTCGACATGGATCCAGTCCGAGTGAGCTCCATCCACCACAACTCTTTGCTCTCGTGTCATCAAGAAAGAGGCTATCCATCTGGTCAGCTGTTCACTAATTCCGTAGTGGCGTAGCTTATGGAGGAGTCTATTGTGTGGTACAGTGTCAAAAGCTTTGGAGAAGTCGAGAACTATTACATCAATTTGAGTATTACTGTCTCTGTATGTCATCAGATCATGAATTGTAGTGATTAGCTGGGTGACACAGGAGTGAGCTGCGCGGAAGCCATGCTGTAGACATGTCAGGATGTTATTGGTTTCAAAATGGGTTAGCATGTGTTTGAGCACAACATGCTCAAGGATTTTGCAACACACACAGGTTAATGATACAGGCCTGTAATTCTCAGCTTTGTTGGTGTTCCCTTTTTTTTTAAAGATGGGTGCAACATTAGCCTTCACCCAGTCTGTTGGTAGCGTACCAGTTCTGAGGGATTGATTGAAAATGAAGGTAAGGATAGGAGCAATATCTTCAGCAAGCTCTCGTAATACATAGCATGGCAGGTTATCTGGTCCTGTGGCCTTGTTTATTTTCAGTGATGATAGGAGTTTCTTTACTCCGTCCACATTGACTACCAGAGCACCACAAGTGGGGGTAGGGGGCACCGACTAGGTTTGGCATTGGTGCTTCATTTTCTTTAGTAAAAACACGTTGAAATTGTCTATTGAGAATGTCTGCCTTTTCACTGTTATATGTGTACAGAATACCATCTTCTTTGAGTGGTGCTACACCAACACTGTCTTGGCGTCTGGCTTTTACATATTGCCAGGATGGCTTGTTATTGTTGTTTTCTAAGCCTTCTTGAAGGGCTTTGTTCACATAATTCCATCTTGCCTCACTGAGAGCTTTATGTGTGTCCTTTTGTGCTTGCCTGAACTTTGACCAGGATGATGGTGAGCCAGCTTTTTTGGCCTTGTTGAAGAGACGTTGCTTGCGGCGTATGAGGCGTTTTAACTTTTGGTTCCACCAAAGAAGCTTCTGACGACCCTTGTACAGGGTGTACAGTATCATAAACTACTTATATTGAATGATAATCTCTCTGGAATGTGACAGGAAACCCTATTTGATTTGTAATGACGGTGTATTGTGGTGACTTGACCTTGACTGGCTTGAGGAGCGTGTACGGATATTGTGAAATAAATAAAAAAAAAGTCTGTGTTATCATACATTAATTCCAACATCTCTGGACAGTTCATGAGTTGTACATTAGATATGCATGAAAGTTTTGTGTCAACACTTGTATTATTCATTAGAAAAAGACGTCTAAAATGTCGCATATTTCAATGCTTTCTATTGTGACAAGGCGGTGTTTGTGAGACCAACGTCGTAGCGTAAACAAATCGACAGAAAGGGGCGGAGTCATCGGAACCATGAATGCCTGGAAAATCTCTTAGCTTACGATCTTTGGGGCCGTTATGGATGGAAATTTTAATACAATTAATTCAATAATTGAGACAAAAATACATTTGAACATCTATCATCAAATACACTTGTATAAGAACAATATATGTTTTCTTAATACTTGAACACAGTGTTGATCTAATGGAGAATAGTATTGGCCATTTGCATAAAAAGAAAAAATATTTGTAAAAATGATAGTTATTAGACAAAATAATAGCGGCTGGGATAGCGTTTACTTTCAAGTTGAGATAATATCTTAGAATATTTGAGGTGTCACGTGTCACGTAGACGCTTTTTACTACTTAATCATGAATTAGATATGCTGTAAAAACGGTGTTTCAGCTATTAGAAGTATAGAAACATATATGCATAATTTTGACTGATATTGTGTTGCTGACAGAGTAAATGAAAGAAATAATTAAATCTGAGCTCGATTGAGG
>CM032666.1:38687153-38747153 GCA_019095985.1 Streblospio benedicti
TTTACCTTGGATAACGTTTGTGTCAAATCTTACACTAGCAACAGAGTGAAACCAACAGGCAAATTGCCAGTTTATCAGTGCCTGTTTCAAGCCTTGGATTTGTCCGGACAGCAGGGCTGGTAGTAATCAACCTGTTGAGAAATCAGATATGAGAGACCAATATCAGGCTTAGGTAACATTACTTAAATAGAGCAGTGTATGATGAAATATTGATCTTCACCCTAGCATTGTCCAGGCTGCCATGCTAGAATTTGTGCTGGGGGACTAGAGATTAAAAGCAGATATTAGCCTTAACTCTATCTACATTTACCTTTAAACAGCATTTGAAAATATTTCCATCATTACGATAAGATGGTCCAGATGATGATGCTGCACTGGTGACATATTTTCCTTTTGAAATCCTTCGGATTGAAAGATAAATGCCTATTTTCACAAATTATTCAACTTACCGGATTTTTCCTGATTGCTTCCCTTGAACGCTTTAAAATCCCCGATAATCCCTTATCATTTCTAGAACTTTCATATTCCCTTATTATTTTATCTTGCAGGGAATCTTTTTCAGACAATTCCCCGCTTCTCTTTGTTTGTCCCTGAACTAGGTAAACTTGGTACTGAAATATTTTATTGATTATAAATTAATTACAAATCTAGTAAAATTCTTACTTAAAACTAGAATCTAACTAATAATTTGAAATTCATTTCACTTATCAATATTAAGCTGAAAATGAGATAAAAATCTAAGTATCCTTATCAAGTAATATTTTGATGATATCTTTTTACAATATTATCCTCATAAATCATTTGATTTCTAAAAACATATTTTCTCTTTGCATTACATTTGAAAGAGTGACATGAAGGTGCTAAGAATAACCTTGCATTTACTGAGAACTGATTGTTAAATGAAACTAATTTAACAAAAAGAAAACTATGCAGTGCTGAATTAAACTTGAAAAATTACAACTATCAAACAATTACAAACACATATGAATGTAAAATGGTTGCCAATTCAAACTGCGCCTGATGATATGACAATAATAAAATGGGTTACTCAAAAAGGTACACATGTACTCGATTAGGGCACAAAGTAAACATTCTCAGTTGTACTTACAGCGTCCCATGCTCGCCGGTACATGCTTACAGTCAAGTCATCCAGGATGCAGAACTGGGCTAGCCAGCCATCTGCAAATGAAATTACATGTAAGTTCATGTAAGTGCTGAATAAGTGTTGATGTCAACTTGGATGGAGTTCGAAGCACTACTCTAATTTTGAAGAGGTTAAAATTCTAAAACAACAATGCCCAGATTGCAAATCTTTAACCCATGAGCATGACCATTAACTGAAAATTATGAACCGACAGGGTGAGAGATACAAAGTGACGTACGGTCCTCGTATCTTGGCGCGCTGTCATGAGCGTCGTCATCTTCATCTTCGGAGGAGACATGGCGCTTCTTGAGACGTTCCAACATGGCCGCCGCACGCGCCCTTCGCTCCTCAGCCATACGCTCCCTGGGGAGTGGAAATGTGCAGTTGTGGAATAGTTAAGTTTACACATATTTCATTTCAATACACGGAATTAGATTCGGCAATCAGCATGGCACAAATGTGATATGAGCCTTGATTCTCTGTCTTCTATCTTCCAGCGACGGAATGAATCAGCCTGTGAAAAAAAAAAATCTGTGGATCATTGGGTGTTAGATATTAGCCAGGGCTTGGTGCGTTCTGCTTTCTTAGAACTGCCATTTCAAAATGTATTTAATAGAAATGGTCATTTATTTATCAGGACTGGCTATATTTCAGAATTGTCTGCTCCAATGTCCTGAACTCCAGGGTTAAATTTTCAAGAGCTTCGTACTCTAAATGGATGAGTGGTTGTTACAGGATGTATCCAGGTTTTTCAAAACTATGGATTTTGAAGGAATTATGTGTATTTTGTTGTCGTGTGCATTATTAATCAATAATTGAACTGTTCATAAGTTGGATCTTAAAAGATCAACTAAAATCATGCAAGTTCCTTTTTTGTGACAAATAGAGAATGAGGTCATTTTACTACCGCTAGATGTAATTTTTACCAAACACAACCAGCGTTCGAAAAACCTACCGGACCACCGCACAATGTCCGGTGAATATTCTGTCAGACCTGTAAGAAAAACAATCTACCGAACCGGTGGTCCAGTAAAAATTTGGGGTCACACCGGCAATATATATACACAAATATATAAAAATACAAGCTTTGACATCTGTTTTTGCCCCTCATGGCCGCCATTTTGTTTACCAGTTGCTATTTGTCAAGTGCCGTAACAATAATGTAAGCAACACCTCGTGGTCTGTGCAAATAAATACGCAATATCGTAGGAAAATTGCATAGTGTTGTGGGAATAGCATGTTCACATTGACAATATGGCGACCGGCAATCAAATTTCTGAGAAATATCTCAATATTATAGCAAATTCTATGGATTAACAGTGCAGCAGTGTGCCTTAATGATGAAGAATCAATGCTGCTAGACTAGGTTAGTTTTTAGTAATAAGTGGAGTCATGTATGATTCGTTTAAACGTTTAAACCTCACAAACGTAATATTATATGAGCGAAAATATGAGTAGTTTAACGACCCCCGACCCCCCCTATCTGGCATGACTGAGTGTGGTTAATTAGATGGGTTAAGGGATGACAATGTGTACAAAATTTGTTGATATCTTTTAAATAAAACTTTGTACATGTACATGGTATTGGTCTTCCTCTTTTAAAACAAGCAAATCACAAGTGATCCTGATCCATTATCTTGACCAGTGCATTTTTTTAACGCTGTTCTAGGTTATGGTCCAGTTTAAAGCTCTGGCAGTCCTGTTAAAAAACGGAGTAACAGGACCTGTGGTCCAATTCAAATTTTAGCCTATCTTCATACACTGAACACAACAATGTTTTTCTGCTTTTATCAAATACCAAACATAAGGGGCTTACCTTTCCATATCCCCGGACAGTGACTTGTCAAGAATGCGGGCACCTCGCCGTTTCATGTTCCAATTAGGCATGCTCTTACTGGCAGCTGGTGGTTTCTTCCTTTCCCGCGATGTAGACAGTGTGCGACACATGGACACATCCGGCAATTGTGGCAAGTCCATTACTGGGAAGGCAGAGGCAACAATGATGTCATATGCAATGAATAACTGTGGAAAAAGATTTGGTAACCAATATACAGGTAACAAGGTTCTACTATAATACACCATCATTACATTACTCCCTCAGCATAAGCTATCTTCACAGCTATGCTGACATACAGTACAGAGTGACATACAGTAACGAAGGACTTGGGGACCTCTCTACATCCCAGTCCTTTGCTTAGCTAATGAACCCCTTCTTATTAACTCAGGCTTCTCTTCATCCTTCAATCCACTACTAGTACACAATGACGCCTACCTGTGGTCATCATGGCCATAACAGGCATATCGTCTCCCTCTGATTTCTTCTTGTTTAGCTCATCGTCGTCACTGTCACTGTACACGAGGTCGCCCGTCGTTTTAGAGACGAACACTGGACGCTGGGGCTCAAGCTCTGGAGCTGTGGGAGAGAGTGGTCGAGAGAACATGTTTCACTGGGGTGCATCAAGATTTATGGTAAAGGGGGCATGTAATATCAGTACTTTCATATGTTTGTATACGTATATTCATCTTCTTATTTCGTCATCTAATGGGCATGGACAATAATTTTGTTCACAGCTTAAAAGATTTACATGTGATAGATTATGTGGTAAAACAGAAGCTGAGGGTTGTTAATACCGATGTCAATCATGTTATTAATATGCTTGCTAGAGAGAGAACATTGGATAGACGATGGTATGACCACTTACGAGGTGACGGTGACTTGATTGTTGGTTTGACAGGCTGGGCACGCCATCGCTGGCGTTTCTCCACGTCCGTAAATGATCCGGACGTTGCCGACTATAACATGCAGTCATTGTTTAAGAGTCTGTGTTGACATGCAATAACGTTACATTATCTAGTTGGACCTCTCTTTCTATTATTGAACTATCTTCAAGAGGCCAAAATATAGACGTGGTGTTTGAAAAGATGTTCAATTTGATGACATCATTATGAAGGTATGGGACTGCGAGATATTATGGTTCTTATTCTGAATTGGTCTCTTTGTAAAGGTGGTCTTCATCGTAGATTCTACTACATGTATATATAACTAGCATAATTATGTCATTGGACATGGTTGTTGCTGGTTTTACAGGTTTCCAAAGATACAATGATGTAAATAATGTAAAAATGTAACTATTAATCATGTTCAACAGTCCAATTGATTGAGTATATTAAACTTGTTCAAGACACCACAAGAATTTATCATTTCTAATCAATATGTAATGTGTTTATAAGGTTTAAGGCAACCTATATAAAATTCACTTCATCAAAATATTAACATCTAAATCATTATAAAACTTTGTAGTGCTTAAAGATGTGTTGCAAACGATTTTAAAATATTTCAGCAGTGCATTAACAAAACGAAATTGAAAAGATGTAAAATGAGAGAAAATAAAGCTCGACAGTTTATTTTCAACTAGATCAAAAATTTAATCACTGGAGGAAAAGATGTAAAACTATAAATTTCAGTTTTCATGCATCACCTGATTGATAATTTGATCAGAAAAAACAATGGATTCATTTTCGTAAAAAAAAAGAAAGATGTGATAGAGCTGTGGATGAACATTTGTTTAATTCTACTTTATTCCAATATTGCATTTCCTTCCTTCGAGTTTCTTTATCATAAATCAAACCACACAAATAATTGATTATTTGAAATCGAGATGTGTGTAGAAGAAATTGATTTTGACATACACTACTGTCACCGTATAAGGACCACAGTAATTACAGAAATTTCGATTGCACTTCACCATTTTTCGCGAAATACGCCGTATTTTTTAATATTGCTATTTACTGGTAGATTTACTTATCCCACATCTTAAATTACTGTTATTCTGCTTAACGAAATACCTGTAAATAGCGTAACACGTATTATGCGAAATCACAGAAATTACTGAAAACACTGGAAAACACTGAAATTTCGTTTTTGAGTGTGGTTTACATGTTATTCATCAAATACTGTAGTGGCAACTTGTTTATATGCAGAAAATACGGAAAAAACCTGAAGTCACAGAAATTACCTAGTCTTTAATTTCGAGAATTTCTTTACGTTTTTTCCGGAACTTACCAAGCTTTATAAAGGGATAACATAGGTTGCATCACCCGCCATTTGAGATAGTTCAACTTAGTATATACATCAGTCATAATTATAATAGTTTTGTTTATCAACCTTTAATGATTAATTGATACAATGAAGTCAAAAATTGCTGCAGATGTTAGATATGAAATCAATACGGGAAATTCGAGAAAAAGCGAAAATTTGCGTAATAATATAGATTACGCTATATATGCGAAAATACTGAAACATAATCAATAACCGTGATAAAGTGACACGGAAAACATGGAAAATAAAAAATGGGGATGTGATAGATACGGTGGATGAACATTTGTTTAATTTTTTAGTCCATTATTGCGTTTCCTTTTCGTGTGATTTATCAAAATCAAACCACACAAATAATTGATTATTTGAAATCGAGATGTTATGTAGAAGAAAGTGATTTTGACATACATGTAAGAGCATGCTGATGAAAAGTAGCAGATAAACAATTAAAAAAGAACCACTTATATCATCTATTTTACCTCTGTGCATTGTTCTACAGGAATGCTAATTTCAATGGAATGTTTTTTATTTTTGTTGAAACCTTTTTGCTGATACACCTTTTTAACACTCTTTTTCTTATGTTCGTGTCTGGCCTTAACAACCTGCACTGAATCCAAGAGCAATCGTGCATTCCTAGGGGTTTGCCTTCCCTTCAAATCAATCATAGTTTGCCTCTGTTTCACCTCGTTTGCCCCACTTCCTGATGACCATCTCTTGGCATTCTCTTTTAACGTGGAATACATCTTTGGTTTTTCAGCATTCTTATTGCTCATAACTTTTGTAAAAGCGTCAATATGCCCACCAAAATTACCTCTATTTGTCATGCTCGTTTTACCATGCGAATCAGTAAAATATGCTACTGGCAACAAACAAGCCTCATTCTGATCATGAAATTCCTTATTCCAATTCTTGGTCTGCCCATAAGACCAATGGGTATCAGCAAAAAGTGTTTGGTATTTGAGGCTGGCAGTTTGCATGCTAGCTCGTAAGGAGTTAGAAGACAAAGGGAGAAGAGAGAATTTGATCTGTTCTGGACGAAGGGGCATGGCAGGTAAGCTCATGTATGGGTCATGATCCTTGGCAAGCAGCAAGTACAAGGTTAAAATCATACTGTGCGTGATTCACTATGTTATACTTATAATTTGATTCATAATTATTTCGATCATATTGTTATAGTAGCCAATCAAAGAGAAGCAACAATTTTTCTAAATAATGATTGCAGCGATTATAAATATTAGAAATTTTACAAGGATATTTGTTGTTTTTTATAAATGCAATAATTCCATAAAATATAACAATGGTCGGCTATAATTTAGTCCATTAAACCCAATGATACATATATACATAACATCAACTTACCTTGTCCGTGCCTAGACTTTCCGAGGAGCCACCTGGTTTTGGTAGGTCCAATGCTGAAATGGTGACATCACAGTGAAGGTTCCATTCACATATTACCCTTTACTTCGAATTTCTTAATTATAACCATTAAAATAAATAAGGTCAATAAACTTAAAAGTGATCATACTCATTTATATCATGTAGCTTATAACGCTACTAACATGTACACTTAATATGAGAGTTTTACAATTAATAACAATACAGTCAAGTTCTCACTATGCAATATACAGTACAACCTCTTTTATCTGTATATCTCCTATCCAAAATATTCCATTATCCGGACTGTCTGTGATATTCCCATTTTTCTGTATGTACACAAGCCGAGATCGCCCATGGAAATGAGCTCTCGAACAATATTCAGTCACAAAGGTACATGTAGAAAAACAAAACACTCCCCTGAATTCCATGGAAATCCCACAATATTTCACTCGAATTGGTGTTGTTTTAACACCAAAAAAATGTATGATCATTAATATTTACGCAAAATGTGGCTTGCACATATGATGTTCAATTGCACTATCGTTTTACGAAGATCTGTAAATGACTTTAAACCAGATAGATGATTTGTTGATTAAAATCTTTTATGACTATCGTCTAATATCATCCATTGTTTTCTAGAAATCGTCGAGTGATTTCTCATATGAGTCCCATCCCCACTTATCTGGATATATCCATTATCCATCCAGCATGCCAACTTGTTGAGATAAATGAGGTTGTTCTGTATTACTTAATTATTAGGTAAGAAAACAGAAATGTCGCAAAGAGCATTTTTCATGTATATAATTCTTATTTTGCTGATAAGAAATTGCTTACTTCCGAAAAAATTCATCATTTTCTTGGTTCCGAATAAATTTTTGACACCATCAACTCTTTGTTCTTATTTGGAAAAAAAAAAAAAGAAATGAAAAAAAAAGAAAAGAAGACAGCTTAGCACAAAACAAAAAGAAAATTGTAAAAATGCTAAAACAGTTTAAAACTTAACAACATTATTAAATCTTAAATTTTAATTTGTAAAAATAATTGCAGTAAATTTGCATTTCAGATGCAGTGCTCAAAAGAAAACTGGCTTATGAAACATCCCACCCTGCAACCTTCCTCCCCTTTTTTATTATATCAGCAAACGCACATCATAAAGGTTTTTCTCTAAGAAAAGGGAGTGCTTCTATCACTGCAATAAAATAAATGCTACCCAACATTTGTCCTAGTCCTACATGTATGTAAGGAAGAACACATTAACAAAACACTTTAAATACACTTTCATTTTTACCCTATACAATGGAAACCTGACTTACATTGCCTACTTCACATTTATACTTACTTAGGCTAGATATAATCCTCATTGCTTCCTGATCTAATCCGTATCTACCTAAGCCTGTGTCTACCCAACGTTCGTCATCTGAATCACTATCTTTCTTAACACTTATACGCTTCTTCTTCTTTGACTTTTTCTTATGCTTTGGAGATATTGAGGTCTCTGAGTCTACGGTTCTTTTTGATGACATAGAATCGAATGAATATCTATTGCCTTTTGATGACATAGAATCGTGGCTCTTTTTGCTCCTTCTCTTTTTTGAACTTGCAGCTAAAACGCATTAACTAAGTAGGCTTATCTATTATTAACTAATGAAGCATACCCAAGTGTTAATGAAAATATACTAATTGAGTACAAGATGATTTCTAACCTTAATTTGATATTCAGCTAAAATCAAAAACATTCACTTAATTAAGAAAATCAATCCAAAAGAAACTTAATTACATCAAAATTCATTTAAATTTTATGGATAGTTTTCAAAGAAAAAGAGTCGCGCAGATAAAAGAATATTTCAATAATCATGTTTCAAGAAAGCAGTCAACATACAAGCTAAGCAAAGATAAATGTAGCATTAGTAAGAATAACATTGAAAAGATGGACGATGTAAAAAGAGCAAGTTAAAAAGCAACATATATCTGAAAGGGAAAACAATATCAATACCGTGTCAAATGTGCATTAGACAGGACCACAGAAATAGAATTTGATTGTCAGTGACACGCATACATTGGCTTATCAACCAACATAAGGAAATGTACAATGTGCATATATGCATCATAACCCTAATCATAGCTTCATGCACACGATTACTTACTACTACTATGACTATCTTTGCCTTCACCCAGCTTCTCCGCATCATCATCGTGCTCTCCAGTACCATGAGTTTTTCTCCGACCTTTTTTATGGTGTTCAACGGTAGACGTCTTTCTCTGCATCACTGAAATTTGCATCGCTTATACTTTAAGCTTTGTTACACGTGGAAAGATTTACAATTCGTATTTCTTTTTATCAGCAATTTTCTTCATAATGCTTCGGTTCGGTTGAAACTTTATTTTATTTTAAACTCTTTGAAAGTAGGCAAAATCAAAAATGTATTTCTAACTACTTGGTAGTATGATTTATTCAAGATGGTTCTACTTAAATGCTGTATCTGCATATAAATAACTAGTTTATTCTATAATTATTTTTACTGTTTAAATAAGCTGTTTTCAGGCGCATGTTTCATGATAACTGATAAGACTGTGCTTTATGTATACATTTTATACCATAATTGAGCCTTGACCCCTTAAACAATATTTCGTAACAGCAGGATGCTTGTACTATATGTATAACTGTATAACATAGCAATATAGACAAGTGATACTACATTTCTGCAAGGACTTCCCAAAATAAAAACAATAATATATAGTTTATGATTATAAAAATCTCTCTGGACTATTATGATTTTAATTTCAACAGGTCATCTTTCATTGTGCACCAAATGAGAAAACTTTCATGAAATACATTAAGGCCTACATTGAAGAAAGTAATGGCACAAAAGGTTGGTTGTTTTATCATTATGGAACCAACTATATAATAGTCAATCATTGACAAAGAAATAATTTTTTCTTTAAATGTGAGCAGTTTAGGTTAACAATCTGTTGCTCCACTTTCAAATACCCATGTTATCACAGATTTCTTGGGCTCATTGCCAGCAATTTAGATAAAATTATTGTGCATTCAGTTTACACAGTAAAACAAATTTATTTTTCAAAGGATCTACATTTAAAGCTTTAAAATGTTAACTATGAAAAAATGAACTATAAAGAAAGTTTGTTGAAAATTTGTGAATTAAGGTCCTTACTATATAATAGTCAATCATTGACAAAGAATTATAATGTTATAAGATTAAAAAAAAAAGAAAATGCTTACGTTTCACACACTTGTCAAGAAGCATTAACTCCCTCTCTTAAAAAAAAGGAGAAAAAAAATAAAAAAAATGGGGAGGATGAGGAGGGGAAACATTAAAAATATACATTAAGAAATAGTAAATTAGCACCATGATAACACCCAGTAAAACTAGTGGCACATCACTTAGATCTTTAGCAATGTCACAGTGCTGGGGTGCATGATAACTGAAAAAAAAGTAAAAATCCCTAACAGCTATTAAAAATATAAAAATATAAATTTTAAATTGAATAAAATGGTAAATGAAAATCAAACTGAATAAAAGTTCACTAAATTATAGTTTTCATCGTCAAATATTCAAACCTGTTCATCGCTTCATAATTTTCAAATCTGATAAACGCAGTTTATTTGATAAAAAATCAAAGCCAGGTTTTACTTCTAACCAGTGGAACCACTTGCCCTCAGAAATCACCCATATGCAATGCATGCATTTCCTTTCTGAAAACTCGGCAAACCATTCCAAGTGCCTGGCACCAATACAATTTTATATGTATTAGCTTTCACATGAAGTCAACCATCAGTTTTCAATAGTGTGTGAACCATTTCAGTGCTCCTGAATAGGATATATTTTTAAATCACCTGCTCCGTACCTCTTTTAGGTATGACATGTGTATATATATTTGAGTTGATTTTGCTCATGTTAAGCTGCCAGTTTCACAATGCTTTCATACACAGTTCAAAAGCTGAGATTCTGAGCTTTCCAATGCTATATAAAATCTTTACTACACATGATTGTACCAAAATTCACACTGGCCCATGCACTAATAGGAAGAATGAGCTCAAAACCCTATACTCTGGTCTAAGAGGGCAACAAATGACTTAACACAAGGACTTTAACCTAAGCCTGATAAGGAAATCAAGAAAGGAAATTATATTCTACCACTTTCTGCAAGAAAAATGCTAGAAATGGTTAGTAGATGTGAACAGCTGCTTGAAATCTGAAGTAAGTTTCATGTTAATTTCTTTTTTACTTTAGTTAGAACACTTTCATCACCCACAAAGCACCACTAAATAAATTGAGATAGAAAAGTTTTACATAGAGAGACTGCAGCCATTATTCAAGGTATCAATGTACATACACCATAGAAAATGATTAATCTAAAAATAGCTGTGCAAAAAGGCTGACGGAATAATACTGTGGAAGATACTGTTAGAGAAATACAGACACACAACTTTCCACAGTACTCACTTTCTTCCTTCGATTTCTTTTTCTTTTTTGTTTTCACTTCTGCAAATTCAAATGTTTTCAACATTTCAAAGGTTTCAAATTGATTGTAATTTGCAGTGGTAATTTATATTTTCAGGTTAAATTACTTTGAATTAAATGTAATCATGTTTTGAAACAGCTAGTGTCTATGATCCAAATATCATTTTAAAATGTTTGTGCTACCTATTCAAAATTCAATAAATATGTTTTCCAAATACCAGATAGGTATGGATTTTTTAAAAGCATATTTGTCTTTACATACATGTACATCAGATGATTGATAAAAGGACAGGAAAACTGGCGATAAAAATTGAGAGTTTCATGTATATGCAGTTTATGAATATGGAAAACAAAATCAGTATGAGTAGACATTAACAACTGAAAAATAAAAATAAATATGCTATACATGAATGCGATCACAACATCAATACAACATATCAAAAGGACTATTTGCAGAAAGTTCACCGTTTTGAGGTATCAATACAATTGAGTTTAACTCAACCACTGAAAGTCTCATTAAAATACTTCTGTACCATACAGAAGACAATCCTCCAAGGTGTCAAACAATTGAGGTCATTTTTATGTTCCACACCCTGATAGAATTTCCCACTGCAAATCATAGGTAGGAAAATTACCCTCTGAGAGTTCTAGAGGTTAGCTAAAATATGTTCAGTGTTTAAGTTTAACTCAGATATTAACTTTTTAATAAACCATTTCTTTCAATTATTACTATACAGTTTTTTATTATGCAACACAGCTCATACTAGAAGCTTTAAGCACATGTTAAGATTTTGTTGTTGGGCGCACCTTCACAAACATCAGTTATTTTTTACCAAGCCATGCATGAGCTTTGAGATGTCCTTGCAAAACATTCATCAAAAATAAGCACTTTAAAATAAGATACTATGAAAGTCAGAAAATCCACATTGTGAATGTTGAAAACGTGCAAGTGTATTTGTACAAAGTTATACTTGCGGATTGGATAGCGAGCATATTGTAAAATTAAAAGTATATTATTTTGTCTTTAATTAAGCCATATCAAAGAACAATATATACAATCGCCCAAGCAAGCAATAGAAAATCCTTGAAAAGATGGTCTTTATTCTCCACACTAGGATTTACACTGGCAAGAAATTAAACAAAATTCTCCAACAAAAAAGCACTCAATTGTTAGTTAGATTCGCCGCGGTCTAGCCTATTAGCAGGGTTATTACTGTGACATGCTGTGTGACACCGTTTACAACAAATAGCGTGCATTTTTACAAACAAGTTCGGCTTGGCATTTTATATCATACTAGGTTTAGCTGCATGTGGTTTGTCATTAGACTTAGCAGGTGCTTTAGCAGGTGGACTATCTGGTCGTGGAGCAGGTATAGATTTCTCAGAATTAGTGTGGTCCGGAGGAACAGGCTCGATGTGTGTTGAAGAATCTACGAATGATTTCACAGAAAGAGATATGCAAATCTAGGTGACAAACATTCATGTAAAATCAGTTGTCTATTAAAGTGAATTTCCAGTTATAATAAAACACGGAAAGGTTAAAAATGAAAAAAATGTGTGCAATGTCATAAAAAAGTTAACAATGCTACTGAGACAATAAATCATGTAGTAGCAAATAAGACAATTCCTTGTAATGAACTAGTTATGTCTTACATAAAATCTTTAAAGAGAAAGATTTAAACTAAGACAACAAATATTAAAAAAAAACACAGAACATTTAATGCATTTCAATTAACCGTTGTAATCAACAAACCAGAGGATTTACTTCATGCAATTAAATAATAAACAAAATCGATGTTAAACTTTGAGACTATAAACCAAAGACACACAACACTTAACATGCAAAGGTTTAATTTAAATGAAACCAGCCTTGTGCAAAAAGTAACTTAAAGATCTACAAAAGTGCAAAAGAACAACAACTTTATAATCTAAGAAAATGTGCAATAAGAAAAGTAAACAATCTGCTAAAACTATCAAACTATAATCATGGTCTGTCTTGATTAGGTGCTGGTAAAAGTAGAGGTGTTGTATGAATCAAGTTTTCAAACAGGCCGATTTATCTGGGCAAATGTCACGTCTAGAACATACGACCCAGCAAACAGCTAACGTTTTCACAACATAACGCCATACTCTTAACATTCGAAAAATGTCCTTAAACCATCAAGAGAATGTAATAGTGTGGTTAACCCATTACCCCTCACGTTTTATTACATGACAGCCCTTGTATCCTCGCAAATATTTTCAGCGTAGTTGTTAGAAACACGAATATGTATTTCTCATCCAGATTGAACCATTATGAGTATGTCTACAATGCGATCAAACATTGGTGTTTTTGCATTTGGTGCGATGTGGCAAACATGGCACCATTTCGAAGTGCAAATTAATGCTGTCAAATGAAACTTTTGTATATTCTCTTAAAATAAAAGCTAAACATTAAAATAAATTATACACGATGATTCCTCATACGGTTTTACATACATGTATGGTTATCTAGTTTTAATCACGATGGCACCGCTGCTATACCCCAAACGAATGACTTGTATAACGAAGCTTTTGACACCCAAACACGTGAAATCAGCCGGCCGGTTTAGGCCAATGTGAAGGAGAGGGCCCAAGGCCGGTTTAGGCCGTTTTGAGGGGTAAAGGGTTAATATTAAAAGAAGGTTTAAAAATACCATTCAGAGAATATAAAATATCAACTCAAACTGCTGACAGTATTACTACTCCCAGTGGCTTAAATACTAATTTAATTTTGAATTCACATCGTTCTCAAAACACTATGAGAATGTTAGTCAATTGCCAGGACGTTCCCTGCACCACGGATGTTCCCCGGTCAACAAGTGAGTAACTCAGTGATCACACAACACAATTCTCACCAGGAGCTATATCTTGCAAATCCACAACACTGCATGACTCATCCTCCTCACTTTCAATGAGTAGAATGCTCACGCTTATGTTATCATCTAAGACATCGTCGATGACATCATCGTTGACATCATTATCGTTGTCATCATTGACATCTATGATGTCTGACGGTTCCTCACCACTTATGCCTAAGTCTTTACAGAAAAATAAGGATATTATACGACAATCGTAGGACCCAAACAAAACGTCAACCATACGCACTTTTTAGACCACCTAGAATGGTCAAAATTGAAAAAGAAGTGAGTAAAAATTTGAAAGAGATAACATTGAGATGTAGCATGTTATCTTCACAGTAATGTGTTGCAAACCTCCCATTGGAATTCACTTAAAAATTTAATATAGACTTATATACATAAATAAGATAATACTTTTTTATAATAATTCACGTTAAAGAACGAAATTGCTTAACCTGGAATATAGCTGAAGCGATGTATACAATGTCAAAGGCAATATTATACATAAATGATACATAACAATTAAGCTATGCAGCCGTTAATTAAAACATTGAGACATAATTTAAAACAAAAACATATATGAAGCAAAAAACGATAATATAGAAAAATAATTGTTAAGAGAAAGATAAATTTTATGCTATATATACAGTTTTCTACAATGACATAATTATTATGACTCAAATTATCTGAGATTTGGCCTTAGAAAACTGTCATAAGCAAGTACATGTAAACCTTGACAGATATATCTTTGTGTCCAAGAAAAAAAATATGATATTCCATAATAATAGAATTATAAAAATGGTACCTTGTGATATTGGCAACACAGGCATTTTTTCTTTTTCTGAAAAGATATAGTTATGCAATAAAAGCATTGTTTCAATGTACTTTGTCTGTAGCACTCATTGTAGGTCTCATTCATAGTTTTGTTGTTCTTTTTTGCTACTCAAACCTCAAACAAATTACCAAAAGTTTTAACATATATAAACTTTTTTATTTATAAACTGTTTCCAAGACAGAAGTATCTTTTTCACACGCTAAAAAACTGAAAATTTGAAAAGATTTTATAGTCACTTTATTTAACAAAATCACACAACTAAATATCATGGATTGCCATCTAAAAATACATTCACCACTTTTGTGATCATTACATTTTACAAAACCTAGGTTTAGCTAGCCAAGGTCATCATGGTTGACACCACTTGAAAATACTGTCACGGACGCTTTACCTCGTCGTAAACGCCCCGAATCAGTGCTCTCTCCAGAGTCACGCCGGTCGCGCGGACTCCGCGGGCGCTTTGCAATGTGCTCTGTTTTCTTGTGAGGTGGCGCCACAGGCAATGGTGGTGTTCTTGTTGTTGGCGACCCCGACCCCGGCTTCTGGGTGAAATGCACATTTCTCGCAGCTGCGAGAAACGGTAGTGAAGGAAGAGAACAAGTGTAGATGACAGCAAGAGAAGAGTCACACTACTGTGAAAGCAACTTCAATCAAAGTTAATTACTTTTGTATTATTTGGTATAACTTGATACTTTATATTTTTTACTTTTTTCAGTAAAGAGGTTTGATTGAAGTGGCCAACACTGTTCAAGATCGCTTTTATATTGACGGAGTGAATGAAAGAAACTTCTAAATTATTTCATAAGATAAATCAAATTACAATAACTAATGCAATCACAAATGAACTAAAATGATTGATGAGCAAGTCGAAATAAAATAAATAATATTGAAACAAAAATCAATGATTCAATTTTGGAAACACACTTTTAAATATTTGATGAAGAATTGAAGATACTTGTAGGTAATCACAAGATGTAAATCAATAATTCAAGTGTGCTCAAACTAGTTTGCATGTTGTATGTTTTGGAGTTTAATCATAAATTTTCCTAGCGGCCAATTTCTTTATCTGGTCACAACAATCATGGTTTTCAAGGAAATATCATGACTGATTTTAGAACATACAATGTATTTATAAAAATTTCATGTTATTCTAAACATGATTCTTCCAAAACATACAATACATAATAACTTATAAATAAAAGGTGAGAGCTGAAGTTATTCAACAAAATAATCTTTTCTACCAAAAGTAAGACAAGTCATGGAGCATCTTGACATGATAATAACTCAGATGGTACTAATTTAGTTCATGACTAGGCAATTTTGCATCCTGCAATCACCAAATGACAAACTCGGTCACATCTGAATCCCAATCAAGCCAGATGCTAGAAATTCTATTCATACACTGGTACCCATAAAATCCTTAATGAATGCAATTTCTAAAAGTGCCTCATAAACATTTATATATAAATATAGCACAGTATATATAATACATTCATCAATACCAAACTAGAATATCAGCAATTGTCTTCAAATTGCTAACATAAATGTTTAAAAGCACATTTTTACAAATAACATTCATCATAGGAGTATTTCCACTCATTCAGTGATAAAAGAGAAAATCGTCTTCAAATACAAAAGAAAAAAAATCCCGCCCGCTCGTGCCCTGTATTATCACCCACCTCGTCGGCGTGCCTCGGCCTCCTCATCCTTCATGGCCTGCTGTGCGGCCTTCGTGGCGAGCTCTGCTGCCTCCATAGCAGACTTGGTCACTGCAATTCGCTCAGCCTCGCGCTCACGTGCCTAGAGACGGGAAATGAGTCATTTTTCCAGACTAGATTATGAACGATTTATGCAGACTAGATTTCAATCAGTCATAAAAATGGCATGTATATTTTCTAATATGAGTAGCTTATGTTGACACCAAACAGCTATTGTGGGTTCTTCATTGGCTTTGCTAGAAAGTGATCAACATAAAATTGCACAGAATGCATCCTCCCTTCTGTATATCATTACTTTGTCACAAAAATGTGCAATGCACATTGGTGCAGAGTAGAATTTTGCCCTATTAAAATAACGTATGTGATATCATATACACGTATCTTTCTATCATGTTCTCATTAATTTTATTCTAAACTTGTACTTTTGTACGTCTGTTATGAAAACAGAAAGTACTAAAATGGAACCTGTCCATGTTGACACCTCCGTAATTTATAGACACCTGCATTATATACACACTTTTCACTTGTCCCCTTTCTGATTTCTCTTTCAGTGTGTATCACATTTAACGTAGACTTCTCTTTTAAAGGTTATGCTCAGTGGCCAGACGAATATGCTTGTATAGAAGCAATATGATATGTTTTGTGTATTCTGAAAGTTTTATTTATTTAAACAGTATATTTAAGTATTTAGAGCATTTTAATTACTACGGAATAAGAGGCATTATCAACCCATCAAAACATGTGAACGCAACAAATATCAACTGAATGATTTTCGTCAGACGTAACTGGCACGGTGCACGTAAAAGGCTGCCTATCTCTCCCATGTTAAATGTCACATCTGCCGTCCGAAATCCGCGGTACGCCTGGCGAAAATCATTCGATTATGCAACATCACGTGATCTCGTGTTCTAGTTTCCAAGACAGCATCGTATTTTCAAAGGTGTGATACATATCAAATGTGGAGAATATAATTGTTATTATTCTTAAATTTGCAATGGAAAAGGCATTGTTCATTGATACTGGGCTTTTTAGAACAAATATTATTTTGGCTGAGCATTATCTTTAAGAACACCTGTCCTATGTGAACACTTTCCACTCATCCCAAAACTGTCCATCACAAAAGACAGGTTTCGCAGTCAACTGCAAGTTTTGATGTCAAAGCTAGAGTGAACCACACCTGTCTGATGTAGAAACTTTCACCTCTCCCGAAGATGTCTATATGGACAGGATGTGTGTTTTGATTTAAAAGCTAAAGTGGCACCCTACCATTCGCTCGGTATGAGCACGGTCGAAGGCAGCATTCTGTCTCCCCATCATCATCTGGTGCTTCTCTAGTAGGGCCCTGGCCTTTTCTACACGCGCCATGCGTTCCTTCTGGTAGACCTTGAACTGAAAACACACATTTGAGTTTGTTTAGCTGTCATGTGCTGCCACCTAGTGAGGGAAGTCTTCAATGATGGGTATTGAAAATATTAGAAAATGTTTGTACATTGTAGGTTTAAAGTGTAAACCCATTCTCAAGGTTATATTATTTGATAATATAAGCTGTGATATACAGTACTGCTATCGGAAGAAGGATACAGAATCGTAAGCGAAATTACAGGAATCGGCGTAAGAAAACGTAATAATGTGTAACAATTCGTAACAAAGTTATGGCTATTACGATTTTCTTGGAACTGCTCAGTCACCGAAACTACGATACTTAGGATTATCAAAATAAATACACTTCCGCACAATGGCGCCTACCTTTCGCTCATAAATAGTCGGATTTGTTCGATCGTTCACGTTTATTTCCGCCACAGCGATAGCGCCGGAAGTGCGAACGCCACACATACACCCAATTAAAATGAAATTTTGTCAAAATGTCTGCATTAATTTGAACTTTTAGAAATATTCTTTTTAGTACGGGAACCTCCGTAAAATGCGCAATATAAGGGGATCAATCGAAATAAACGTAACTTCAGGCGAGTTATGAAGAAAGCCGTAATTTGCGGAAGCTACAGAACCTTTTTACTTTCGTAATAGTCGCAACAATGAGAAGAAATAGGAAAAAATCATAAGAAATCATAGCGTAATTCTCGAAATCTTTCTTCTGCATCCTTCTTCCGATATCAGTACTGTACATGTATGTCCTGACTTTTGTAAATCATATACCCTGTACATTAGTTAACTACTAGTAACTAGACCTGGGTATCTATATAAACACTTTTATAGAACAAAGTTCTTTGTATATATTAAAATATTCTATTCAATCATTAAGTGATCGACAAATTCCTTGAATTATTTAAAGCATAAAAATGCTTAATGATCATTCTTAGTCCAAAAAGGATACAACTGTTTAAGTATTTGTTATTTTACTTCCCATCTTTATTCTCTCACTAAAATTAATCACATACAAACATAATTGTAATCCCCGATTTCAAAATAAAAAGAAGTATAATTTTTCCTTTAGATTATTTCTAAATTAATAAAACGATAAACAAAATGAAAACTACAGCCTGAAATATCAACGCATTATCATTCGATGCATACACATCATCAAAAATAAATAAATGAACATTTCTGCCAGTCTGCCCAAAAATATGCCCAGCTCTCCATGTCCTATTGTATTCAGTCCCATCCACCCCTTAGCTAATCATCATGTAAAATAACACTACATCACACTTACTAGATATCGTTGAAAACCCATCATTACCTTTGATCAATATCTTTCCAAGCTTTTTTTTCTATTTCTTTCCAAGCTAGCCACTATCAACCTACCTTTTCCATTCGGAATGCGTCTCAGTTGATGACATTATAGTGCCTTTTCCATCGCTTACCTTCCCACGGTCTAAGCCACAATCAGCCTACCTTCTCCATTTTGAATGCGTCCCAGTCAATGGTTTTGAAGCGTTTTCTGCGCTTTGTGCACTTTTTACACTTGTGGCGATCGCCATGATGCTTGTGCTCGTGGTGGATGGGCTTGACCCACGCCTGCCCGATCTTGGACCGGTCCTTGATGATGTCCTGTTCACCCTCACCCTGGCAGCAAGGAGGTGGACAGAGGGAGAGACAGCGAGAGCAGAGGTTAGAGCACAACACAACAGCATTAGGTAAAGAATAACATTGACACTCTGCTGTGACATTATCATCTAAGTGGAGAGGGTTAGTTTTTTGCCTTTGTGTGATTTTGTATGCATCTACTGAATCCACATAATCTATAAAGTAGGATGTTCCTATCGGTAATTTTAGGAAATCGGAAGATGAGTGGTCAGATATTGTTCATGCAAGTATGACACCTGCATACAGCAAAATATGAACAACGCTTTTACGGTATGAATGCAAATTTCAACGAATGGTTATCAAACAACAAACATTTGTCTCCAATAGTTAAAGGACAAATGAGCTAAGTGAATTTTACCAAGCAGATTCTGTTTGAGCCAAGATTGAATGTGGATCATCATACAGACTGCCACTTGAATGATCACCCACACAATATGGTTAGTAATTTGAACACATAATATTAAAACATACATACGAGATGCAATGCTAACAGTGAGACAACAAATAATGTCAAAATAACTTATTAGAATGATTTGTGCGTCTTTAACTATATATATTATCTACAATCTACATTCAGTGGACATGGTTCTTAAAGCCCGTTTCATTTTTCACATGCATTCTTTGAAAATCAAGCCTCAAATGAGAAAACGGTATGAGCTTGCAAAATCAAAAGTTATTGGTAATTTAGGAACAGTTAAAACTAGCCCTTTCATTACAGTACTCAATTAAAACACCTATACTACATTTCTCTATTAGACAAATCAGCCACAACCACATATTAGGTTAAAATTCCTTTCCCTATTATATTTACACACCATCTCCATTTTTTTTAGATTATAACACCCATCTACCTGTATTTCATACTATATATATAAAGAAAAAACACCAAAAGAGTGGGTATTGGTTTGTTACTTACAGAAGATGCAGATTGGGGGCCTCTTCTTCTTTTCAATATGCGTAATTGATTAATAAAATGTGTGTATGGAACTGGACTCTGACCCTAAAAACCAACAAAGAAAAAAGCCCTAAAATTTTAAGAAAGTAGACAAGTAGTCTTATCATTGTACTTATGGAAATATATTTACCTGAAAAAAAGAAAAGATTATCAATGATTTAAACTAATCCCATACATGTAGGTCTCGCTGTAGCAGTTCAGACTGAAGACAAATATATTCTTGTGGGAATTTCAATCCCAGTATTTTGAATTTTTAGTGGTTTGTTTGCTGTTAAAAAGTTTTGAAGTACCATTGAAAATATCCTGCTAATTTCCAGTGAATAGCAATAGCAACTAGATCAAAAGTGCTCAGAGAGCACAGCGTCACTAGAGCAACATTGACCTAAGGGCAATAAAGATGTTTGCTCTGCAATCAAAGCAGAAAAAAAAGTCTTACTTGATGCGTGACTCATCCTATATCTATGTTATTGGCTTTGGATTGCAGGAACTTTCTAAACATGGCTAAAGTAAATATCTATTGCCCATGAGTCGACATTAATATGGTAATGCTGTGCTCTCTGAGCACGTTTATTCCAAAATAACCACTATGCCAATTCGATGGTCATGTTTCGCCCAGTATTGAAACTATAGTGGAAAAATAGAAAAAAAAATGGCCATCTGAAAGGTAAACTCTAATTGGCAAAGTGCCAAAATTGAATACAGTCAATGTCCAGTAGACATGTATGCATTGTACAAAGTTTAAATGCTTTCTCACAAGCATCAACAAAACTATTGCAGAAAATATTGAAAATGTACCCAAAATGGCACTATAGAAAGCACACTTTAATCGGCAAAGTGCCCAAAATCGAATCACTTTGGTGTCGCGTCATACCAAATAGTTGTGTAAAGTTTAAACGAAATCAGGTGAAGCGTAAAAGCTCTAGCTTGTCCGGAGACAAACATACATAGATACATACATACATACATACATAGTTACAAACGAACGAAACACAAGGCTTTCGCTTCAGCTGCTGAAGCGACGCAATGAGCTAAAGCACAGGAAGTTAGTAAATTAACAGTATAACCTCTAAATAAGACCACTATGATTATGGTCCAATATAGTGATCTTAGTAAACATGGTCTCTTTTAGGTTTGAAGTGGTCTCCGTATGAGTGTTTAATGAATACAACTACATGTAGCCTTGCTCAGCTATTCATTTCATTAATTTCATTATTATGCACTTTTTCGTTATTCAGGTATGTTGAATTAAACAAAACCATATAATTTGAAAGTGTTTCCATTCTTTCAATCCAATTTGATATGGAAATGATAAAATAAGACAAAGTGAAATAGCTATAAAAATAAGTTGACAGGAGGTGTCACAACGTGACATAGTAAATTTAATTTTTATTAGTTAAGCTTGTAGTTGGTTAAACATTTGATCACTTTTTGATGACTGTTGACTATAGATGGTGTTAATCTTATCACCGATTATCAAATAGTATTCAATTTGTTCTAATCAGTTTGTCTTTCTCTATACATTTGCCAGCAAAAGATTTCTCAAATGTTTTGAGTATTTAAGTGATAGTATAATGCAAAACGATTAATCACCAATGATTACATTTTTTATGGAGAGACAAGCCAATATATTTTTTGTCCTTTATCGTGATTGTATCAGCCTGTATGCAATCATATTCTGAAAGATTTTGGACTCTCTTTGTTGTGAAAAATATGGTCAAGCAAATTTTTTGTCTGCTTCAGATATTAACAATATTATTATTATAAAAGTAACTTTGTCGATTATTATGCTTTATGGCAACACAAATATGAGAGACAAAGTTAGAAATGAACTAAGTTCAATGTTTAAATGTAGATTTTAATTATACATAGTATGAGTCTCAAATGATATATCCATGAATGAAAATGATGACTTAAATCCAAGTATTTACACTGGATATCATACATGTACATGAACAATGTAGATATAAATGTAATTTGCAACTACGAACAATTGTTTCATCCCTTATGTAATAATGGTTGAAGATAAACACATAAATGTACCAGGTGTACTTGAAAATATCAATGTAATACTAGTATGTTAATTGAATAGCACTTATATCACGTTTAAAGGACAAACTCATTAAGAATTCATAAATTAATAACGAACTAAGTAACATTTCGGAAAATGAAGTAGGGCAAAAATTCACAATGTGATTTAAGATTGCTGTAAAATACTATTAATCATTGAAAAGGATATTGGAAAAGCAACTATGGCTCAACATAAAAAATTCATCAATTAGCCTTAAATGTGCACACACCCAGACACACAGCCAGACAGACAGACAGAGACTGGGTGAATGTTGAACAAATTAATGAGACATTATTCCAAGATGAACTTATACTAATTTATCAGTTTAATGTACTGCAAAAATAAAGGTAAATTCTCCTTAGCCTCTGTCAGAAATATCACTAGAAAAATGATTAGTGAATATGAATGGCATTTAACAAAATTTGTTCAATCATTGTTTGTCTGAGAAAAATGTGATTTGTTAAATGATATCCCCAACTTAGGCATATATCATTGACTTCTCTTTGACTTCTAAGGACCTTCATTTATATAAGTGCCATATGATCTGAGCATAGCTGTCTGAAAATACACAAATCTTGAGCCCGAGACGCTAAAATCTTCTGACAAACATACAGAAGAATACACATGCATAACCCAGACATTTCTTCCTCGGTCTTGCATAGTCATCATGATCAATTTTGACAGAATCTTTAACTTTACTTATGATATATTTAACTCGGGTCATACCCATAGGCATAACATAATTATATACAGTTGGTAAAAACATATTGGTTGGTGTTGAGATAACACAGTCTTCTTACAAAGCTGCGAGTCTCCAAAGCATTTTATTGATATACATGTAGGTACATTCAGGGGACAAAATGCACTTGCACGAAACACTGTGCTCATGTTTTTTTTTTAATTAAAAAGTGCCAGTAATTATATTTTCACATCTAACAGATTATTCAACTCGTGTCAAAATCTAAAACTGCAATTCCAGGCTATGTACATTAGCTTCCAAAGTTTTGATATCAAATCGAAATGTTGAACTATGTTAAACTGACTTTGAATTCAATATTTTCACCCAGTCTTAAAGCACAAGATTCTAAAAATGTTATTGTGAATTCTGTGAATAAAACAGAGGAATGCTATTAAAAATGTTGAAGTAATAATTCATTTCTAACATTCTTTATATGTTAAAATAGAATTAATATAGATTTTATGTGGTTATAATATATGCACTACAAATAAACTTTTACAAGAATTCTGACTTCAAATATTCTTGGCCAACTCCAGAACCACGTGATCAGTAGGAATCATATTTTTGTGTCAACAGAAGTCTTCTATGTGTCATACAGACCCACATACATGTACAAGCCAAACAGTCAGTTTCGTTCAATACAGTAGAACCTCCAATTGATACCACCTCTATAAAGAGACAACCTTGATAGTTCCAAGATCTAGCTGGCAGTACTTTGTATTCATAATGAGACTGCTGCAATGCTCCATAATAAGACCACCTCTCAATTGACACCACTGAAGGCTAGAGGATAACCCTTGGGTAGGCTTAAATGTGTTATACAGAGTTTCTACTGCATAAACTCAGCACAGACGCATGAGTAAACAATCGCCAGACAACTTTATGAAAGCTTTTATGAAAAGTCTGCAAACAATGACTTCAAGCTTAGTATACGATTTTCACGTTTGATGTCAAGTCAAATGACGTGTTTGTATGAAAGGAAGGAGACACCATGTGGCCTTGATGGCAAACATTCCCCAATATGGTTAAAACGTAGCAGCAAATAGTTACAGCTTATGTAGGATACTGGACACTGTTGAAAGAAACTTGCATAGGAGGTTCCATAAAACGTTTTAAAGAAATCAAAATAAAAACAGCTATTTCATGCAGGTTGCTTGATTTCTTGTTTCCTAGCTGTGTATATTGGCAAATTTTGATTTGAGCATTCTTCTTTTAAGTTTCTGAACTTCATGTGACTTGCTTATCGTCTGTAAATAATGTGTATTGTACTTTAGGCACTATTCACAAATCAATTTATTTATTACTCAATAGACAAATACAAGCTAGCATAACATGATTAGTATCGCTTGTTAGCGTTATCATTGTATGTCAGTGTCTAATTCAGCAAAATTTAACAATGATACATATACAAGCAGTGCACAATTACACATCATCCAAACAATACTGCAGCTGGGGACATATTCAAGGAAAGAGCTTGTCTCCTTTATGTAGCTGTACAGTAGAACCTAGGTGTAGTGTCTTTTTAGATTTAATATATAGTATGACAATGCAGTTACATTTATTTTTTTTGAGGTCAGAAGTTTGTAACACACACCCAGAAGGTTTAGGGTTTAAGAAAGTTTTTATCAAAGTGTAAGGTGAAAGGTGCAAAATGTGACGAGATAACACAACATACGAACTTAGTACACTAACGTCTTTCATCAACTTCCACAAGTGTATGTTTTGAAGTATGAAGTTAGCTACTATTGTCATGTCTAGTCAAAACATTGACATCAAATACAAACGCAACAATAGCGTGTCTCACGACGGACGCTCTGATCTTACATAATAAAAGCTTGAACCCCTATCATCAACACACAGCATTATATACATCTAATAATGGCTTACAATGTGATCGTTGTTACCATAGCTAATTCGGCTTAAAATAAGAATCAAAATCTTTTGAACCTGTAAGCGAGGTGTCGAATATCTAACAATGACAAAGAGCTGAGTGTAGACTAATTAAAATCTGTTTCTTATCGGACCAAGTTATCAGACAAAATCAATTCATAAAAAAAAAAAAACAGTAAAACAGTGAAACTACATTTATGGGTGATCAAAGATCTTGATTTCAACAATCATTATTGCTATAGTGGTTCTACTGCAGGGAATCTCAATATATGAGATTTTTTTGTATTAACTATTGTGGATGATATTGTTTTTAGTTTCAGAAAACAACCACCATGTCTGTAGTCAGGTCTTTGTGGCCATCTGGTCCATGCACATTATCATTTACTCTATAAACCTACATGTATCAAAAGCGTAAGTTCAACATAGAAGTATTCAACAAGTTATGAGTAAGTTTGCTGAACAACCTCAGATCCTACAAAATACTCTATGAATACATGCAAATACTCAGGTCTACTGATTTGCTCATTCCTAAAATGCTACATTCTATCACCATGTTACCAAAAGAAAAACTAGCTAAAAAAATGATTTAAAAGAAATAGATTGTAATGGCCACCACCCAACAGTGTTAGTTTTTTGCTACCCAAACAATTCATCTTTGTTTGCTAGTTTTTCATGTCAATTTGTATGCCAATTGTGCGCCTGCGTGATTCCCTAAGAAGATCTTTGCTACCCACTCGGAAAGTAAATGTTACTTTGATGCTTTATTAATGAATAGTAATGTATTGGTGTAAAATTGATTACAATTGTAGCATGTAATTTCAAATATGACGCAGACCTTACCAAGAAATATGATACGAGTCCATATCATGTATACGTTCAATTCTGTATCTGACAAAGAACACTAACATTGTAAATAAATCTATGAAGAAGACATTGATTGCAGTGGCAGGTACAGATCATTCTTTGAACCAAGGTGTTGTGATATTTTTTCTCTCCAGACTTTTGAGTAGAGTCTAGAGATAAAGTTAAACTATCATTCCAAAATTACAATGTGCTGAACCCAAACAAGGCCTAACTTATCATGATCTGAGACATACACATTTAAAAACATTATACTTGCTATCACATGCACACTTATTTCTAGTGACCTATCATTGTCATTTGGACTTGTATAGCTGTCCTGTTGTTATTAGGTCACATTTGAATTCTATAACCTATATAACTCTTTACAGCCAAATGAACAATCTGTTTCAAATGAAAGCTAACACTCAATTAGTGTTCATTTGAGCATGAATCACATCAAAAACGCTCTTTTCTGGGACTTCATGGATTCTTAAGATACACTCTTAATAAATCCCTACCCACTTTCATTGAATCAGTTTAATTCTTTTTCCATACTAAATAAATAAATGGGTTTAGAGACACAAATAGACACATAGTTTCATTGTAAAATCACTACTACGTTGCCCAGTAGTATATGCATGTACTAACCAGACCTTAGATTACCAAATATATTGGAAATCATTAATGACTTTCTTTTCATTATACTGAAAAGGTCAATCCTTTATAAATTCAGAATGGTTGGCATTGGTGATAACCGAATGTAACCAAGGCAAATCCTGCAGCTGTTTTCTTTCAGTGAGACTCAAGAAATGTCTACTATGTTATTTTGATTAATGTTCATGTACATACCTTACAAATGTATAATCTCAAATTATTTAGAGATCACCACTTTAATACCATCACTTTGACTTAGCCACCAAACTTTTATTCAGAGACCACCCTGAAACTTAACCACTTACAGACCTTTCTACCAGATTATAAGACATCTGTCACACTTTCTTATTTCCAGCATAGAAAGATTTCTTCATCGGTTCATCCAGCCTTCGCTTCTGACCAGGTGCCCGAACTATCTTAAATAGTTAGCAAGGAGACAGGATTCAACGCTAGACAAGTCTCACCCATTCTCATATCTCACGACTATATACGCAGTATGTAACTGTGATTCAAACCCCTTAACATTCTTGGAAGTTGTTCACAAAATCCAACCAATCAGAAGCCCTACTCTCAAAAAGGTCAGCGGCTTTAAGCTTGTTAACAATAATGCAATATTGATATTTTGCAATGCTGCAAAGTGTAGCTTTCACTTCCGCAGTTATCTGTCCGTTTCACCCACGGGAGGATATTGTAGCACTGAATATGTCTAGTGTAAAAGAGATTCCAGTTGACCAATGATGAGTTTCAGAAGGAGATTATCATTGTTCTCAGATTGGATATTTTAGCTTAGTACTGCATATTACCTTAACTAACATACAGCACCCAGTTCATTTCAATCTACATCGAAAGTAGATCTAGACATGGGCCAGTATTCACTGGCATGTGACATTATGCTTCTAATGCAGCCGTACATACCTTTTCCTCTTGTGACAAGATAAGATGTAAGCATTTTCATATAAGATTATCAGTGGTGATTATATCAATTATGTTACAATGAACGGTGAGATCTTAATTGTATTTGAATAGATGGTATACATTCTATCTGTATTAGTACCATACTTATCTTGACCTACAACAGGCAGCCAATAAATGAATATTCGCAAAAGTGAACAGAATCTGTGATTTTTCTAACAAAACATACTATGAACCAGTTTCTCTTGGAATTAACATATTTTGAAGTCAAAATTGCGACACCTAAAACAAAATACAGTTTGATATACAGAAGATATAGACATTAACAATAGCCACCCCTATTGATAAACTGGAAATCGTTCTCTAAACAAGATCACTGTGTATGTCTTGTGCTCCAACGTTTAAACTGTAGCCTTTATCTCTTATCTTTTTAATCTTTGACCATAATATGATCCAGATTAGCTTATCGCCAAGATTACGATAAGACAAGATGAGTGATAGTTTTGTAATAGCTCATTAGGAAGCATATATATTGTGACTATCACCAATGACTGTGCTATCAAGCTTAAGATACACATGTACATTATGCTGGTAGAATAGCCACGACACAAAGCGTAGCCATTGTAAATTACATCTGTTAACATTCAAACTTGATCAGTCATTGGTTTGTAAATCAAAATACCAACACTAGATATCTTTTATAATCAAAATATTCATGCCTATCTAACAGAAAACTTATCTACTAGCCTACTGATTTTTTTTCCTTTTGGCAGACTTTTTTGCTGGGTTGCATCAAACAGAATTAATAAGCAAAACTTAAAACTAGTTCTAATTATCATCAGTAAGCATAAATGTCAAAATTCGGGTGGCTCCCAAACCTCTACTAAAATTACTTTCTAATAAGCCTTGTCATTGCATATTTTACTCAATGGAAAACAAATATACATCGGAATCTGAAACATAAAGTCTCAGAATACTTGAAAATGCATCTGATGATGGCAATTTTCCAAATCCCAGAGCTACAGATCCTTCAGACCTCCAATCCTGGTCAATACCACTGGTCAACACTACTGATAGCATGAGACTATTTTAAAAATACATCACTCCCTCAGAAATTAACATAAAACTACGTGCATATATTCATCTAATTGTTACATAAGAAATGATACAATATTACTTCAACACCACAGCAATGACAACCCCCACCCGTAGTATTAGTTTCCCATCATTGCTTACCACGATGGTCATCATGTAGAGGACGCTCCTGTACACAGCAAGCCGCTCCTCTTCTGGAAGCTCGAGCCTCCGCGACGTCCCCACCGTTTGTGTGCCAGCCACTGGACCAGTCCCCAGCCCACCAGCCCCCACACAGTTGTCACATCCCGCAACCACATATAGCCCTGACACCGCTGGTGGCATGGACAGTCCTCCGGCACTCTTCGCACAGGTGCAGTGAGGGTTGTTGGTACGCTCAAATAACACTCCCTTCGCATTGGTAAAAAGCACAGCTTGCGGATGGTGCTGCTGCTTTGTTTCATCTGCCGATTCTGTCACCGGTTCGTTGCATCTGGCACACTTTTTGTTGTTTGTGGTCGCTGGTTCCAAAGTCATGTAGGTGCTGTCTGCGAAAACGGACAGCTGTTTGTTCACGTTAATACTGTCCAACATACTCTGTTGCTGTGATATATCCGTGTCAGTCATGTCATGACTGTCAACAAGGCTTTTCAGATTTGGTAGGACCTGCCGCATGAGTTCGAACAGTTCATCAAAGCCATTCTTTGGCTTGTAGACGTACGTCGATGCACATATGCTGCAGGTGAAGAATTGCAGTGCTTCCACGGTGTGCTGAATCTTGTCCTTGGATGCTTCTGAATAGAATCCTGAATCAACTGTTTCGTTTTTGAAGGAAACATGTCTGTCTGCATGAATCTGAGGTAATTGCCGTGGTGATAAATCCAGTTTAAACCGGTGAGAGACATCATCAGACAGGGATTCTACTGATGCTGATTTGAAAGATTGCTGCAACGAAGGCAGACGGTATCTGATTTTTGTACCTTCTTTGAAATCATCTGGAAAATCTCCTGACGTTCTGTATTGGGAATGGTAAGACGGTGCAGAAAATGACATTTTGCTAGTGTGAGTTTTCTTTCCAAAATGCTTAAGAATTAGAACTGAGAAAAATTTTTTATGTCAATATCCAAAATACAAATGTATGAGTTTCATTAAGTTTTAGTTAATAAAAAAATTATCTACACCTTTTAATAATTTTAGGTTTTAAGACTCCATGTTGTAGTTATCCAATTGTACTTTTTTATCCTGTAAGTCTAGTCTTACTATCCATGCCATTTTTTTTTAAATATCAACTTTCATCTACCATAATGCAATAATCCTGATGAACAGAAAAAGTTATTCAATATCTTTCTCTTTAATTGTCAATAGTCACATTATTCCATCTAGACATTTTGTAAAATATCAACTCATCATTCCATATTTTCTTGTAAAAATACAAAAAGAAAAGATATTTAGGAATTGCTTTTCAAAAGTTCTATCTATTTCAAAATCGTTCTGACTAATCTGACTATTTTTGTAAAGTCCCACAAAATCATGTCTCCACAAGTGAAAGGAAAGAGAATGGTCAACGGATTCAATTCAGCAGTTGAATAAACACCGGATCAAGAACTAAACATATACGCCCAGATTGACTTTGTCTTTATATTAAGAAATCAAAGCCAATAGGAAAGTATACCTAACCCCTTACATTCCAAAAGGTATTAAATTACTAAAACATCTTTGCAGCCCAAATTATGCTCTAAACATAAGGGCATTGGAAGGTGCCTAATTGAGAAGACCCTAAAATATGAATACAGTCTAGTTACAGGTGTAAGAGTTGGCTTGTTCAATTCTTTGTTATTTCGTTAAAAACATAATTATTGGAACTCTTCAGTCATCATTTGCGGTCACAATCACCAACGCTTTTCATCTTCTCTATTACTAGCCACACTATTAATTAAAGTAGATCTTCATTATTTAAATATCTTGGGTATAAAGTAAACTGTTCGAGATAACCCACTGAAATATATCCATAATGTGCTAATGACTAAAAATGAAACTGACTTCAAGATAATAGAATATTCAAGATAAGCAATATCTAGATTATGAGAGTCTACTGTATAAAACTTTCCTATTAACTCAATGCAGTAACTGAAGTCTAAGCATATGATCATTGCTCAAGTCCTTCAGGCCATTATCTGAATCTCCTCAGCCCTATAGTAAACACTTAGTGGATTCATGAGTGTTCAGCCATTTTATCAACTGCCCTCCTCTGGCAACTCTTTGGTTACATCATGCTACAATACAACTTCCCAACATGACCACCCCTCTTAACATGACCACATTTGAAATTGGACTAGATTTATAAGTATACATCTATAATGTAATCAATGAAACCACTTCTATAATTTGACCATAAGAATTACGACAAGTTCGAGAATGCGACCAGTTAAGACATGCTTCAAAACAAAACCCTAATAATGGCACAATCAGATTCCAAGGCACAAACTTCACTGTGATAATTCTCCTCATTCTGACTAACTTTGCTTTTGCAAAGTCACTTCTCTTATTACTAATACAACTTCTTATCCTCAATTCCCACCATCCTCACAAGCTACATAGCACGAAAATTGCTCAAAAATGTATACATCTTTGAACAGTACATGTACTCCTCATCCACGATACATACACAATATATCATCAAAGCTTCAAAACCCAACATCCCAATGTGCAAAAAAAACTTGAATAACACGCATTGCTAAAAATGCGCAAGACAGAGTATTATTTTAAACATTTCAACAATGCGGGTTATACAGTGAATACTCTTAACTTACAATACACAAAATATAAACATCCCAACAAACAAAACAAAAAACACACCAAACCATCAGGTCCATCACACTAAACCTCCACCTTTTACCGTACCGAGCTGTCGTCTGTCTACGAACACTCGCATGTGTACACAAGGCGTGGGCCAGCAGTGTTTACGTGAACCAGCCGCTGCCGGCGATACGCAAAGAGAAGCACTGCCCCGCATTAATCATGTAGTGTCGTCATTGACAATATTTGCGAGTCATAACTACCGGCAATCGCTGCCTGCATCCATTATACAATCGGTGACAATGCTGCACGTCCGGTACAGCACAGCTTTTGACAAGTGCTATGTTGCTAGGTGTATGGTAACGTACAGTACAACTTATGTTACCTGGCTAGATGTATGGTCATTTACATTACAGCCTATGACACATCGCTAGGTTTCGAAGTGTGTGGTTACGTACACCACAACCAATAATAAGTGGCTAGGTTGCTAGGTGTATGGTAATGTACTGTGCAACCAATGACATGAAGTTAGCATAGGTTGGGAAGTGTATGCTAATGTTATATACAGGCATATAAACTCACTTCAATGAGCACAGGCCAGAAACACTATATCAAATTGCAACTTCAAAGTTGTACACTTTAGTTTGCACTGCATGATCAAATGTCACCTGACCATGACATTGTCACGCTTTGTCAATCAGTCACAAGACGTCTCGTACATTAACAATAGATGTCCATAAGTATTTAGACAATTTGAATATGAAATGTGCTGATCCAATCGTCCACACATGCTTCACTGAAATCGTTGAACACATCAAACGTGTGAACAATAATAGCTCTGGACGGAATGGTGAAAACAATGTACATGTAAACTATTAATACAAAAATAATAACGTAGCCTGTAAAGATCATACAATAATTTCTAATTTGCAGTCTCATTCTTTCAATGTTTGATCAGTCTCATTTGTCTGTTGGTCACACTTCACTGCATAAGCTTGTCATGCATCAGCGAGCACATGTAGTATTGTGATAGTTTTGTAGGTCAACATCAAACTTGACTTGAATTATTAACATTCAATGACAATAACAGATTGTAGCTAATTGGCCCCTTGTGTTCGCTGTATTGTTGTGTGTTTGCTACGGATAACAGCAAGAGCTAATTAGGGCTGAGGTAACCAAAGCAAACTATTAGACCCCTTAGGTGCAATGGTCTATGTTATGTACCCTTTTCATTTTCATGCACATGCTTTTTACTTAGACTTGTAGTTGAACATACTATTCACAGATGTTCTCATTTTCAGAAAACATCTTAATCGTGTAATAAACGTCATGATGTGTAACATGAATTGACAAAATAAATCACAAATATACGAATAAGTAAATCATGACTAGTTGGGAGCTTTTCACAGCTTGTGGAAATAGATAGTTGCATGTTGACAGTATTTTATCACTTTATCTCATAGTTCATAAATGAGATGACAAAAATGGTTGTGCTACACTTGATTTTTATTCCAGAAATCCTTGTATCTATCTAAATCATCAATCCTTCATTATTACCAATTGTTAGTAACCAAGGCAGTATCGGTTACATCTAACAAACAGTTTAATTACAAACAGTTCAATATATATATCACTTGAAACAGGTTCTAAATAAACCAAAGAACTGATAATCCACATTTTAAAAGGGAAATCTTCCCTTTTTCCTTCTCACTGTAACTATCACTATGCTTTCAAAGAACTAATAATTCACATTCAAATTAGGAAAACTTCTCCTTTCCTTCTCACTGTGACTATCACTCACTATCCTTTCTAAAACAAACCCTACTCTGTATCAATATTAACAGTTACCATCCACCTCCTCCAACTCCAGTCATTACCATATCCAACTAACGCTATCAAAATATTTAAAAGTCTTGTCGTTTTCTATTCACTCGTCGTCATACACTTTCAAAGCAAAAACAAACAGCAAACACTCACTTCAATCTTATCATAAACCAAGTGCCCTGCGAAGCAATACCTTCTAGAAAGACCACCTTTTTAATACAACAACCGCCCTCTCTGCAGATTTTTGTACTCAATAAAATCCGTCTATAATGACCAACTGTGTATCGCACACACTTTCACCCCAGACTTTAGCTATCAGGTGTCCATTTTTCGCCAGTCTCACTACATTTGTCATATCACCAAGGTATTTCAGTTATCATAACCTGTCAGATCAGCTATCAAATCCACCATCATCGCTGTCAACGCCAATTCCAATGTTGTTTGTCTTTGCAATGATTCCGCAATCAATTGACGATTTGTTTAACCTCCAGATAACAATCTCAACAGTAACTCTCATATGAACCTGACTGCAACATTTTGTTCATTCCGCGACAGTGACTTTTCTATGGTCTACACCATAACCTTCAAACTCATGATATGGTTTTAAAATCATGTCAGTCATGGGTTTGAGACAATCTTAAGCTTCAACTGTAATATTGTGCATTTCCAACTTGGACACAGACATTTTCAAGATACACAGTAAGTTTATCATAACAGCGCAATGTTTTAGATTTAATTAAGCAGATAAAGTTTTAACATGGCACCATAATAATTAACCTCCTAACTTTCTATGTTGGAGACTTGTTCAAAACGAGAGGACATCAATCGTAGATTTTTTAATAAACCCTTGTAAATAGATTCTAAGCAGTAGATTTACTATCTTCCACACAGTTGATCATTAAAGCACCAATTGAAAAAGCAAACTGTGCTAACTTTATCTAAATCCTATTCAGAAAGTGAAGTCATACCAAGACTTTCTCTGCCTTTTGAAAGCTGTATTATGGATCCAAGTGCATAGTACGATGTTTTAAGGTGTCCTATCTTAAAATATGTAGTAATCAAATAAATTACCATTACCTCATGATATATTATGAAATTGTTATGTTACCATAAGCTACCATATTGGTAGTGGTCGAGAGGGTTTGGTTCAATGATATGCATCTAAAGAAAAGAAAGCACTAATCACCCAAGTGAATATATCTGCCTATCTATTCTGTCTAATCCAAATTTATTTTAGATGGGGGTTGAAGAAACTATCAAATCTGAGAGTGTAGCCTGGTTGCTTAGTTAGGGAAAGCAACAGACACCTCAACGCTTTGTAATTACATATATACATATTCCTCATATTTCACTAATTTTTTAATATTTTTCTTTTATCCAGGAGTTGGCATTAATAACAAAACAAATAAAATAATTTCCACCCAACATTAGTACCAATTTGCTATTCCAAAGATATATTGATGCACATTTCCCAATGTCTAAAGTTACTATGGTGAATCCACATTTAACATGTCTATCAACCAACTGTCCTGAGAGTATTTCTTGCACATACAAACTTCTAAATAGTCAAACCATATAAAGGTAGCAAATTTAATTAATAGACCATTATCGCTTACATCTTAATTAATCACATACATTAGCAGATCTAGGCATATACCTGGTGTAAAGGTTCAATTTCACTAGATCAAATTAAGCAAATTTTTTCTTTCTTACAGCAATACAATTCTATCTGCATTTCCCAATCAACTCAGATAACAATTCATAATTCTATGACGCTAAAGCGAAACTACCAGGACCATATCCAATGTCTCTTTCCTTTTTCTATATCTCAAAGAGCATTGTAATAACTAATAGACTCTTTAACATGCGAGCAACACCGTGCCAAAAAAGGCACAACACCGATTGTATTGATAAAGCAATTGTGCATTCACACTGCAGATGTACGTTTTTGTAGGTGCAATGCGATCACTGTACATTAAATATCACATAACATGGTACAAATTGCTTGGGGCGACATTTTTGATAACCTAGCCTTTTTACCATATCTTTATCACTCATTTTGATAACCTAGCCTTTTTACAATGTCTTTATCACCCACTCACTACGGGAGGCTCACTTTTAGCATAATCATTAGGCACGATCTCTATTGTATTCAGAAGGAAGAAAAACTGCTGATTGAATGAAGCAACACCTTATATAAAGAAATTGTCACTCATTACAATTACTCATTAAAACATTCAAATGCTTTACATCAATTGTTCAAGTTGTCCATAATATACGCTTTTGACTCATCTTCATTCGAAAATCTCTTAGCAAGGCTAGGTAAAACATCACATGTTAATGATGAGTAAAAAAAGGCCCAATTTAGCTACCAGCCACTTGCTGTTATTGAACCTGTCTGCATGTGTATTGTACTTGTATGGTTGTGTCTTAGGTGTCGTGGAAAAACAGATCTCAGCTGTTGACACAGAAAGATCGGATGTCATCTGTTCACACGGTGTATTAGGCATACATCTATACTATACATGGATAGAATCAATGTACATGTTCACTGTTACAATACTAGATATCAATAGATTGAAAACAAGTATACATGTAGTAGATTGTAACCTACGGGTTAAACCTGATGTACCTATGAACTCATAGTCAATAGAATGGTTAAACAAAGATCCATGATGGTTTGTGTAATGAAACTGTAAGCTAGATGGTAGCTGGTTAACATATGATATTAACCAAGTCCATGTTGTTAGGTTGCGCAATGAGTCCATACATTCCCAGAGCCATGACAACTTTTTTAACATTTGTACATAAAACTAAAAATTTAAGAATTAAGAAATAATTCTTGTGTTCGACATAGAACTCTTTATATTATTCTCCAAGATTTAAAGAATAATAGAACACATTACTAAACACAAAGTTTACTTTTTTTTTCTCTAGAACAGCTGCAAATCAATGTGAATAAATGTAGGCAATTGTTTCATTTTAGCCATCTAATCAGGAAAAATTGTGAACGCTTAATATACAAAAAAACAGTGTTATCCATATCACGGAGTACATAATCCTAGTCGATAAATAAGTAAGTTCATTCTTCTGATTTTAAAACCAAAAACACTGATATGAAATTACATTGAAAGATCTTGAATCAAATATATCCACGTAACACCTGCCTTTACATTATTCATAACCTACTCATATCAAATTCTCCGCATAGAGGACCATATCAAAATCCAACAAAAATTTAATAGTCCACAAATTGAATCGTACACCTACTAAATCTCGTTGTTGCTAAAATTGACACAAGACTTTGCAAATGTTGACACAGCTAATTTGTATTTTCACGGGTAAATTTGCACATTATTTTGCTAATGAGTAAAAGAAACATGATCCACAAAAGTCTATTATCCCAGTGAAAGAGACAAATCAATCGAATGAAAGTGAACCCAAGCTTAATTTGATATATAGCGTTGGAAAAAGAATTTGTCACTTTGTAATACCTGTGATTGAGTAGCACATACAATGAATGAGTTTTATGATCTTTTTTCTATAAATGTAATACTGTCTACAACTGCCCAAGGGCCAACTATGTAAAGCCTACCTCAAAATCTGGTAATATCAACTTATAGACCATAAAAATTCAATGTAATTACACATTCTTGTAAAAGCCCACTACTACATGTACAATGATATTTTCTTTCCTAAAAGTCAATGGGCCTTGGAACTTTGTAATTCGGGTTTACGACTAGTACAACGCTATATAATGTATGTTTAATAAGTTGACCAATTTACAGAAAATAGCAGTTTTATGGACATGTTCCTAATGATGTGTACAGTGACAACAGTGTAACGAGGGGCTTAAACAACTTGCATACAAGATTCTGGATAATCCGTATTATAAACATATACTTCTGGTACATCTTGAGTTTGAAATTCGGCTTCGTATGTAAGAAAATCATATCTTAACAAGGCAATTACACGGGGTTCCAAAATAAGCTGCATGTCTGCGTGTCCCATGTAGAAACCTTTAAATCTGCATTACACACAGACGAACATGTACAACGCATTCTCACAAATTGGTGCTTGGGCTTATAAGGACGAGACCTAATGCAGACAAAATGTACATTGTATGTTTGGCTTTGTACTGCTGCTTATATGTGCAAACTGTCTAATGCAACATAACTATTTGTAACGAAGTTTAACCAAAAATTATTCAGTCTATGTAGGTGGAATTCGCTTATGTGTAAAGCAGGCTTAAACACTTTCATCATCAATTTTATATATCTATATAGTAAAGTAAGCAGCATTTCTTATGCAAAATACTTGTATTTGTCACATGTATCAAAAGTTCAAATATCATTCAATACCTTGTAAATAGGGATTTCATTGTGTATGTTAAATAAAGCATTAAAACTGTTTGGTGACCTATGACAGAAAATACACAGATCATACAACGGAATTATACAAATTATAGAACTAAGCCAGTTATACTAATGTTCAGACATGAAAATCAAATACATTCTGTAAGCCAATTCTAACCAATACAAACAATAGAATTAAAGAAGGGCAGCAAGAAAGCAAAAGCAGAAGATGAAAAATACTTTTTTGAAAGCAGATCTTAGAGTTTTTGATTACTAAATATGAAACATCACACTTACCATTCCTTTGTGTATCACATCAATACTTACCAACTTACCATTCTGTCTAAGATAAGAGGCATTCGAACATTCTTATATAATATAACAAGCAATGTAGGGTGTTTCCTCATAAAGACATCTCACCTTAACCAGCCATGAGTCAAGTACTAGATTACAAAATAAAACAGGGTCTAAAAAAATAACATGTCATGAAGAACCATCCGCTGCCTAGCAATACGGTAAATAACTTCTCTTCCCAACTGATTGTAAAACCCTCCATGACCTTCCTAATCTATCATATCATAAAAATCAGAGGTGTATTCTTTCAACAAAAACAAACACAAAGATATAATTAATAAAAAAAAACATCAAAAACCAACCACGACCATGTGCTCTACCTTACTCCTTGCGGGATACAGTCCGAAATCCTCGCTCTTGGATCGCTCCAGTTTCGTGGCGCTCAAAACCTTGACAGGCTTGTAGTGGCCGAGGCTACTGGCAAGTTTCACCTCCGGCCTCACTGTGGGTGTGGGGGGCGGGGCTGTTTGGCGACCCACCACACAGATACTGTTCAGGGCGTTCATTCTAACACCCTTCTTATCGAAGTATATCCTTCAATTGTATGGTGTGGTTTTTTTCTTTTTCAGTATTTTGAGTCTGAAGATTTTGTTTGGATACAATATCGAATGTTGTTTGATTTGCAGATGTGCAAGACAATTCTGCAGTGTTGGTTAGATTGAATTCCACAAAGGATAGGAATAAGTCAGTATCGAACACATTTATTTTTCTGACTTCACTTTCACATCTTGTCACACATTGAAGTCTCCTAAACTTTTTTGTCTTATATTTCTTTTAATTATGGGTTTGTCTAATTATCCTTCTGCTACAGACCTAACTGTCTTTAGCATCAAATTTCAATACTTACATCAATTATCATCATATATGATGAAAAAATTGATATTAATACCATATCATAGGAATTTGTCAAAACAAATAAATACTCTTTTTTCTTCTTAAAAAGTAAATATCTTTGATGCAACTAAATCTCACAATACACATGTTTCATACAGCTCATTTCAAACTGTTTCCATTTTTTAAATAGTTTATTCATACGAAAATGTCAATACATTTCATTTGACTTACTACTGTCCATGTTTATATATATCTCATACAAAAAAATACAGCACACACCTTAAAGCATTGCATTGAGCATCATAAATTAAAATGTCATATTAATAACCCAAATCATTGACACCCATTCACCATATCATATAGCACCAACTCTATTGTTTATCCAATGCTTGAGTCTCTTAAAGTTGGAGTCCAATGACAACATTCTTGTACAATCCAGTAACAATTCTAAATAAATGTTCCATTTCAAAACTGTAAGCAATCGTCTTTATTTTTACCCTCCTTATATTAATTGACAAAAGTGAAGTGAAGAACACGGATCCAATTGCAGTTGAATTAACTCCAGTAGAACTTCGCAAAAATCCTATTGTTACTACGATTTCAAGTGGTCTCAATAGAGATGGTTGTTGTATAAGAGGATCATGGTAGTCTCTTTATGAAGGCTTGGGATTGTAAAAAATGGTCTTATTATAGAGGTGATATCTTGAAGAGATGGTGTTAATTTGAGGTTCGACTGTACACATGTTCAGCATTGGCTCATATGTGATAGTTCCCATTTAAATCCATCCTCTGGATTTCATTTTTTAAACAGCTTCATTTGTGTATCCTTCTCATTGATAGAAAATTATCTTCAGGATTAAGAATTGATTTAGAAAGAGATCCTGAAGAACATGCTCTTAATGCATTATAATTTGCAAGATGATTAATTTATCTAATTTCCCATCTCTTTTATTCAGTTCACATACTATTTCTTACATTCAATTACACACTTGTCATTTCGTATTAATCCCAGTGACATATGCATCAACAATTAATCAAATGAAATAAAACAAATTGACCATATTAATCCTGAACCATGGTCAAACTGTCTTGTGCATCACAAGATGAAGTTAATTGTAGTCCTACCCAATAAACTATGAAAACTACTTGATCAAAATCAAAGTCTTATGTTGTTGACATCCACAGAAAGAAATGATTGAACGAACAAAATTTCACTTTTAAGTAATCCCTTCCAAACAAGAAAAGAACAATGAAGATTAAATCAAAATATCTCCCATGTTTATCATTTGCTATGAAATCCTACATACAAATGAGGAAAAAGTAAGAAACAGTAAAAGAACCAAACAAAAGTATTCAATAATGGACTTCTCAGATCACGATAAAAGAGAGAAAGTTCGTCTCCACAAATAAGTAAATGTTGATACGATTGTGTTGCACCATATTTAATTGTTTTATTACACAACCTTAGGCTATATCATATGGAAAATTCCACCCCCAGAAAGGTGTAGCGAAGTGAAATGTTCGTCAGGATCAACACTTGAGTGTCATCGTTGAGTCTGATGAGAGGCCTCCTACAATGGATTCTCCTTTTCTATACAAAATGTGCGTCTATTCTTACAGATAAAACATTGCATTATTTTCACAGAAATGATACATGGATGGCTTTGTCATCCTGCCTGATTTTTTCAACTCAAAATATGCAGTCTAAATATGCATTTCGTCAAAAAGTCATTTCTTTGTGAAAGCAACATGATTAGGCAGGTCTGGGTCACAGTGACATGGACAACATACCTGACCGTACCTCCTTAAAATGACCACTTGTAATGCAATTAACGCCAATCTTTATTAAATCTCACAGTAGAAAAATTCATGGAAATAGAGGTAGTTAAGAATATGTCAACTTTTAGCTCCAATTCAGATGTGACTTTGACAAAATACAATAGAGCCTTCTTATCTTGATATTGCTTATCTCAAATTTTAGGTTGTCTTGAGTTTAGTTTGATTTCACTTCAACCACTTCATGAGTTGATAGCACTTGGTAATCTACAGTTGGCAGCATTTAAACTGCTAATCCCTACAAGTTTGAGATAACAAGTTTCTACTATATTTTCTGTTTATAAGTACTAACTTGTAGAAACAAATGTCAGTGAAATGACAATTCAACTCAATATGTTTTTTATATGAATTTTTCTGGGTTGATGTTTTCGTGTTAGATTCATAGAACATTCAATAGGAAAAAGCTTTCATGATTGACAAGTTATTAAACCATTTTTTCATCTATATCTTGAAAGCTATCTCTATATATGGTACCATACATAGTCAAATTGATGTCGTTGTCATCACTGTATTAAAAAGAAAGGAGTTTTTTGTTGTTGTATTTGCTTTTGATTGGAGTGATACATAATTCTCAACCAATAGTAAATGTTTTGAGCGAGCTTCAAATAGTGCAATAAATAAATAAAGCGTTAAATACTTTTCAACAGCAAACAAATCAGTCAAAATGCAAATTAATACATTTACACATGATGATACTAATACGAACATAATAGAAACTTAAAATTAAATCAAATCATTAAAAATATAATTATAAGATGGCAAAGTTACTTAATTTATAAATGATTATATTAACAATAAGAAATATAACAATGCCCCCATAATGTGAATATTCTGTACCACTTATTCTCTAAAACAACCCCACCACTTGTACGTGTTCCTCAGAACAGATCGCACTTGACCATACGGCTTTGCCATAGCTCCTACCCCAGCCTTTAACAAAAAGAAAAATCGCTTCCAATACCTATGTCTCAGACACCCACCCACATTATTTAATCATTGAAGTGTACAGGCCTGCCCTTAACCTATTCTAACCCAACCCAACCCAATGACATCAAAGAACATCATTGAAGAGCACAGTACTAAGCCCACCCAATTCTCTTAACCTTTCACCCTCCTTCCTTATAACTATCTGTCAGACAACCTGGACGTCAGACCAAAGCCTACAAAAAACTACACATAATGTGACATCATCTTGAGTTATACTTGTACTTTTGAACCAATATTTTGAAGCTACCTGAAGCTTTTGGCCATCTTCACATGTGAAGATGGCCGAAAGCTTCAGGTAGCTTCAAAATATTGGTTCAAATGTACAAGTATAACTCAAGATGATTAACAGAACTTGAACAAATGAATATTCAACATATAATGTGACACATATATATATAAAAAAAACAGGCCCTCCCCCAACCAACCACCCCACATACCTGTTTCTCCGACACCCAGGCGTTGAGGGAGTCGAACCAGACGAGCCTGTCATTGTCGTCTGCGGCGTCGGGGCCTCCGAGCTGGTCCTCGCGGCCTGCCCCCAGCACGTCCTCCCGCAGGTGCACGCCGCCGGCCGGATCCTGCACCATGTACCCAAGCGCACGCCACCCGGCCAGGTCCTTGCGTACCTGCAGCGCTGTTTGGGCGCGGCGCGGAGGCACCACCTCCTGCAGTGGGGGAATAACAAATCATGTAAATGTGGCACCAACTCGTACAGCAGGGGAACGACACATGTAAATGTGGCACAAGCTCTTGCAGCCGTATTGCATTGAACTTGTGTTAGTGAAAGCTCACCTAATGCTTTCGGTCATTTTGATGACCTTTTCCCATACTGCTTCACAAGGTAAGTTCAATGTAATAGTTTAACGCAAGAGTATAAATGCAGCAGGGTAAGGGATGATGTACATTTTGTCACGCTCTGCAAAAGTGGAACAATGTTCTCTTTTTTTTTGCAATGATTTCTCGTCAATGTATCCTATCGTAAAAATCACTGAAAATTTTCAATAAGTCAGATCATTTATATACTCACTTTAAGTTCAAGTTAACCATGTCTAAATTTCACATAATATTCTACATTGAAGTATCCATGGTCCAAAAATCAACTGAAAACCACTACAGCACATCATAATGTACTAAAGTGCATGAATTGTTAGATATGTGTTCAAATGTATGGTGGTTTGAAAGAATAAATAGATGTATGAGATTATTTGACATACCGGCGGTTGAGTGCGCGGCGACACGGACACACTGTCATCCTGCCACATGGCGCTGGGTGGGAGCAGTGCATACTGTGGGGTGCTGGCGCTCCAGTGAGGCCCGGGGCGCGGACGTCCACTACTGGCGCCTGGACGACCACCCCCACCTCCGCCACCCGTATCAGTCTAAAAGAGGAGCAGAAAACAACATGATTACTCTACTCGTCCATGGAATGGCCCACGACTGCTATTTCAAGTTTCTAGTATACAGGCTTAAGTTAGTCCTCGATTTGAGGGTGTGGCCTGGCTGCTCACTTGGGAATGCAACTCTCATTTAAAGGCCCATTGTCAATAACAGATATCAGATATGAACTCTCTTCAGATGTCAAAGTAAATACCTGCTCATATCTCATGTATTTAAATGCCCACGCCCTATATTGACCACTTTTTAAGATACTTTTCAAGGTACAAATCCACATGCTTGGCTTGAATGTTTATATCTCAAATACAAAGATATATATATATATATATATTTATGCACACTGCATGACATTTACTACACCAGAACCCTGCTAAATATGATCATAATCGAGACATGTGCTTTTACTGCATGCATACCATTCATATTCATTATATGTACAATCACCTTTCTCGTGCTGCCTCCACCGCGTGGGACCCTCTGCCTGCTGCTATAAGCCACCCCCACCCCCCGCACCAGCCTCACACCCTGTCTGTAGCTGCACATGTCACAGTTAAAACGCCCGTTGAGGCAATAGTTGATCCCACAATTTAGAGGCTTGTTCCCTAATAGTCTGGATCTGGAAGAAGGCTGGGAGGATCGTAGCATCTCCCGCACTCCCTCCACACATAGCCTCAGTCCTCCCATGCTGCCGACTGACCATGGAACACTGGGGGATTGATGAGGTTTCCGCAACAAAGGCTGTAGGTATCTCCTGTTTTTAAATCTCATCTGCTGCTGATTTTCCACACTCAGTAACATTGTTCCTTTTTGAGAAGATTGATAGTTAAATTCTATCCGTCTGTGGGTATGAATTCATTGCAAAAGATAATTTTCTGAATACTGTGGGTATGAATTCATTGCAAAAGATAATTTTCTGAATAGGAAAGTTATCTTTCAGTAGATGCAGACTGCAGCAGTCATGTGGTATAAAGGTAATAGATGAAAAGCCATTCATTGATTAGAAATGTAAGGCACGCAGGATTCAAAGTTACTCATATCCAGATTGCATGAATCCTATTTTCTAAAATTGCTTTCACTTTTACCAATAAAAACAATCTCCATAGCATGCAATGCGAAATTTATAAAAAAAAAGCTCAAAACTTTCCTGTTTAAAACCAGTGCCTACAAAGAACAAGTTCACCATATAATGAACAGCACACAAGACGACGCCAAGTCTTTTATTACCCTCATGAGTACATCTGTCAGAGTGCACTAATAACCCATCAAGACGCCATCATCACATCCTTAACTGCTATCAGCACCAATATCACTGTAGTGAACACACCTCCGTCAACATAAGGGACATCAAAAGATAAAGTGCTCAACGTCTTTTTTTATCTTCGTTCAATATTGTTTCTCGGCATTTTTATCACTTTAAATATCTTATCAGCTACACATATGTGATCTTGTGCTGTAGAACATTGTTTTTAGATGGCTTTTTTATTGCATCTTCAGAAATTATGTCGTCATAGATATATCATCGGACAACAAGGTTCCATATGGCAGTGTCATAAACTTTACAATGGGAAAAGTCGTCTGCAAACTTTGGGAAAGTTGGGATCAAACACGACTAAAAGCATAACTGTGCACTGAAGCAAGCGGAGCATCATACAAAGTGGGACTGGCTCAAAAGTGCGAAATTCATTCTTCATAATACTTTGTTCAGTTAGATATTCAGGGACAGTTGGAAGTGATGATCTAAGATGCAAACACATTTCAGTATGCGATGAGAGAGACACACTTTTTAAAAAATACTTTGAACAGTAATGTTTTTACAGCAACTATTCAAACCCACATCCCATGTGCTTTTTTTACTATTTAAAGTGGCAACTGATAGATGGGCTTTTACATGAATGTAAATTTACATTGCCACTTCAGTAGGTTCACCTACTTGTTAGAATCCATCTTTGGGGATGGACTTTCACATCAGCATTGGATGGATTTTTGTTGCAAAATTAGAGTACAAATCCTACATATAATTTGCTGATTGCCCAATAACATAAGAATATTTTCTGAAAAAAGCCAAAGTTCTAATTAAAAGCAAAATCCACAAATTTACCTTTTGACTCACCCCCACAGACCACCCTATCAACATTCCCTTCTCGCCATGGCAACACGACGACTTCATTAGCTTCGATCAATCATAACAAGGCGACGGACTCTATCACCAAATAGAAAGAATCTACGTTTCCCTAACATGACAGTCCCAACCATCAACTCTATGACTTCCAAAGAACTTGAGAGTGCTTTGTCAATGTCAGCAACCATTTAATGCTCAATTTATCAAGGCTAGATTGAATTTAACTTTTTTTTGTACTGAAAATTCTCAACGCTAGCCAACATCTTAAATAGAATTAGAGCAATTATATTCATATATTTAGATCTGTATTTGCATAGAAAATTAAAAAACCAAAAGCTATAAAAAAGAATCGAAATTCCAGTGGCTTTCAACAAAAGTGGGCCTTTACATGAGAGTATAAGCTACAATAACACTTAAAATGGAAATTACAGAGTTAAAATCAATCAATACCAACGCTATCACCAACCAAAGCGGGCAGTTTCCCAGTTATTAAAGACAGATCCAAGATGATTATGCGACCCTGTGTGAAGCGTGCAGGTAAACAAACTTTGTTGTCTTATCGTTAGCCTGGGGAAAGCACAGCTGTACTAGTTATGGCCTTATGGGTCTAAAGGAGTGTCTCTCATGGACAGTTGTGGGTTGGTAGAACAATTTTGAATGCATCATGTAAGAGGTTACATTGTGACTCTCAAATACAAATTGGGCATTCTACAGCTGGTATTTTAGCAATTATCATAATCTTGCTCATTGGCCAATTCAAGTTTTGAAGTTCTATCAAAATGAAATTAATACACATTGATGGTTTGATTACATTCATTTGACTATGTTTGCACACAATGTTTCTTCTCCAAGACGACTGGGTTAAATATAGCAGGGACTTGCACCCATAATTCCAACAACAATAAGTACATATACGTAGCGGTACCATCAGTGGGCTTGACTAACTGATGTGGAATAGACTTCAAGAAAAAACCTGTATCATATCTGACATGTGAATGTCCATATATAAATACATCTATGTACATGCCATATATGATATTTCATACTATATACAATCACATTAAGTTATTATCATTATTAAGCAACCTTCTACAGGACAAACTGAAAGCAACTCTTGTCAATATGAACTAGTTCATATAGTATTATGAACATCAACTTTTCTAGGGATGAATTTCATATATTGATAGAGAAATCTTTTGAATCAACTCTTTAGCATGAAGTTTTACCAGATCAGAAATGAGCCTACTACCATAAAAGCAATATGACAAGGCATTTTGTAAACATTTTGATTGATTTGAAATGACACTGACAAGAACATTACATATGACTTTTAAGAGTAGAAATTCTGTATATAGTGATACAGTAGAACCTATCTATTATGACCACCCAGGCGATTGCCTTACATCGTATGAATAAAGGTGGTTTTGTTATAGAGGTTCATTGTGCACTTTGTATGGAGACTTGTCACAGTAAGAATCGGCCTTACAATAGAGTTGGTCTCTTCATATCTGTTGTTCGACTGTACTAAACAGAAGTATAATGTATGAAAGTGGCTAGAGGACTAGATATGATTTGTTCATTTATTTTGTGTACATGTTAAAAATGTCCACTAAAACAATAGAATTTCATTTTCTTTACACGCACCCAAAATATCTGCTGCTGACAATATCAATGTTTTTAGCTTTTTAACTTTGCACAAAGCTTGAACGCTTATGAATAAATCAAGCTTAAATCAAGCGAGCCAGTCAGATTGATTTTACTCAGTGAATGGTTATGTTTATATAATCAAATCTATAAAAACTTGCCAGTTTTCTTATCAAAAATCACACCGCAAATAACTTTACACCAGAACTCTTTGTATGGCTGTGGAGGTTCAAAGAAATTTGTGCAAACAATTGTTGAATGGACAACCTTATCTGTACTTTGCACTTGTATATTAGTGACTGGGTCAGATTGCAAGTTTATCACTGAGATCCACATTTCATAGCTCAATTAATGGTTTTCCTGTTGTTGTCTGATCACTTGGTCTGGTATTCTGGGTATATTTGGGAATTGCTAAGTAAAAAGACCAAGTTGCGCAAAAGAAATTTATATAAAGTCATAAAATGATGTAGGTTTGGTATGTGAGAAAGATGCTGATTCCATCTCAATAATGCTTGCCTATTATACTGTAGAACCTCTTCATTGTTGGTCCCTTTACAGAGGTTCATTGAGAACTTTTTATGAAGACGTGTGAGAAATGGTCTTATCCCGGGGAGGCACATGGGGGTTAAAATGGAGGGGGTCCTCAGCCCACACCTCATTTCGAAGGGCAAAAGTGCTGATCACAGCCATAAAATTAGGGTCTAAAGAGCTGATAAAATGATTTTTTGCGGGGTCAAAAGACATGAGATATAAAACATGTACACACTGCAGGGTTAAAAATAAACTGGTAACAGTTGTAGACAATTTGTGTGTTTATCAAGGCTCAAGGCATTCAATCAGTAGTTAAAAGTGCTGAGGTGCTGGGTTTCAGGGTCAAAAATGCTGCTTTGGCCAAAAATGCTAGTCAAAGGTTCTGTATAGGTGAAAAAAGAGGGTCACTTGGGGGGAGGATAGGTGTAATACGTATGTACAGAAGAACTCCTCCCGGGGGTCTTATTTCAGAGGTGCTTTCTTTGAAGCTGCTGTCTTAATTGGAAGTTATACTGTATAGTCTGTCCAATTTTTACAGCTTAAATAGCAGTTTTCTGGATCATTTACCATGGTTACTGGCAATTCAGCACAATATGATAATATGCCATAATGACCTTTGACGTTACTTCATAAAATTACCTAATATAATGCATGTACCCATGACATACATATAACGTAACGATATTGACGAATGATAGGCCTACTGCACTTTGCAGGTGCTTTAAATAGTACTCCAAAATAAGCATGACATTTACATTTTATGAGTATATAAAACACATTCTGGAGATACTGTTATCATTTGAGCAAGCCCTTTTTGACTCTGCACCAAACAAGGTAAGTAAGACCCTAGATATCTACTCAGCAAAAATAATTGCATTTGCTTTATTGTTTCTGACTCTTCAGCTAACTGAATAGTGTAGAGCCTAGAGGACAGTGCATTGTGAGTGTTGTTGCCCCAAATTATCCTTTCACCAGTCTATTTTATGCTGGATTCTCATATTCTAAGTTATTCTAATCAATATAGACAAAAAATACATACATATAATAGTAAATATTGATTAGAATTGAAGAAATGATAAAGTTGATGTTGAAATGTAGGAATTGACCACGAGATTGGAGTGTCAATTTACCGATTGACACGACAATCGAGTGGTCAAATACCATTCTATCATGACTAAAATCCACACTAAATGAATGTCTGATTCATTTTTATTTTGAAATAAATCATATCATAACGGTCTCATTGTCATTTGACCATACGGCGTCAGCAGCTGTATAGAAAATGTGACAGTATTAGTCTTGTGGAGACTGTAGTCCATGACGTCGCATGGTCAAAATGGCAATGAGACCGTTATGATATGATTTATTTCAAAATAAAAACGAATCAGACACTCATTTAGTGCGGATTTTAGTCATGATAGAATCAGACTGGTATTCGGTTAAAACCTTTGAATTTAGCGTAGTTTTGAAATTATCCACTGTAAAAACATTTGTGAATGATAAAAGACCAAAATGTGATTGATTTTTGACACCAAGAAATAATAAATACAATTGACGAATGATAGGCCTACTGCACTTTGCAGGTGCTTTAAATAGTACTCCAAAATAAGCATGACATTTACATTTTATGAGTATATAAAACACATTCTGGAGATACTTTTATCATTAGAGCAAGCCCTTTTTGACTCTGCACCAAACAAGGTAAGTAAGACCCTAGATATCTACTCAGCGAAAATAATTGCATTTGCTTTATTGTTTCTGACTCTTCAGCTAACTGAATAGTGTAGAGCCTAGAGGACAGTGCATTGTGAGTGTTGTTGCCCCAAATTATCCTTTCACCAGTCCGTTTTATGACCGTGCGACGTCAGCAGCTGTATAGAAAATGTGACAGTATTAGTCTAGTGTAGACTGTAGTCCGTGACGTGGCATGGTCAAAATGGCAATGAGACCGTTATGATATGATTTATTTCAAAATAAAAACGAATCAAACACTCATTTAGTGTGGATTTTAGTCATGATAGAACCTTTGAATTTGGCGTAGTTTCGAAATTATCCACAGTAAAAACATTTGCAAATGATAAAAGACTAATATGCGATTGATTTTTGACACCACGAAATAATAAATACAACAACTATAGGTTAGACTGTGGAGTGGTGGTGTAGTAGTGTGCAGTCAATCACTGGAATGTGCAGTCAATCGTATAATTGAGCACGCTGATTGACCAATCAGCGTGGGTCATTGGCGGTGATTTTTGCACGGAATGATAGAATGTATGATAATCCCTTACCAAACTGGACTGCCATAATAGCAGTCCTATAGCATGTATATAGCATGCCATAGCATGCGGACAATTCACGTCTTGATAGCATGCACCTGATGTGATGGCCTGCCATGACCACCACATGCAGGCTATCAATGCCAAGTGCATGCTTTGGGATGATGGCTATCTTGACTCTAAAGCATGCAGTGAAAAACTTTGAAATATGCAGGCTATGAATAGCATGCAACATGCTTTGGGATGATGGCTATCTTGACACATGCAGTAAGAGACTGAAAAAAATGTGCTACATGCTTAATTTACAATTTTTTTTGACACATGCTGAAGTTTGATTTTTTGTAGGTGTATACATACTATACAAACCAAGGAAGTGGAATGTGGGAGAAAAGGTCGAAAAAAAGAGGGATGTGGGAAACAGTGAACGGTGGGAAAAAAGGTCGAAATAATGAGGGTTGTGGGATTTCAAGGAAGTGGGATGTGGGAGAAAATGTTATGTTATGTTATGTTATCCTCTTCAGTGTTTTAGGTCAAAAAACCTGTTACTGGTCATCACAAATTCTTTGGTAGAACTAATTCTTCATCTGCTGTAATAACTATTTGCATGGGAAAGGGTTGATTCTATTTTTTCAAAGAGTGTTTATTTATCAATTCTATTCTTCAAAGTATTCTCTTCTGGCAATTTATTCCACGTATCAACTACTCTGTATGAGAAGTTCTTTCTGAGGGCTTTGTCATGTCTTCTTTTTTCAAGTCTCAGATTGTGGCCTCTGGTACCTGTAGCATGACTGAGCTTGAGGGGACTTGAGTCAACCTTGTAGATACCATGCAAGTATTCGTAGGTCTCTATGACATCTCCTCTGGCTCTCCTGTAGTATAGTGTTGGGAGGTCTAACTTCTTCAACCTGTCAACATACCCCATGTCTTTCAGTGCTGGCACCATCTTGGTAGCTCTACGCTGAACTCCTTCCAGGAGCTTGCACTGGCGTTCAAACTGAGGATGAGCCTAGCCACAACATTGCAGTACTCCAATATGGAGGTGTCAATGTCGAGGAAGTCAAAGGACCTTCTGATGAGGCCAAGGGTCTTATTGGCCTTGTTGACTTGCTGCTCAATATGTTTATCAAACTTGAAAAAGGCTGAACATTTGTGGGATATGGGAAAAAAGGCCAAAGTTAGGGAAGTGGAAAATAAGGCCAAAATAATAAGAGATATGGGATTTCTTGACCCCTTATAAACCAGCCCCATTATTCTGAGAGGTTCATGTTATTTGTAGCTATAGGAAAATATTGATTTGCTTTGTTGACCATATTGATTAATGACTAGACAAGTTACGTCTAACGTTTGTATGCAGTCTACTCAGTAGACTACTGCAGTAATTTCAGTAAACTGTTGCACATGTGGGCATTTTCATTTATCATATATTTTCTACAAAAAGTGCTTTAATATCGGGAAATTGTGAGTACAACATAAATTAATAAGCCTTGTTATGTTACATAGATTTATAGGTCACTACTAGACACTAGCTTGCCCGGCTCCTATGCTGCCTATGCTATGGAGCCTATTTTGTGGGGAGTATATATAGTCTTGGTGAAATATTACTGGCCATAAAAATATCGTTTTGTTTGACCACTGGATTTCTAAACCCTTGAGACAAATATATAGCGCAAGCAGCAACAGAGAAACATAACTTCTAGGGAAACCTCTATTGATTTTTATTAAACTACTAAGAAAAGCTCACATCAAGAACATGCACAGAACATGGTTCATAGCAAAGCATGCATACGGCCGACGTAACTGTAGTGCAGAAATCCGACCATATTTTCAATAACAAACCTATATGTCTAGCGAGTGACTGTGCCGTATTCTGTTATGATTACTTCCAGTTATCGTGCAGGGTATTTTTTGACCATTTCAAACCAGTTTTCTCATAAATGATGACATATAATTGAATGTGTGCGGCTTGTGAACCGATTTCTACATTAACTGACTCAGCTCAAGTTGAAGTTTTTAAGTGACAAAACTGTAGTGGTGAGCGCCAGGAGAGGAAAAATGTCACATTTTTGTCGAATCAGCATTGCCAAGGAGGTTCAGTAAAGCAGTGGCCTAAATGAGTAGAGAATGAAAGGTATGGTGCATATGGCAACATGCACACAGTAGTAAGGCAGGGAAAGGGTCTAGTTTTAAAGCCTTGAAACGCCACTGATAAGAGCAAAGGGGGATAAAGGTCCAAAATTCATAGGGGGTGGTGGCCAAAAAGTAGGTAACAGCCTTGTTTGGAAGTAATTATATATAAATAGGTAGATAATGGGTGCTCCTAGCTAAGGCTCAGCAATTCATTATTTCACACTTATGATATAGTGATGTCTACATAATGTCTGATTCCTGCACTACCCAGCCATTGTTTTCAAAGGCAGACTATAGACTAAAATATAAGTTTCAACACTGAGGAACTCCTCCAGGCTTTTCCAACTACTTTCTGTTTTCAGGAGGAGTTCCTCAGTGCCCTTATAAACCATGAAATTGCCCCTGTGGCCATTACTATAGCACCACAGATCAGTTGTCACAGATGCAAAAATGAATGACACTCATATCTGTCTATACACTATATTATGTGGTTTGTTTGTTTTTTCATAAGCATTAAATTGTTTCAATATAGCAAACCCCTTAAGTCATAAATGGTATATGCCTAATATGGTTGATGATTACCGATTTTTGCATTAAGGCATGAGCAACATAATAAAGTATTTCATTATATTAATAGTAATTGTATTTAATTAATGCAACTGATTTGTTGATCTTTTTACATCATTGATGATTGATGATCAGAAATGATAATCCTATTGGTGAATAACCATGCAGATCTGCATGCTATGTGGAATGCATCAATATAGACAAAAATACATACATATAATAGTAAATATTGATTAGAATTGAAGAAATGATAAAGTTGATGTTGAAATGTATATGATGATGATGAACCTGAGGATGCATCATCTTTGCGTCATCTTCATATCATTTACATATGAAGTGTCTTGTTTACACTCAATCTTCGAGTTTATCATTTTAAGTCTACCATCTGCTTGCAAAAGTTTATCTTGTAACAATTTTACATGTAACTAGGAGTAATAAGTCAAAATCTAGTGAATAATGATAATGTATGTACTCAACCTAATATGGCAGTAAAATAGTAAAGTGTTTATAAATTTAGGGCAAGGGGCGTAAGCAGCTTTTTTTAAGGGGGTTCACATATTTGCTAGGGGAGTGTACCGTGTTCCCACGCATAAAAGCCCATGGGCTTAACATCGAAGATGGGCTTAATGAATCGAATATAAGCCCATGGGCCAATAAGTGAGAATAAAAATATTTTTCCCTTTTTCAAAAGCATGAAAATTGTATCAATATACAAAACCCAGATGAGTGACCAAAGACATGAAAACAATGTAACACACCTAAAAAACAGCATTGTGCTAATGCTTTGGGCATATTAGAAGGCATCCGAAATTTCACTATTTTCCATCAATGATTCATTAACATTATATAAACCTTGTATTTAATGTTTGAAATATATATTTGTGTTAATCTGGATCTAGAATACACCGAAAGTGAGAATTAACAAATAATATATTTTTCAAAAAAATATTATCCGCATAGTTCTTGTTGCAAACAAAACGTGATTCTCTAGGCTTTCCACAACGCAACCTCAATTTAATGCATTAGAAATCAATAGCGGACTCGGACTTTGACTGTTAAATGCTAGTATATCTCCAGTGCGTGAGTATGATTTATAATGGCCAACTTCCGGAGTTCAAATATTTATTAAATTAGGTTTGTACGATGTTACCATGCTATGAAAATTCTTGTGACAATGACGAATATGAAGACAGCATTGCTAGAAAAGATGTGAAACTAATAATTACCATTGATTATTAAAAAGAAAACATCGCGCATGTTGTCAAAAGTCAGTACACTCATCATCGCCCGCGTAGGTCGACTAGTACCGTACAGTAACACGTAAGAATCCATGGTAAAGAGACTTGGTGGCTCTATATAGTCGAAATCCAATGCTTATTCATAGCCAAATAGGGGGTGGGCGTAGTATACGAATATACGCCCCTGGGCTTGTAAGTGGGAACTTTTTTCATTTTCAAAAGGTCGAAAAAGTGCTGGGTTTTTTTTATAAGCCCATGGGCTTTAATGCGCGGGAATATGGTATATCGACTGAGCTGGGGGAGGGGGACAAAACACTGCAGCTTCGATCACACTCCCATGTCACTGGCTTTATACGCTATTGTGTAATTTTGAGAATTTTGCAATATAGCATGATAAGGAAAATATGTTTTACCTGTGAAATATCCATATAGCCAATACACTGATTTTCTGCCAGTAGCAAGTTCAAAACGCGCGAAAAGTTGGCATACTAGTACCAGTAACAATTTATATTCTGGGTCGAGTGATGCGTACAGAAATCTTGAATCATTTTCTTCCTTGTGTGTTGGGGAATTGGCCTACATACGGCAATTTTCCATATATATATATATATATTAGCAAATCTGCTGTGAAACTTGAGGACCCCAAGTTTAACAGAGCTTCTTCACCCCACAAGGGGGGTTCGTGTGAACCCCCTAAACCCCCCTTGCTTACACCCTTGGAGGGCAAAAGAATATTTATTACTTGTTGGTTAATTATGGAATAACTTTGTCCCTGAGAAATATACAGATGCATTCAATATCACATTGTATACCAAAGAGCATAGACCTAATATATAAATTTGAATGAAAATTATGAAATTCATATTCTAACTCAAAAGAGAATATATAACGGACTAACCATTTAGTGGCTTTTATACCCTTGAGTAGAATAAAAGTATTGTTACCTCAAATTACATGTCAATAACAGAGAGCAAAATAGACCTCATCAAATCAATCATTCAAACGATGTTCTAACTTAGAGAAAGCCGAAATGTAAACAAAATGTAAATAAACATATAGACAGTAGACCCTTTCTATTAGGACCACACGCACAGATGGGCCTCAAGTGGTTTCCATGTGAGAGTGGTATTATCATGAAGGTTTGTAGTAGTCTATTTATATACATAAAGGCTTAGGACTACAAGAAATGGTCTTATTACAGAGGTGGGTTCTTTATAGAGGTGGTCTTCAATGGGCGTTCTACTGTAGCTTTGATGAAATATTTATCAATAAGTTTTAATATGGAATCGATCAAGCGATGGCTAATAATTGACAAGAACTTATTTCAGAATTGAGTGGTCTCTTCTTTTTAAATGACCAGTAAGCTGAATAGGGACCGAGAGCGTTGTAATAACAATAGATCATAAATATATCTTAGTAAAATAGTCATTGATTATGGCTATCAATTGAGGAACAGGTTGCCATTTAATTTCTGCACTTTCTGCACTTTATGTCAAGATTCATACCATTTAAGCATGAAATAAGATGTCAGGAAAATGATTATGTCTATTTTGATGCATTTTTATTTAATTACCATGAGGTTTAATGCCTCCAAAGTCCAAATGGATTGCATTTTATGGATTGATTTATATACTCATATACTCATCCTTTTCATATTCATAATCAATTTTACTTCAATTTTCATATAATTAGCTTCTTATGCGTTAAAATTCTCAAAAAAAGCATTGCTTATATGTACCATATTTTATAGTATACATGTATACCTCTTCACTCTTTCTAATCAATTTTTCTTTATTTCATTAAAATATGATGCATTATGACAATTTGATTAACAATTTTCATTAGGGGCCATCTGTTATAACCTGATAGTCTTCATATGAGTTTGATACATATGATAAAGTTTTATTCATATTACTTCTACCAAAGCATAAAACAGATCTGCCGATTGATGTTGATGAATTGAATAAGTATAATTTGTTAGAACAGTAAGAACATAAATGAAATGAAGAATGCTTGAAAATATGTTTTTAATGGGCAAAAATAAAACAAATATGCACTTTACGAAAGACATTTTGAAGTTCATGCCCTGTAATATATGTGGCAATTTGTGCCAACGATATTTCAAAAACAAGAAAATTATAGATATTTTGCCATAGTGCAGTAGATATGCCCTTTACTTTCTAAATTGAAAAAAAAATAATAGTTAGGGCGTACTCAGAAATAAAAACTATGTTTTATAACAGGGGCATTACAGCCTACAGTGAAAAAACAGTTTCACTTTGTTTTCAAAAAGCAGCAACAGAAATAATATTCTGAAATTCAAACAATAGCAATATATTCATGGTTTCATGTTCTACTAGCACACAGTTTGCAACATTGAAAAGGAAGCTTTTTGTTCTTTGACAAAAGAAAAGAAATTGATCCAGTGAATCAAACTCCTGAAAGATGAAAACGTAATATAAATTGATGGTTTTAGTGGGACTTGTGGGTCATGCAAAATCTCACCTGCTGCTGCTGCTGTTGTTGATGTGGCTGTGGGGTGTAGAGCGAGCTGACAGGCCTTTGACTACCACCCCCATGTGACGTGGGTTGGGTGGTGGTAGTGTACGTGCTAGGTTCACTGTACTGAATAAACACACTGCTGGTTGCCGTCTCCCGCCCAGTGCTGGCACGCCTTTGCTGGTGCGTTCGGAAGTCTTCGCACGTGGAGCAAGAGCCCCGGGGCACGTATTTGTACCGGTAAGGCGTACGGCAGCGATCGTAGAGCTCCTCTTCCGTAAGCCCGGGTTCTGTATCCGCATCGTTGTAGTTTATCTCACAAAGCGTGGGCAGCGCCAGCACCGGATTGTTATTATAATCCTCTATCATGTTTCGTTTTTTAATTTAAAATTCTGTTTTTCTTTTTCAAAGTTTTTATTTGCATGTTTTTATCTCTCTCCTCCAAACACCACTGAGTATTGACATTATGCCACTATATACACTATTGATATGATATGGATATATCCATTAGAATATACGGTCATCGATTAATTTGGATGATCTTTGATTTCTTGCTGATCCGTAAATTATATCAGCTACACGTGGAGCGTGCGTCGTCAGTGGCGACACCTTGTGACGAAACGATCGTTGTAGATCCGGGTACGTTATGCGTCACCTCAGTTCCGTGAATTTACCATTGTTGGCCGTAATACCCGTATCCGTATCTCGTTTCCCCCGCGGTTCAGTGGCATACAGTGCACCCGGGACAGTGCAGGCAAATTAGTTTGTTTTAATAAAAAGAAGAAAACAAGAAAAGATATTAAACCCTATATTTAGGATAACATACAAACCAAGAATTCTTTTTTATTTATTTCAATGCACTTTGCATTTGCTAGGATACAAGATGCTTGGACAAGTCTACAAAAGTCAAAATCGTGGTGCTGTGATTTCGAACTTGCAAATGGTTTTGGTCTCTTCAACTTTGGATGAAGTGCTACATCCGCCAACCGTTAAGATAAGTGCTGATATTTTTTATATGTATTAAATATTATATGTGTACCATGTGTGACATGTAAAAGTTACTCGTACAAAGAACTATGCATGTCATAGTGCAGCAAATGAACTATATGTAACTTATTTTGATCTATATCTGCTGTTGTAAATTGATATGTACAGTAAATGAATTTAGAAAAAAGAAGAAAAACGGTAAGTGCTATAAAACGCCACTTTCTTCACCTTTAAGAAATTTAGAAAAAAGAAGAAAAAAGGTAAGTGCTATAAAACGCCACATTTCTTCACCTGTTATATTACATGAATGATTATCACATAATGATCTTGTTTATTATTATGCATACAATGGTAGATAAATCAAAGTATAATGAATACTTCCTGTTCAATTCAAAAGTGCATGAAATGAGTTACTGGTGGACCCTTTAGTAGGTAGAATGGGGACAGATCTTGCTTGTGGTGGGAAGTATTGGTACTCCCTATTCATGCTATTCTAGACTCAACAACAAATGTAAATTAGCGGTACATTAGCGGTACTTCGTGTAAGCTTTCTTGTGTCAGTCATGATCGGTGACCTTTCTTTTAATGTCAAACTTCCGAGAAGGGAGAACAAGAGGTCTCCAACTTTATTAATCTTCCTGTGCTTCGTATACAGTTTCGATAAAATTGGAGTTAAATTTTATTTTTACGCACTTGGTTTGTATATTTTACTACATTTATATTATGGATATCACATATTACAATATTATATCACGGAGACCATTTGACCGGTGTCAATGCAGTTAACTGGCAGGTGATTTCAAGATGCACCTCTCTCTAAAGATATAAAAAAACATTTATGCATATTGATGTATATTTGTAGTGTGGAAAAAACTATGATGATTAGTTTTGGACATTGCCGATTGGCATTTTGTCTACATTAGACTACGTTGAGATTCCCAAGACTACAAATATTAAAAAAAAAGTTCGTAAATGGATGAAAACATTGAAAGCTTGTTATTTGAAAAAGCATAACTAATGAAACTGTACATTTACTTCTGCACATGTGAGCTATAATGTTTTAAAAAGGCGTTTGATTACAAGACCTGTGGGATACAGGGTTCAACCGGATGTGCTGCCTCAACCATACGTACTCCCGTATTCATCAGGCGTTGCTGTTCACAGTGGCCTCAAGTTTTACTTGTCCTCTGAGAATCTGCATCTAACCAGTAGCCAAGAGCTCCCCAACTTTGGATAAAGTGCGTCGTTAAAGAGATCAGTGAATTTCATGTAGCTTAGGTATTACAAACGTGTACTTGTTATGCCTTTGAAATTGGCTTTCTCTAAAAAAACAAAAAAAACAAAAAAACAAACAAAAACAAAATGGCAACGAAGAGTTCCCCAACTGGATGAAGTGCTGGGTTGAGAACAGTATTTTTTTTTCAGATTGGATTATCTTTGATGAATATATTACTTCATGCTGGCAAGGTACATAGTTTGGCAATGAGAATCCCCATCTGACAACTAAGAGCTCCCAACCTTTGGATAAAGTGCTGGATTGAGATCAGTGAACTTCATGTTTGGTGAAAAACAAAAACAAAACACAAAAAAACCCATTTCTTTCAGATTGGATTATCTTTGATGAATATATTTTTTCATGCTGGCAAGGAATATCGTTTGGCAAAGCGAATCTCCATCTGGAAACTAAGAGCTCCCAACCTGTGGATGAAGTGCTGGGTTGAGATCAGTGAACTTCATGTCGCTTAGGTAAAAAAAAGAAGAAAAAAAATCTTTCACATTGGATTATCTTTTGATGAATATACTACTTCATGCTGGCAAGGCACATATTCTGGAAATTAGAATCTCCATCTGACAACTAAGAGCTCCCAACCTTTGGATAAAGTGCTGGGTTGAGATCAGTGAACTTCATGTTGCTTAGGTAAAAATCAAAAACAAAAAACAAAATAAAAACAAAAAATTTCTTTCAGATTGGGTTAGTATGTGGACTGTTAACCAGATAACCGGCTACGGCCGATTTTCTAAGCATAACCGGTCCCTACATTGACAAACCGGTTATTGATTTTGATGATTATTTTCATGGCCAAGTTATATATATCCATATATTTCATTAATTTTGCGTGATTTAACATTTTTGGCAGTTTAAATTGCATTGCTGGTGAACGTAAAAGACGAAATGCATAAACCGCAATTCTTTTTCAAACACTAATTGATACAGGGTGTCCAATCAAATGCCATTTTCGCCACATTTCGACCTCCCAACCTTTGGATAAAGTCTTGAGTTGACAGTGAACTTCATGTTACAATGTACTAAAAACTAAAAACAAAACAAAAAAAATTTATTTCAGATTGGATTATCTTTTGATGAATATAACTACTTCATGTGGCTTTGACAATGAGAATCCCCATCTGGCCACTAAGACCTCCCAACCTGTGGATGAAGTGCTTGGATTATCTTTGAGAATAGTAATTACTTCATGATTGCCAGGAACATAGTCTGGCAATGAGAGATTCCATCTGGCAACTACAAACCGGTTATTGAAGTTTTGAGAAATGCAAAAAAAAACAAAAAGTTCAATTTTTTCAGATTGGATTATCTTTTGATGAATATACTACTTCATGCTGGCAAGGAACATTGTTTGACAATGAGAATCCCCATCTGGCCACTAAGACCTCCCAACCTGTGGATGAAGTGCTGAGTTGAGATCAGTGAACTTCATGTCGCTAAGGTAAAAAAAACAAAAAAAAAAAAAAAAAAAAACAAAAATTATTTCAGATTGGATTATCTTTTGATGAATATACTACTTCATGCTGGCAAGGAACATTGTTTGACAATGAGAATCCCCATCTGGCAGCTAAGACCTCCCAACCTGTGGATGAAGTGCTGAGTTGAGATCAGTGAACTTCATGTTGCTTAGAGGTAA
>CM032666.1:38752153-38761767 GCA_019095985.1 Streblospio benedicti
CAAACCGGTTATTGATTTTTATGATCATTTTCTGCCCAAGTTATATATATCCATATAAACAAAAACAAAAATGATTTAAGATTTGGCATTAATTGCCTTGATGAATAAAAGATGATGCTGGCATAAACATTGATTTTTTTTCAAACGTTAATTGATACAGTGTGTCGAGCTCGCAACCTTTGGAGAAAGTGCTGGGTAGAAATCAGTGAATTTTCATGTCACTTAGGTAAAACACAAAAACAAAAAATTTCTTTCAGATTGGATTATCTTTTGATGAATATACTACTTCATGCTGGCAAGGAATATAGTCTGGCAATGAGAATCTCCATCTGGCAACTAAGACCTCCTAAACTTTGGATAAAGTGCTGGGTTGAGATCAGTGAACTTTATGTTTCTGGGGTAAAAAACAAAAATAAAAAACAAAACAAAAACAAAAAAATTCTTTCAGATTGGATTATCTTTGATGAACATACTACTTCATGCTGGCAAGGAACATAGTCTGGCAATGAGAATCTCCATCTGGCAACTAAGAGCTCCCCAACTGGATGAGTTCTGGATTGAGATCAGTGAACTTCATGTTGCTTAGGAAAAAAAACAAAAACAAAAAACAAAATAAAAACAAAGAATTTCTTTCAGATTTGCTTATCTTTGATGAATATTTATACTACTTCATGCTGGCAAGGCACATCATTTGGCAATGAGAATCCTCATCTGGCAACTAAGAGCGCCTCACCTGTATGAAGTGCTGGGTTGAGCACAGTGAACTTCATGTTGCTTAGGTATACAGGTGATGAAGAATGAATGTTGTAAACCTACATGCTTTTGCATTTACAAACTTGTACATTTTGTTGTTGGAGACTGGATTTCGCAAAACAAAATAAAAAAGTTCTTTAGGATTGAATTATCTTTGATGAATAATATTACTTCATGCTTGCTAGGAACATAGTCTGGCAATGAGAATCTCCATCTGATAACTTAGAGCTCGCAACCTTTGAAGAAAAATCTGGGTTGAGATCAGTGAACTTCATGTGGCTTAGGTATTACAAACTTGTACTATTTTGCCTTTGAAATTGGATTTGTCTAAATGAACAAAAGAAAAAAAACACAAAAAGAGTTCTTTAAGATTGAATTATTTTAATTCTCTACCTTTTCCTGCTAACAGCTGCGTTTATTCAAAAAGCTGCAAGAAGGAAAAGGTAGAGAATTGAAATGAGGCACTAAGCTGTTTATCATATCAGAAGTATGATATGGAATCAGATCTAATTATCTTTGATGAATATATGCTGGTAAGGCATATTGCATGGCAATGAGAATCTCCATCTGGCAACTAAGTGCTCCCCAGCTATACGAATTTCTGGGTTGAGAACTGTGAACTTCATGTAGTTTGGGTATACAGTAGATTAAGAATGAAAGTGTTAAACCTACATGCTTGTGCATGTACAAACTTGTAAATCTTTTGGAGACTGGATTTTGCAAAAGAAAACAACAAAAAAGTTCTTTAGGAATGACTTATCTTTGATGTGATTGAGATCAGTGAACTTCATGTCGCTTAGGTAAAAAACAAAAACAAAAAACAAAACAAATACAAAACATTACTTTCAGATTGGATTATCTTTGATGAATATACTACTTTATGCTGGCAAGGCACATTGTTTGGCAATGAGAATCTCCATCTGGCAACTAAGACCTCCCAACCTTTGGATAAAGTTCTGGGTTGAGATCAGTGAACTTCATGTAGTTTGGTGAAAAACAAAAACAAAAAACAAATAAAAACAAACCATTTCTTTCAGATTGGATTGTCTTTCATGAATATATTTCTTCATGCTGGCAAGGAACATTGGTGAGAGTCTCCATGAGAATCTCCATCTGGAAACTAAGAGCTCCAAACCTCTGGATGAAGTGCTGTGTTAAGATCAATGAACATCATGTCACTTAGGTGAAAAACAAAAAACAAAAAAAAAATCTTTCAGATTGGATTATCTTTTGATGAATATACTACTTCATGCTGGCAAGGAACATAGTCTTTCAATGAGAATCTCCATCTGGCAACTAAGAGCTCCCAACCTCTTGATGAAGTGCTGGGTTGAGATCAGTAAACTTCATGTCGCTTAGGTATACAGTTTATCAAGGATGAATGTTGTCAACCTACAGGCTTTAGCATTTACAAACTTGTACATTTTTGTCCCTTTACTTTCTAAAAAGGTTAGTTTGAAATCAATTACAATTTCTGACCCCCATGTTTCAACGGTCTTATCAGTCTTTGTAGCTTTCACAATAACCTCCCCAACTTGTAGTATACAAGTGATGGGTCAACCAAGAGCTCCCCAACTGGATGAAGTGCTAGGTTGAGAAAATTGAGTGTGATGTCACCTAAGTATGATGTACAATCAAAATACAGGTATATAATTATATGGTTCAGTTCTGCATAATATAAAAACAAACAAACATGAAACAATCAGTATAGTGGTAGCTGCATGATACGTGGAAGAGAGGTAACAGAGGTAAAAACCGTGGTACCTAAATAGTAAGAGGTTCCCAACTTAAACTTTCAAGTGCCATGTTGACATAGTTTCAAAAAATACTGGAGTCCCTTTACTTTCTAAAAAGGTTAGTATGAAACAATTACAATTTCTGACCCCCATGTTTCAACGGTCTTATTAGTCTTTGTAGCTTTTACAATAACCTCCCCAACTTGTAGTATACAAGTGATGGGTCGAGACAAGGGACTGTAAATGGTGGCCTTCGGTTTTTCATTTCCTGCCTTGAATCTTCATCTAAGCAGCAACCAAGAGCTCCCCAACTGGATGAAGTGCTGGGTTGAGAAAATTGAATGTGATATCACCACAGTATATGTACAATCAAAATACAGGTATATAATTATATGGTTCAGTTCTGCATATTATAAAACAAACATGAAACAATCAGTATAGTGGTAGCTGCATGCTACTTGGAAGAGAGGTAACAGAGGTAACAACCATGGTACCTGAATAGTAAGAGGTTCGCAGCTTAAACTTTCAAGTTCTATGTACACAGTTTAAAAAATACGGAGTTCCTTTACTTTCTATAAAGGTTAGTATGAAATCAATTCCAATTTCTGACCCCCATGTTTCAACGATCTTGCCAGTCTTTGTAGCTTTCAGAATGACCTCCGCAACTTATTGTGCACCTGTGATTGGTTGAGGCGAGGGACTGTAAACTGTAGCCTTCGGGTTTTCTTTCTTTCTTGAATCTGCATCTTACCAGCAACAAGAGCTCCCCAACTGGATGAAGTGCTGGGTCGAGAAAAATGATCATGTACAATCAAGATACAGGTATATATGGTTCAATTCGGCATATTATAAAAACAAACATACGTGAAACCATCAATAGTGTGGTAGCTGCATGTTACGTGGAAGAGAGGTAACAGAGGTAAAAACCGTGGTACCTAAATAGTAAGAGGTTCGAAACTTAAACTTTCAAGTGCTATGTTGACAAAGTTTCAAAAAAAATTTGAGTCCCTTTACTTTCTAAAAAGGTTAGTATGAAATCAATTACAATTTTGACCCCCCATGTTTCAACGATCTTGCCAGTCTTTGTAGCCTTCTGAATGACCTCCGCAACGTATAGTACACCTGTGATTGGTTGAGGCGAGGGACTGTAAAATGTAGGCTTCGGTTTTTCATTTCTTGCCTTGAATCTGCATCTTGCCAGCAACAAGAGCTCCCCAACTGGATGAAGTGCTGGGTCGAGAAAAATAAATGTATAGTCACCTAAGTATAATGTACAATCAAGATACAGGTATATAGTTATATGGTTCAATTCTGCATATTATAAAAACAAACATACGTGAAACCATCAATATAGTGATAGCTGCATGCTAATGTGGAAGAGAAGTAACAGAGGTAACAACCGTGGTACCTGAATAGCAAGAGGTCCCCAACTTGAACTTTCATGTGCTATGTTGGCTCCGTTTCAAAAAAATACAAAGTCCCTTTTTCTGTCTAAAAAGGTTAGTATGTTAGTATGAAACCAATTACAATTTCTGACCCCCATGTTTCAACAGTCTTGTCAGTCTTCGTAGCTTTCACTGTATGTATGAGGATGACGTCAGCACACAGGCAACCATGGCACTTAGTAACAAGAGATCCCCAGCTTGAATTTTCAAGTGCTGGGTTGGCATGAAATAATTTACAATTTCCCACCGCCTGTTTCAACTGTCTTGCCACTCTTGGTATCTTTCGCAATAACCTCCCCAACTTTTAGTACACAAATGATGTGTCGAGGCATATTTGTAAATGGTGGCCTTAGATGTCACCTAAGCATAATGCACAATAAAACTACATGTATATACCTATATGGTGCAGTTCTGCATCTCATACAAACAAATTAAACATGAAACCATCAATATAGCGGTAGCTGTCTGCACATGAGTAAGACAGGTAACAGTTGTCAATATTTATGAGTACCATTCTAAAATGCTTAAGGTGATCATTAGTTTCTAATTTCTGTTTGATTATTTATTTTTGTAGAAATGTGACTATGACACAACATATATAAGGATGACCACAGCAACCTGGCCAACTTGTAGTGCACAAGTGATGGGTCGTGACGATGGGCTGCAAACTGTGGCCTTCAGTTTTCTGTTTCCTGTCGTGAATCGATTCTAACCAGCAACGAAGAGCTCCCCAACTGGATGAAGTGCTGGGTCGAGAAAAAATGAATGTGATGTCACCTAAGTATAATGTACAATCAAAATACATGTACATACACTTATGATCCAGTTCTGCAACCTTATAAAAAACAAACATGAAACCATCATAAATGCTTTTTGATTAAGTAGCCATTTTTATGTAAATTTCTACGTAATGTTGTTTTAATGTTAAAAGATAGTGGGGCCAGGTAACAGTGGTAATGATAACATTTCTGATTGAATTATCTTTGTGGTGAATACCCTATTTCATGCTGACAAGGCTCATCGTTGGCAATGAGAATCTTCATCTAACAGCCAAGAGCTTCCCAACTGGATGAAGTGCTGGATTGAGAAAAATGAAAGGGATGTTACCTAAGTATAATATACAATCAATTTACAGGTACTATACACCTATACTTTTCAATTCTCCATCATAAAAACCATTGGAAACCATTACTATCGTGATAGCTGCCTGCTAATATGGGGCATAGATAACAGCTTCAATGTTTATGATTATCATATTAAAATGCTTACTGAGATCACCATTTTCTAAATTGTTGGTGAACAAGACTCGAAGTTGTGTATACCCTTTTGTAGAAATGTGGTGATGGTACAACATATATGAGGATGTATTCAGCATACAAACAGGCATGATGCCTGAATAGCAAATGGTCCCCAACTTGAACTTTCAAGTGCTGGGTTGACAAGATTTTAACAAATACTGGGTCATTTTTTCTTTCTAAAATGTTTAGTACAATCACTTGAAACAAGTGTGTATGTGATTAGTAAATTAATTCCAATTGAATCATAGAACTTGACGGTTACATGATGTTGAAAATTCTAACTTTGATATATGTGAATGATCAGAATGTTTTGGTGTTTGTGTGTTTTTGAATAATTGTAGATTTGCTTGAACAGCGAATGATTGGAAACCTCTCATTCTGGAGCAGAGTGTCCAACCTTTAAATGTTTTAAGTGGTGAGTTGAGTTTGATGATTTATGTTGTAGTCACTCACATATGCATCTTATTATTGTTTGTTTATTTTGGTAACTGTTTTATTGGTTGTTTTAAAAAATTTCGAATGATGTTGATGGATAAAACCACTCCCAAGCAAACTCCTTGTCAACCCATCTATTGCTTGGACCAGTCATCTTCAAGTTTTCATAAACGCTTTTTTATAAGTACTCATTTTTATGTAAACTTTTCTGAAATATTTTATCAATGTTAAATGATAGTGTGGACAGATAGTGGGGTAATGAAAAAAATTCTGATTGAATTATCTTTGATAAATGCACTCTTTGATGCTCACAAGGCACATCGTTGGCATTGTGAATCTTCATCTAACCAGCAACAAGAGCTCCCCAACTGGATGAAGTGCTGGGTTGAGAAAAATGAATGTGATGTCACCTACCGGTAAGTATAATGTACAATCAAAATACAGGTACATATCCTTATGATTCAGTTTTGCATCTTATAAAACAAACATGAAACCATCCTAAATGCTTTTTGATTACTTAGCCATTTCTATGTAAATTTCTGTGCAAAATTGTTTTAATGTTAAATGATAGTGGGGCCAGGTAATGAGGTAATGATAAAAATTTTAATTGAATTATCTTTAGTAAATACACTATTTCATGCTGACAAGGCACATTGTTGGCAATCTGCATCTTCATATAGCAGCCAAGAGCTCCCCAACTGGATGAAGTGCTGGGTTGAGAAAAATGAATGTGATGTCACCTAAGTATAATGTACAATTAAAATACATGCAATATATTTGTATATGGTTCAGTTCTGCATTTTATAAATACAAACAAATGGAAACCATCAATATAGTGGTAGCTGCCTGCTAATATTTAAGAGAGATAACACTTTTGATATTTATGATTATCATATTAAGATCCTTATAAAGATTGGTATTTTCTAAATTGTTGGTGAACTAGACTCAAAGTTGTTTTATAACCTTTTGTAGAAGTGTGGTGATGGTACAACACATATGAAGATGTCCTCAGCACACAAACAGGCATGATGCCTGAATAGCAAATGGTCCCCATCTTGAATTTTCAAGTGCTGGGTTGACAAGGTTTTAACAAATACTGGGTCACTTTTTCTTTCTAAAAATATTTAGTACAATCAATTGAAACAAGTGTGTATGTGATAAGTAAAATGGTCATACATTAATTCCAATTGAATCATAGAAACTTTGACATCTACATGATGTTCAAAATTCTAACTTTGATAAATGTGAATGATCAGAATTTTGTGGTGTTTGTGTGTTTTTGAATACTTGTAGATTTGTTGGAACAGAGAATGATTGTAAAGCTCTCATTCTGGAGCAGATCGTCCAACCTATAATGTATTAAGTGGTGAGCTGAGTTTGATGATTTATATTGTAATCACTCACATATGCATCTTAATATTGTTTTTTTTTATTCTGGTAACAGTTCTATTGGTTGTTTTAAAGTTTTTAATGATGTTGATGGCTAAAACAACTCGCAAGCAAACTCTCTGTCAAACCATCTATTGCTTGGACCAGATATCTGCAAGTTTTCATGAATGCTTTTTAATAAGTAGTCATTTTTATGTAAACTTTTCTGCAATATTTTATCAATGTTAAATAATAGTGCGGTCAGATAGTGGGTAATGAAAAAATTTCTAATTGAATTATCTTTGCACTCTTTGATGCTCACAAGGCACATTGTTGGCATTGTAGATCTCCATCTAACCAGCAACAAGAGCTCCCCAACTGGATGAAGTGCTGGGTTGAGAAAAATGAATGTGATGTCACCTCAAAATACAGGTACATATCCTTATGATTCAATCTTATAAAACAAACATGGTAAATCCTAAATGCTTTTTTGATTCAGTTCTGCCATTTCTATGTAAAAACAAAATTGTTTTAATGTTAAATGATAGTGGGGCCATCATGAAATGATAAAATTTTAATTGAATTATCTTTGGTAAATACACTATTCCATGCTGACAAGGCACATTGTTGGCAATCTGCATCTTCATCTAGCAGCCAAGAGCTCCCCAGCTGGATGAAGTGCTGGGTTGAGAAAAATGAATGTGATGTCACCTAAGTATAATGTACAATTAAAATACAGGCACTATATTTGTATATGGTTCAGTTCTGCATTATATAAAAACAAACAAATGAGAAACCATCAATATAGTGGTAGCTGGCTGCTAATATTTAAGAGAGATAACAGCTTTTAATATTTATGATTATCATATTAAGATCCTTATAAAGATTGCTATTTTCTACATTGTTGGTGAACGAGACACAAAGTTGTTTATAACCTTTTGTAGAAATGTGTGATGGTACAACACATATGAAAGATGTCCTCAGCACACAAACAGGCATGATGCCTGAATAGCAAATGATCCCCAACTTTAATTTTCAAGTGCTGGGTTGACAAGGTTTAACAAATACTGGGTCACTTTTTCTTTCTAAAATGTTTAGTACAATCACTTGAAACAAGTGTGTATTTGGTCATATAATAATTCCAATTGAATCATAGACCTTGACTTTTACATGATGTTGAAAATTCTAACTTTGATAAATGTGAATGATCAGAATGTTGTGGTGTTTGTGTGTTTTTAAATAATTGTAGATTTGTTGGAACAGAGATTGATTGGAAAGCTCTCATTCTGGAGCAGATCGTCCAACCTTTAAATGTATTAAGTGGTGAGTTGAGTTTGATGATTTATGTTGTAGTCACTCACATATGCATCTTATTATTGTTTGTTTATTTTGGTAACAGTTCTATTGGTTGTTTTATTTTTGGTAAAAAATTTCGAATGGATGTTGATGTTCTATTGGTTGTTTGTCAATTTTATCTATTTTTGGACCAGTTATCTTCAAGTTTTCATAAAACCACTTTTTGAACCAAGTACTCATTTTTATGTAAACATTTTTGCAATATTTTTCTGTTAAATAATTTTGCGGTCATCATGGTTAAATGATATTTTTGATTGAATTATCTTTGATGAATGCACTCTTTGATGCTCACAAGGCACATCGTAGGCATTGTGAATCTCATCTCGATCTAACCAGCAACCAAGAACTTCCCAACTGGATGAGGTGCTGGGTTGAGAAAAATGAATGTGATGTCACCTAAGTATAATGTTAATATGGAGATACCAGCTGTCAATATTTATGAGTATCATATTAACATGCTTAAGAGATCGCTATTTTCTAAATTGTTGTTGAACGAGACTCAGAAATTGTTTATTCCCTTTTGTAGAAATGTGGTGATGGTACAACACATATGAGGATGACTTCAGCATACAAACAGGCATGATGCCTGAATAGCAAGAAGTCCCCAACTTGAAATTTTCAAGTGCTGGGTTAACAAGGTTTTGACAAATGCTGGGTCACTTTTTATTTCTATTATCGTTAGTTCAGTCACTTGAACAAAGTGTGTATGTGATAAGCAAGTCACCTTTTAAAAAACCAAAAAAAAAAAAAAAATTTTTTTTTTTAATTTCCCCAAACAAAAAAAAAAATTTATTTTTTTTTTAAAAAAAAAATTTTTAAAAAAAAAAGGGAAAAATTTTCTTTTGGAAATTTAAAAAACCCCCAAAAAAAAAAAAAAAAAAAAAATTTTAATTTTAAAAAGGGGTTTGGAAAAAAAATTTTTAAAAATTTTCCCAAAATTTAAAAAAAGGGGTTTAAAAAAAATTTTTGGGGAAAAAAAAATTTTTTTTCCTTTTTTTTTGGGGGGTTTTTGGGGGGGGGGTTTTTAAAAAAAAAAGAAATTTTTTAAAAAAAAAAAGGTTTTTTTTCGGGGGAAAACCCAAAAATGGGCCCCCAAAAAAAAAAAAAAATTTAAAAAAAAAAACCCCCCCCCAATTTTTTCCAAGGGTTTAAAAGGGCCCAAAAAATTTTTTGGGGGCAAATTTTGAGGGGGTTTTTTTTTTTTTTATTCCCCCCAAAAAAAA
>CM032666.1:38761867-38779387 GCA_019095985.1 Streblospio benedicti
CTATTCATAGATTCCTAAAACACAAAACCCCTCAACAAGTTGGCAAAATCTCTCAAAGGGCGAAAATAATTGCGTTTACACAAAATCTCTTATACTTCGTCTCGTCAATTCCGGTTACTATTGAGAAAGGTTTTCTGCTTACCAGTTACCTCGACAGCGAAGCTAAGGCCCATCAGCGCAAGCTGCCGCTAAGCACAATTGTTTTCGACCAAGCTGAAAGCAAAATCGATTAACAACGATGACTATAACACGCTAAGAAACATGGTACATTTTTAAATGCAAAACACTTCAAGACTACATGACAGTGTATTTGAAAACCGACGTTCTCCTCCCTACGCCCGACTATTCAGAAGCATTTAGAAACATGTGCTTCCAATACTACGGACTGGATGTAACGAGTTACATCACTCTACCTCAGTACAGCTATGATGCTTTATTCAAGATGACGGGCACTTAAACTCTGAGGTAATGCTCATTCTTCTGTAATGGAAAGAGAACAATACTTGTCTTGAGATGGGTACATATGTAGCTGACAATTCAACAAAGCCAAAAGGCAAGTTCCGTGATTTACATTTGAAAACTCAGCCCCTAAGGTGATCGCACAGGCCCTTCCTGATAGCAGAGACACACATATAGTAAAATAATACATTTAGGGCTCGCACGCCTCCCACTTACGTCCAATCGTATAAATCAAAAATATAATAAGGGCTTCTACATACCATTGTGGTGTGTTGACCTATTATATATTTTAAGCTTTCGTTTAATGTGTGGGGGAGGTTTCAGATCGCAGCAACTTGCCAGCATACACATGGGAAGATGGTATCCAAGAAATCCAAGCTTTAAATGCAATGCGATAAATAACTATTCCTTGTATGTTTGCTGCATATGACTCCTTACTTCAGGAAAGATTAATTTAAATTGTCTTAATGTGGTGTGGAAAACCTGACATGGACATGAATAAGGTAGGGATCTGTGCCAAGGTCGCGCGCCAGTGTGACCACATTCCATTCATGTTTACATCTGTCGCGCCATAACAAACATCATTGGACCGCCAAATTTGCATTATGCAAATGAGATTAGCCTCGCCACAATTTTTATCTGTGTGTAGTGGAAATTCAGTTCATATGAAGCTTTTGAATCACGCAAATAGGACAGCCAAATGTGACTCGCTGCTGTTAGCTAGCAACCTCGGAAGCTTTATGTGTTGATTCCCCATGCATGTATCAGTATGGTGACATGTCCATGATATATGCTGCATTCGGCCCACAATTATATAGATTTGAGTATTAGAAGCTGTCTGGCTGATTATATATAGTTTTGTAAACAGAATTATCACTAAAGCATTTCAAGTTGGATTTTCTGTAGAAGTGTTAACCAGTTGGCAGATTTGAAATACTAAGCGAGTCATATATGTTAACTATTGTCATCGCCTGGCTTCAGTTCTTATACAGGAGGTTTTCAACTTTAAAAACAAAAATACATTCGTAGTTCCACCAAGATATACAACAAAACATACCTAAAAAGGGGGTTAAAAGCCTTTTTAAAATATTAGATATGTGTACACAGATCATGAACAGATTGTGAGACCTGCAGTTGATCCCCCTGCTCAGAAACTCACAGAATGGGTTTAGGCCGAAAAGAACAACAGTTGGACAATAATGGCACTGAGGCGTCTACTTGGAGGTTGTTCGGGCTGAAAACCTCAGCTGTCCTCCTGACATTCATTGACTTCCGGAAGGCCTTCTCGATACAATTCACCGTGGAAACTTATGGAAATTCTACGAGCCTATGGATTACCTGCGAAGATCGTGTCATCCATTGCCGCCACCTTACTCTGAAACGTGGGCCAAAGTCAGAACACCAGATGGGGACACAGAACCATTCCAGATCCTGGCTGGCGTGCTGCAGGGGTGACACACTAGCTCCATTCCTGTTTATTGTAGCCCTTGACTATGCCCTCCGATGCGCAATCAATGGCAGAGAAGAAAATTAGGCTTCACGCTCACTAAAAGAGCCAGTCGCAGGGTTGCTGCTAAGACTCTTACAGATCTGGACTTTGCTGATGATATCTCACTTATCTCAGGCTCTGTCCAGTAAGCCTGTGAACTGCTGGTAGAAGTTGAACGCCAGTGTCTGAAAATTGGTCTTGGCATGCATACCAAGAAGACTAAGGTCATGGCGAAAAATGTGGAGAACCCAGAGATCAGAACCCTTGACGGAACTGCTCTAGAAGTTGTCAAAGACTTCAACTACCTGGGTGCCTGGATAGCCTCAACTCAGAACGACATCTGCATAAGACATGCAGATGTAGGCTGTATGTGTGTATATATGTGTTCATAGCATGCTTGTATCACAGTTGACAAAATACACCATTTAGTTTTAAGTAGAACAGCACAATGTTTTCTTGAAAACCGAGTCTTATCAGGTGTTTTTATGAGCGCGTTGACAGCTAGCAGCTGGTGTGTAGCATTCTTGGCATACTTGCCAAATGTGTAGCATTTGAATAATGTTATTCGAGAGCCTTTGTGGAAGGTTAGGCTTTCACATGCGGTACCACCTATCTTCACATTGTATTAGGCAAAATGCACCATGATCAAATGGAGGATGAATGCCTCAAGATTGATAAAGAAATTGCCGAAGAACAAGCCTTATGTAGCACCAACACCCTGCCACTGACACTTCTTGAGCACTATATCAAGAAATTACGTGATATTGTTCCAACCCAAAACAAGATAATAAAACTTGAAAAGAAATTGGAAGATGATGCTATTTTAAACGAATTTTCTTGTGATCAGTGGCATATAATCTCGAAGTAGTGTTAAACCACCACAACACAAAGGCCCAAGCATATCACAGCCAGTCATTAACTGGTAATCACTGCAATAAATATCTTTGTGATAATGCATACAGTGCAATGACAAATTCTATCATACTTAAAAACCAAATAAATGACAGACAATTAGCACATTATAATATTTGCTTAATCAACAGCAGAGAAATTTAGAAAACTGAAGTAAGATTCATAAATCCCTTCTCACTATCCTGATACCTGAGGAAGATTTCAATGACATTGGCCAGTCAATCAAAACTTACATGCAGCTAGCATGGATCCATCTAAACCAAATCATCCCAAAACATCACATATTGCAACACCATTGCATGACGTATGTGAGAAGTTTGGATATGGACTTGGTATGTTAAGGGAGCAGGGGGGTGAGAGGACACACAGAGAATCCAATAGGTCTCCGTGTGATGGATGGAATAGGAAACCCCTTCAACAGATTAAAAAGCAAGCAAAACAATCGACCTTTTACATGCGAAACAATAAGCCTTTCAGACCATACTTGGTACGTATTTATACGTTAATAATCTTCTAGTTCATAAAATTTAGATGTGCGATTCATGCGAATCCTATGACATACAACAATTATGACTTGAGATTTCAAATGCAACTTAAAAAAAAGAACTTATTGATTGAACATCCAATCAGAATAAGGCATCATTGTTTATTGAATATCCAATCAGAATAATCCAAAATGTTTTTTGAACAATGTTTCTCACACATCTGTCGTTAGCGTTGAGGTCATCTCCAAATTTATCAAAAAGCTTTTTCCTTGAATCATAGCCAACATGAAATACAAACAGTAGAAACCACATTCTTTCCCATCACCTTGTATCCGTCTTGCAAAGAAATGTTTATACTTTCTCCACATCATGAGTTTGCGGAATTGACTTTCTGCGGTTTTCGACCATAAGAGTCAAAGAAGTAGGCGTGTTCTTTTTTAAAGAAAAATGCCACCCAATGTAGTCCTGGTTTATGAGAGGGATCTGTATTAGCTATCATAGCACTCTCTTCATGTGGTTTTATCTTTGGAAGCAGGTTTGAGAGAAATACTCCTTTGAAAATTGAGCGTGTGTCCTGGTGTCGTCTGAGTGCTTTCTCAAGTTCTCTTGTCCTCATGGTTAGAAATCCACAATCACATTTCTAGCTCTATCGATTTGAATGACGTTATCATACTCTGAATAGACCACCACATTGACTGTTTCAGTGAGTGCCTTTTTGAAATGAAGGTCCATTCTGAGGCTGCCATGTTTTATAGGATCTACATGACTTCCTTCTGCCATGTCTGCTGTGAGGTCAAAAGCATAGAGGGTGCAGCCATTTTTGTATGTGTTTCTGGTGATGCCATGTCCCCGATCATCATTCAAAAGTCCAGTTCCTTCAAAGAGTGTCATAAAAGATCTCAGATAAAGATTGTTGTCAAAATCTGGCTTGAGTGGTTTATTTGGGTACTGAATTCCACCAGCATACAAAGACAAATGATTTAAATCAAAGTGTTGAAAATTGAAAGGATTATGTTTGATGGATCCATTGAATGCTCTGTTTGTTACTAGTCCAACGATCACTCGTCTAGGCAGCTGACCGAGTATGACGTTGTCTTTGTTGATGGACATATTTCCTTGAGAAATGGTAAACGTTGTCACAACGCCTCTCCGTATTGGATATTTGACGTTTCTGCCCTGGTTGAGCATTTTATTGTGTTCAAGCGGAATGGATGGGTTAAGCTTTACTTTCCTCACAAAGAGTGCAACATCCTCAATGACAGTGTTGTAAGTAACAGCATCACCCATAAGATGGAAAGAAATTGGACTTCTGATCAGTTTGATGCTCAAGTCAACACCATTGAGCAGATATCTGTCTTGCTGAAAAAGGTCGCAATGCAGTCTTCCCATCATTTCCACAGCTGTGCTTTCGCTCACAAGATTAGATCTTGCTTTGAATCCAGTATTGATAGGGTCGCTGTTATCATAAGGATCGAAAGCTTCCATATTACCATTATCCATGAACCACATGTCAGAGCCAAGCTGACCTGCTTTTGCATCGGATCCATAGCTTAATAGTGTTTCCAGGTAAGCTTTGTAAGGGTAAGTATTTACTGATGGGGAAATGAGCTTGCCGTTTATCTGTAGGTCAACTTGTGAGAAGAGACTGTGCATCCAATTGTTCACGGGACCTACTTTTTGCATCGGCTGCCAGGCTGGTACCATCCACATTCTTAATTCTTACATTGACATAACCATGGTAAAATGAAAATTTAGTATAAATTGTTTTTACCTACTTTTTATGATGTCATGCAAAAATGTAATATGGCAATTTAACACACTTTTCAACGGGCATATTTTCAAAAAATGGTAATGAATGTGATATGCATAAATATCTTATTTAATTTTACAACATCTTTGCACAGCAAGATTATTGCACTATATTAATTCTCAATGTGTAAAAATGTTGTATAAAAACTTACAACACTTCAATAAATGTTTTTGGCACATATTGCAACAAATGTTTGCGTTAAATTGTTGTATCATATTATACAACATTTTTTTGCACAAAAGTGATAGTCTACAAAAACATCTTAAAACATATGCAGAAATGTTCCATTAGTCTGTACAACAATTGTGCATAACACCAGTTGGTCATTATCCACTTTGTAACAAGCAAAGACCTAACGATGTCTGGACCTGCGTCATGCGTAATAGGAATTCCTATGAATATGCACATCTACATATGAAGTTCTTGTTATAAACCAAGTTTCATTGCGCTATATTGAGTATTATCAACCAATGACTATATATTCATTGGGTTATCGGATTGGCTAGGAACCCGATACAGGGACCCGATATGGAAAAGCTGTATCGGGTCTAGACCCGATACAGCTTTTTGACCGGACTACTTTTGTCCTATTTCACAGACATTCATTTCTTCTGGGAGGGGGGCTTGGAATTGGCCAATTGGTCACTGTTCATTGTTATGTTTTCCCCAACACAATACAAAAAAATAATAACAGCAATAATAAATATAAGAATACAAATGTTAAAAAAGAATCTATGCTTTTATTACAAACACTACGTCAATGACACTTCTATGTGAAAGTATACAATGTACTAACACAATAAACCACGAACTACAAAGGATCACGTAATGCATGCAAGGGCGTTCAGAGAAATGCGGTGTGCGTTATTGTTTGAACGGTTGACGTTTGAAAGAACACGTCAAGGGGACTGTGGTTTACGCTGGTCGCTCTGTATTCTAGGAAACTTATTGTAAACACAAGCCAGAACAAGCCAGATATTTCATTGACAGTCTGAATATTCTGGTCATTTTAGTATCTACATGTACTGTTAGTATGTTTATAATACGTCTAACAAAATAGATGGTTATAAAAATGCCATGGGATCATTCAAATCACCTGGATATGCAACCCAATTGACGTTATCAGGACGAGAAGATTCGAATCGGCAGTCTGCCTGTAGACTATTAGTGTATTCATGTGCGTTTTGAAACTTGGCTTATTTATGATTATCTGTTCATCAACTGCATTATATATTAGAAACATTGCGTATTTGTGACATTGGTTGATAAATAAAAACGAGCCTCTTCCCCAGACTGTTTGTGTATCGGACTTATCTGCGGGCGCATCAGACTCGCCCTAAAGCTCGCCTGATACGCCCGCAGATTCGTCCGATACACAACAGTCATATGGGAGGGAACCACGTTCTCTATATGTATAAGAGGAGTAGCAGAGACAAGCTATTAGTATAGGAGGCAATATATTCCTCAGTTCAAAGTCTGACTAAAGAGGCATAACTGCTATAAAAAAATTGTAGCATATAATATCCCTGCTAATAAGAAGCACAAAAATTTCTAACTTCAAAGAGACATAACTACCAAATGCCATGTACATGAAATGTCAAATTGTTTATATATTATCATTTTTTGGAATATATCTGGAACTATAAATCAAAAGGATATAGTGCTCGGTTGGAATAATGCTCCCAGCAGTAGTTTTGATAGCCATTGTGGCTGGAGTCAGTGCCAAAATTCAAGAAATTCAAAGAGATGTGGTAGAATCAACATATTATCACCCACTCCCTTGTTTAGATCTAGATCTACAACGTCAACATCAAGAAAACATTTTATTTTCTGGAGAAAGAGCACATCATAATGATATTGGATCACTGCATGTTGTTCTTAAAGGTTTTAGTAGCAACCATTTTAATACCAGTAGATCTGGGACTGTAACCTGTTTGCTCATAATGCTTAGTGGAGATGTCAATCTGAACCCAGGCCCGCGTCCACCCAAGTTTCCGTGTGGTGTGTGTCAGTCTGCTGTTAAGAGCTCATGTAAAGCAAAAATGTGTGATAACTGTGACACGTGGATTCATAATAAATGTTCAGGTATAACTGATTCAAAATATGAGAAATTCCTGGAAAATTCAAAACTCAGCTTCATTTGCCCAAATTGTCATATACCCACATTTCTTGAAAATATCTCTTGTGGTATTTTTGATACAGTAAATAGGTTCAACACATTAGAAGTCATAATAAGTGAGGAAGACTCAACTCTACCCTCCATCTACTCACCCTCCTCTTTCAAGCCTGCACCCTTCTCTATGTCCTCGCCAAAAGATAACACAAGATCCTTAAGAAACACCAGCAAAAACTTTAGAGTCATGTCAATAAATTGTGATAGTCTTAGAAGTACTGGAAAGCGTGCAGAATTCCAGGCCCTTCTCGACAAGCACAACCCACATGTCATACTAGGCCAAGAATCCAAGCTTGGATCTGAACATCATAGTAGTGAAGTGTTCCCAAAAGGTTACAATGTCTTTAGAAAAGACCGCACATCAGGTGGTGGGGGTGTTTTCATATTGGTTAGGGATTACATTGAATATATAGATAGTGCATTTGATCTCTTTAAAACAGACTGCGAAATTGTATGGGTTCAATTGAAACTACCGGGATCAAAACTTTTAAACTTAGCATCGATTTACCGACCACCCAGTTCAAACATTGAGTACATGAATGGGCTCAGAGAGCATTTACAACAAGTTTTCGGGAAATACAGACATTCATCCTACATATTGGCGGGGGATCTTAATCTAAGTAAAATTGATTGGGTTAACCAGGAAGTTGCAGCAGCACAACAGGGAACCACAAATGATGTGAACCATTGTGAACTTTTCGTGGAAACCATGAATGACATGGGTTTGAGCCAACATAGCCTTGAAGTTACCCGTCCTGCCTCTAAGAAGATTCTTGATTTAGTATTAACAAATAAGCCATGTTCAGTAAAAAGTGTAAAATCATTACCTGGCATGTCTGACCATCATCTTGTCTTGGCATCATTTAATTTGATTGTTACAAGAAGTAAAATCCCTCAGAGGAAAATACTCAAGTTTGATAAAGCAGATTGGGACAAAATTAGGCACTCTACACAAACATTGGTTAAACAATATTTTGATCGAAAGCCAGACAATATTTCTTTGGAAGAAAATAGTTATTACATTGAAAAGGGCATCCAACAGATTATTCAAGATGAAATACCTTCTAAATTAACAAAAACCAAACAGTCATTCCCATGGATAACCCCCTCTGTGAAGAAAGTCCAAAGGCAGCGGGATAGGTTATATATCAAAGCTGTTAAAACAAGGTCCCCTGAGGTTTGGTCAAAATTCAAGGAGTTCAGACAAAAAGCAAAGGAGGAGATTAGAAATAGTCATAGAACTTACCTGAAGGACATGATTGGTGATTCACTGGTAGATAATCCAAAGCCATTCTGGTCATACATAAAATCTTTACGACAAGATACAAATTCAATCCCTTCACTGCAAACAAAAAGTGGCATACCTGCTACAACAGACAAAAGCAAAGGCAAATGCTCTAGTCAACCAGTTCAGTTCAGTATTTACAAATGAAAATTTAGACAATGTACCCTCTCTCCTGCAAGAGTTCCCAGATATGCCAGAAATCACCATTGGTGAGGAAGGAGTCTTTAAGCTATTCTATAATATAAATGCAAATAAAGCAGGGGGTCCTGATTCAATACCAGCTAGGTTCCTCAAGGAAACTGCCCGCGAAATTGCCCCTATGTACACCCACCTTTACCAGCAGTCATATAATTGTGGCACATTGCCAACAACCTGGAAACATGCAGTTGTTTGTCCCATTTTCAAAAAAGGGGCAGAGATCAAAGCCAGAAAACTATAGACCTGTGTCACTAACTGCCATTCCATGCAAACATTTAGAACATATACTTGTGTCACAAATTTGGAAGCATTTAAATAAATATAATATTATCAGTGTAAATCAACATGGGTTTCGTACAGGAATGTCATGTGAGACTCAACTTATTGAGGCCATTGACGAATGGACATCTGTTATGAACAAAGGGTCACGCCAAATTGATGTAATTGTCCTTGATTTTAGTAAGGCTTTTGATATGGTGCCGCATCGCCGTTTAAAAGAAAAACTGTATGCCTCTGGTATAACAGGCAAAACACAACAGTGGATCTGTAACTTCCTGTCATCAAGGACTCATGAAGTGGTTGTCAATGGCTCAAAATCAGACATTCAGGCTGTCACCTCTGGTGTTCCCCAGGGCACTGTCCTCGGGCCATTGCTCTTCTTGTTATATATCAATGATATAGAGAAAAAATTGCATTCAAAAATTAGGCTATTCGCAGACGACAGTGCAATTTATAGGGAGATACAAACCGAAAACGACTCCCACATACTACAAGAAGATTTGTTTAAATTACAAAATTGGGCAGATACATGGCAAATGAGTTTCAATGTGAAAAAATGCAAGACCCTTAGAATAACAAGAAAAACCAAGCATAAGCTCAGCTACAAGTACCTAATGTCTACCCCCACCACAGAGTCTACTGGCATACAAGTTTCAGATCAAATAATGCACTCAGCCCAAAACATATATTACCATTAATCCACCAAATAGAAACTTTTCAGCTCTAGATGAAATAACAGCTGATAAATATTTGGGTGTAATCCTTGATAACAGATTGTCATTCAATGAGCACATTGATGCCATTAGCAGTAAGGCCACAAAACTGTTGAACCTTTGTCGTCGAAATTTGCATATGTGCAGTCCACAGATAAAAGAAAATGCATACAAGTCCATTATACGTCCCCATTTAGAATATGCCTCACCTGCGTGGAACCCTCACACGTCACGGAACATCAACAAGTTAGAGGCTGTCCAGCGGAGAGCAGCTCGCTTTGTGATGAATGACTATAATTATGGACTGGTTTCAGCTCAAGGTTTGATGAGCTTGCTCGCTGTATTTTTCTTGAAGTGTTCTAGGTCCATAACATTGCATGTGGAACAGCTATCGCGTCCATCCGACCCTTTACACCACTCAATAATACTTTGACTGTTGGTCGCAGTTCCTTGTGATTTGTTAAACTGAATGTAAAATCTGAATCGGAAGATTCTTGTTTTTCAGTGACTATGTGTGTTTGTTGTTTTGATTATTAGGATCTGTTGTTTGTTTCTTTTTCTTCATACATTTGTGTGCAAAAATGATTTCTATACCACATTTTCGACATTCTTTTCCCGAATGCTGGGCATTTCTCTAGTTGTCGCTAGATGATCTCCTCCACATCTCATACACTCTGTTTTCTGGTCATGACTGGTTCGGTTTGGTGGATTCTTCTGAAATTTCTTGTTTTTCTTTTTTAGAACCCTTTGTTATTGCGCTGTTCGTACACACGTTTCACGTCGTCACTCTTGTCCTTCTCCATGGACTTGGCTTGTCGTTCGACATCCTCTCTGTTAGCTGCATGTTTAAGAATATCTTTTTTGGGGAATACTGTTTCACCATAGCCTCACATCGAAATTTCTTGTCGTTCATTGTTTGCAGTATTTATTTTCGACCTGATAGAGAAATCTGCATCTGGGAATTGACATTTGGCCGACTGTTTCTTCAAATCTGCATAGTATTCCTTGGGTCATGCTTTTTCCCATAGGAGTGACAAACTGTCAAATACTTTTAAACACTATCTTTATTTTCATAGTAATGTAGTAGCTGTTGAGTTTCCCGAATGTCAGGTTAAATCATTGAGAACCTCACCAGTTCAACTACATTGAGGTTGGCAGGTTGATATTGGTCATCCTCCGGGTCTGGCAGGGTTTTGCACTTAATAGTGTCTCCCCCAAAATCAACAGAGATGGTCGATCTTATCATCCACAGTATTCACGCGGAAAAATCTCAATATTTTAACAAACCTTGTTAACCAGCGCTCCCAAAGCAAAAGCATCGTCAGGGTCAGTTGGTTGTACGAAAGCAGCAATGTTAAGGTCTATTCTCCAATATCGCCCACGTGCCAACGGGTGCATCTGCCATATGCAACTACGATTCTGGCGTGGATCGGCCATCGCTCGAAAAAAAAATAACAGCGCAGAAATTATGATCGGTAAGATGTTTGTTCTATTTGTTCATAGGAGATACTAATATAATAATTAAGCGTACAGATATGTTTTGTGCTTAAATAAAGTTCACCCTTTGCGCCATCTGTTCGCCAATGGCTGTGGGCGATAACAACATCTATTTCCTCGATGTGGTACATTCTCAATACAAACATACACGTGCTAATTGGTAAATTCAATGTATGGCGGATGTGACAAATATTTCATTGGGTATTTTTACAACTTTCATTTATAAATTATTTTAAGATTATTTTTAGTCAATGGTCCGGTAAAGTTGATTTTGCACCCCGCAATAGCATTCAACCCTTCGTGACACTACCAATTTGTTCATATCGGATGTCTCTGACATGACTATAATGTGCCACCATCGCAGAATTGGGAGCAAATTTTCAAAATTCAAATGGCCACAAAAAACGAGAGATAGTATTATAAAATCTTATCTAGTCCACCTAGAGCCATGATCTTGGTGTCTAAAACCCATGTTTTTAGCATGTCCAGTGTGATGGTGTACATGGAATTTGTTCAGATATGGCGGCCATCTTGAATTTCAAAATGGCCGCCATGGAATGGAAATAGTATCATTGAAAATCTGTTCTAGTCCACCTAGAGCTATGATCTTGGTGTCTAAAAATAGGTTTGTGAGCATGGCCAGTGTGATGGTGTACATGAAATTTGTCTCAGATATGGTGGTCATCTTGAATTTTCAAAATAGCTGCCATGAAAAAAATAGTATCGTAAAATATGTTCTAGTCCACCCTAGAGCCATGATCTTGGTGTCTAAAACCACGTGTTTTGCACACATGACCAGTGGGACTGTGCACCCAGATTTCATCTCAGGACATGGCAGTAATGAATTTGCCAAGTCACTGCTGTTGAATAAAAACATTGTAGCAGAAAGAAAATGCTTAACAGCATGTGTTTTTACATAACATATTCAGTGTTTATGTGAACTGACAGATAATCAGATTGAAATATCACACTATTAGTACAATAATTATACCACAAGACTTGAATTAATATGACACTAAAGATAAAAAATGTATTTATGGCTATGGCTAAATATAAATGAAATCTATTTATTTGTAAGTTTAAGCATGTTAAACATGACTAGCTATTAGAGTTTACAGTTCTATGCTATAGGAAAGTTCAAATGATATGCATTTATGTAGTAGTCTAGTCTAAAAAAAAGGATAGTTGTTTTCAACTAAGTAGTAAATCCTAGTATTCATCTTCACTCTCAGTGTCAGTTAGCATGTCATCTTCAACTGGATTATCCTCTTGCTCTTCATCTTCATCAATATCATCTTCGTTGTCTGTGTCAGAAGCGTCCACCTCAGTTGCAACAATATCTGGGACTACAGGACTTTTTAGTTCCCCCAATTGCTGTTCTTCCATGTTTTAGTGCCCCCACTTGTTGTCTCTTCAATGTTTTAGTGCCCCGCATGCTGTTCTTCAGTGTTTTAGTGCCCCACTTGCTGTCTCTTCCATGTTTTAGTGCCCCACTTGCTGTTCTTCCATGTTTTAGTGCCCCACAATTGCTGTTCCTCCATTTTTAGTGCCCCCACGGCTGTTTTCCATGTTTAAATGCCCCCAATTGCTGTTCTTTCATGTTTTGGTGCCCCCAATTGCTGTTCGTTGTTTTAGTGTCCCTATGTTCTTCAATGTTTTAGTATCCCCAATTGCTGTTCTTCCATATTTTAGTACCCTTGCTGTTCTTCAATGTTTTAGTGCCCCCCACTTGCTGTTCTTCCATGTTTTAGTGCCCCAACTGTCTCTTCAATGTTTTGCCCCTCACTTTGCTGTTCTTCAATGTTTTAGTGTCCCCCACTTGCTGTTCTTCAATGTTTAGTGCCCCACTTGTAGTTCTTCCATGTTGTTCTGTTCCTCGATGTTTTTAGTGGCCCACTTGCTGTCTCTTCAATGTTTTTTTAGTGCCCCACTTGCTGTTCTTCCATGTTTTAAATGCCCCCAATTGCTGTTCTTCCATGTTTTAAATGTCCCCAATTGCTGTTCTTCCATGATTTAATGCCCCCAATTGCTGTTCTTCAATGTTTTAGTGCCTGAAGAAAAGTGGGTCATGAACACACAAGGCATCCCGCGTTGATTACAACGTGCCCGATACAGGGTCAGTGGGTGTATGTCGATCAAGGCTGGCACATCTGGGGAAGCTAAATATAGCGTCAGGTGTCAAACAGTGTGATTGCGCAACACAGCATATAAGCGAAGTCGAAGTGTGTGTCCTTCATCAAGGGAGATTAGCTCAGTCGGTAGAGCAGCCGCCCATGACATATGACCAGTCTGAATCATGGACGGAAGACCGTGAGTTTGAATCGACGATCTTCCAAATACCTTTACAAGATATACCTACTGACTTTCGTTTCAGTTGGTGGAAGTAGTTGGACCGGGTGCTTCGTAGAAGCCACCGGGTAGTCCTCAATGCCCCAGGTTAGCACCAGTAGCAAAGGCGAATTGGTTAACTAGTAGGGTCTGCCAAAATTGGGATAAGTGGGCTGCCCCCCCGGGTAATTTCGAACTTGGTTGGATGGGTATGTGATCTGGGGAAAATTAGATCTGAGAATTCTTACAGGTCCCTAGGTCACCCAAAGCTGACTATGGGAACGTGTAATCCCAGGGAAAATTCCTGATCTGATAGTCTTGGGTGTTCCTGGTACACTGGTGGTATGGAACTCCCAATCTCTCTCCTCTCCACCTTACGCATCGACAGTCGACAGTCGGGCCGTCAACGGAGTTAAGAGTTGGGGGAGAATCTGTAACAAAAGTGGGTCATGAACACACAAGGCATCCCGCGTTGATTACAACGTGCCCGATACAGGTCTGGGTGTATGTCGATCCAAGGTTGTTCTGGGGAAGCTAAATATAGCAAGGTGTCCCAGTGTGATTGCACAACACAGCATATAGGTGAAGTCGAAGTGTGTGTCTTCCATGGAGATTAGCTCAGTCAGTAGAGCAACCCCCATGACATATGACCAGTTCTCATGGACGGGCGTGAGAGTTCGGGAAGATCTTCCAAATGATTCGAAAGCCTACCGTTTCCCCCAATGCTGTTTTCAAGATATACCTAATGAGCTTTTATTTCCCCACCCCCATTGCTTGTTTCTTCCATGTTTTAGTGCCCCAATTGCTGTTCTTCCATGTTTTAGCCCCCCAATTGCTGTTCTTCCATGTTTTAGTGCCCCCACTTGCTGTTCTTCCATGTTTAGCCCTTCAATTGCTGTTCTCTTCCATGTTTTAATTGTTCTTCAATGTTTTGCCCCGATTGCTGTTCTTCAATGTTTTAGTGCCCCCAATTGCTGTTCTTCCATGTTTTAGTGCCCCACTTGCTGTTCTTCCATGTTTTAGTGCCCCCCTCCACTTGCTGTTCTTCCATGTTTTAGTGCCCCCACTTGCTGTTCTTCCATGTTTTAGTGCCCCCAATTGCTGTTCTTCCATGTTTTAGTGCCCCAACTTGCTGTCTCTTCAATGTTTTAGTGCCCTGCGTGCTGTCTCTTCAATGTTTTGCCCCCACTTGCTGTCTCTTCAATGTTTTAGTGCCCCACATGCTGTCTCATCAATGTTTTAGTGCCCCCACTTGCTGCCTCTTCAATGTTTTAGTGCCCCGCTTGCGGTCTCTTCAATGTTTTAATGGAAAGTTGGAAATGTTCTAAAATATGGGTGCATAAAATGTCTATAAATCTGGTGTAAAATGCTCTTAAAATGCACTATATACAATTTAAAATTCCAAAATTTTTCCGGGCCCCATTAGCTAAACCACGTGCCGTTGGCGCGCGGGTCGGCCGGCTTTGCCCCCCCCCCACTTTTCAATCCCTTGCTACGGGCCTGCATATCCTAGAAACTGAGCATGTATACAGTATAGAATAATCCTGAGTATCTGAGCTGGCCACTGAAGTGGGACAACAGATGTGCACAGCACAGCTTGGACTCCATGCCTTTACACATTGTGATTCTACCAGTGCTTTCAAAGGTAAAGGTAAAGTGCGACAAATAAAACTGCTTGAGAAAACAGAGATACCAGAAGATTCTAGGTGCCCTAGGTGATCACTGGGATGTTTCTGAAACTCTAGAAAAAAAGGAACTTGAGGCATTCACATGTGCAATGTATGGCAGAAAAAATGACACCAATGTTGACCATTTGAGATACACAATCCTGAGAGAAAAATGTGGTGGCCGAGATGGGAAGATTGACAAGAAGTCCCTTGTTCAACACATACACCGAGCAAACTACCAGGTCGCATTGCAATTCAGAATGCATCAAAGCCAACAGAAGGTCATGGATGGAAACTTCGAAGATGGGGTTATCAAGCCACTTTGGTTTGAAAGTCCTGTAGTCCCAGATACTGTTGCAACTGAGGTGGACGCTTCTGACACAGACAATGAAGATGATATTGATGAAGATGAAGAGCAAGAGGATAATCCAGTTGAGGATGACATGCTAACTGACACTGAGAGTGAAGATGAATACTAGGATTTACTACTTAGTTGAAACGACTATCCTTCTCTTAGACTAGACTACTACATAAATGCATATCATTTGAACTTTCCTATAGCATAGGACTGTAAACTCTAATAGCTAGTCATGTTTAACATGCTTAAACTTACAAAGAAATAGATTTCATTTAGATTGTAGACATTTTCATAAATACATTTTTATCTTTAGTGTCATATTGATTCAAGTCTTGTGGTATAATTATTGTACTAATAGCGCGATATTTCAATCTGATTATCTGTCAGTTCACATATATGTGTTAAATCTAATTTTTACAGTTGTAAAAAACCAACTGGATTAGTTATATTATCTATACCAGACAAATTTAATAGATTTTACAGGATCTAGATCTAGACTAGAGCACATCACATCCATCCCGTATATTTTTTTGCTTTGAATGAACCAACAATAGCGTTTAAGGTGTCAAAAGGAAGCTACTTACTTGTATTTTCGTAAGATAAATACAATTTTAATTAGTTCATTAAAGTTACATGATCTATGATGCATTTTGTTATGAAATAACGTGTGCACACCCATCCCGTAGGTGGCGATATGCGGTTTGCACATGTTTATTTACATTAGATTTTACTAGAAATTTTCTTTTTACACTTGCACCTTTACACTGCACTTTGGCGCCGGGAAAACTATCGTGTTCAAAGTAGTAATATTATTTGGTACTTGTTTGGATACTACATATTTTTTCAAAAAAACATACGGGATGGGTGTGACCTACGGGTTGGGTGTGCACTGCTCTAAGTCAGATGATCTTTGAATTTTGATTTTGATATTTCATTTTCAAGTCACAGTCACAGGAAGGTTTGACAGGTTGGAATCAATGACATATTTTAGCACAAAAGGCTGAACATAATCAGTCACAAAATGATTCTATGTGATCTATGTATATTCATGTTCAAAAAACATTTTATCTTAATACACATGTGATATATATAATGATATATTCTCATCATTTGTACTCACTTAGCATCTTTGTCTTTGTGTTTCCCTCCAAGATTGAAAATGGTGAAAAATGAATTTGAAACCAGTTGCAACAAGAAATAAAACGTTTTCATCTTGTAGATAAGCCGTAAAGTATCAATTTCAATGCATGCAAAAATGTGGTATGATGTATTACAACATTTTTGCGCTTCAAATCAAACTGAATGTGTCACATAGTATAAAGTGCAAAAGTGTGGTATAAATTCATACAACATTTTTGCACATCAAGTTTACATTAGATTTGACTTACCATAACTGTACAAAACTGTGGTATAAATTCATACTATAAACAAAGTAGCTGGAACGTCTGGAACATCCGGAACCAATCTGCTACTGGATCAACAGGAACACGTGTGCCAACCCGGCCTAGCGGCGACACTCACCAGGGCTCACCCCTTGTCCAGGCGGGGCCCTGGCTGCGCTGAGACGTTCCTCAACTAGACTACTCCTCGTTGTGTTTCCTAAGACTATAAATGCTCACGTACCAAGACCGTATACTGTGTGTAGGTTAGGTAGGGTGTATTACCCGGGTTTTCATGAGGCCTCCACACGGGGAGGACTTTGCACCCGGGTGCTGACACGCTGCGCTACAGGCGTCCCCTCACGCATGACCACGGTAGACCAAGTCCACACGGTGAGGGAGGAAGGCCATCGGCCAGCCTCGGTAAGTAACAAGTAAAGGGCCTACTCCCGTATTTCAGGGGAGCAGGTTGCCAGCCCTACGTGCTG